>JAEVFN010000027.1:451762-881898 GCA_030449075.1 Murraya paniculata | reverse complement strand
GATAAATATTGCAATGCAATTCCCATAAAATATATATAATAATTAATAAAGGAATAAATTCATAGATCTATTCTCCTAAATTATAGAAAACATATAAATACAATTGTAGACAAAATCTAGATAATTCAATTCACACCTTTATGATTAAGATCATAAAAGAGAAATTTACCACACTACCTTTTCGGCTAAAGACTCGTGCTGATAACGTGTTAGAAAAGCTATTAGCCAGCAACACAAAATAGAGAAACAACACAAGATAAAGAGTAAGATGAGGGAGCAATATATTATAGAGTGATTTTATTCATTCTAAGTGTATATCCAAAATAAGGAGATGATCTCTCTTTTTATAGTTATATAATCACTACATGAAATTAATAGAAACATTATGGGTCATAATTCCTTGTGAGATAGTGAGAGTTATAGAAAAGCCAAAGGTTGCTAATGGGAGATAGTGGAGAGACTAATAGATGTATGTTATAAACATCCACATTTATTCTAATAAATTCATAACAAACGATACAATTCTTTTGCATTATTGATGCTGTAAAAAAAAAAATTACAGCATCATAGAGAACCCTAATTATAAATATAATATTTAATATCATCATTTAATACATAATTAAATTCAATTTATACTTAAAATTACAAAGGGTATTTTAGTTATTATTTACGAAGGGTATTAAGGCCAAAAGGGGCCTTGATGTCTTTTATTGAAAACTTGAAATCTACTTGACTATTTTTCTAAACTTTGTGGATGTAAATGTCCTTTTTCCTTTGAGTTATTTTAACTTAAAATTTCAACACAAAATTGAGATTATTGATTTCATGCATTTCAATTAATAAGCTGGATGATTTATAACATGTTACATTGACTTTCAATATCAACTATTAGATTGTAAGAGATTAATAGCTCATATTTTGTGTCAAAATTCATGTTAAAATATCCCAAATCATGCTTTTATAATGAAAATATAAAAATAAATGAATAATATTTTTCCCATTCATTCCCATGTGAATAGCATTGAAGGTAATATTTTATCTATTTTTACCATAAAATAAGTAATGAGTTTTAGTGACATAAATTAAAATTTTACACCCACAATCAATAAATATTAACAAAATTATAATTATCTTTCATGATTCATAAAGTAAAATTAATTAAGAATATATGTTAAACTTTAACTTTTATGAGATCAACAAAGTGATATTGGAAAATAAAATGAAAATAGGCTTGTGAAGCTTAAAATTTATAAGTCTTGGATAATTTCCTACCACCTAAGAATATTAATTGTAACATAAACCATATGATCTAGTATGCTAAATTGGTGTAAAAAATAATATACACTTCATGATTAATGATACAGTGGTTCTTAATAGTATACAGAATAGTAGATATTTTAGTATATTAAATTTCGATATATTATTAAATTTTAATATATTATATTAAATTTTTTTTAAAAAAAATGGTGATCAAGTATTTTTATATCACAAACAATCTCACCACATGAGTCTATTAATGCAGTTTATGATACTTACTTAAATGTATATATTTAGTTGTACTATTTATTAATGTTGCATCATATGTAAATTTTATAATTACAACTTACTTTGAGTTTATATTAGATACTTTACTAGATATCATATTTTATTCTTAACAGTCTTAACATTACAAATTCAAAGGAGGGTTGAAAAGTAATTTTTAAATAGAACATGTATTTAAATGCAATTGTTAAAAACTCTAAGGGTGATCATTTCTATTTTACAATAATTGATCACTCCTTGAACGGTTAACAAAGCAATTAGATTTATTTTTGAATTATTTATCTTTTTTAAATATAAATATTATGTACCATTGATTACACTCAATGGTACACAATTGATACATTATTGATACTGTTAAAAAAAAATATTATCAAAGGACCCTAATTATAGTAATAATATAAATAATATGATCATTTCATAGATTGTTAAATTCAATTTATAATAAAAAGTTCTGCATTTTTTTAATAATCCTATCTACCAAAATTAAAGTCCTAATTCCAACGGGACCAAAAGCATGGCATGAGATAGGCCGGAGAAATATTGCCAATGTTTATAATAGGGGTTTTAAAAGAAAATTAGAAGCGTGCCAGTAGCTCCATTCATTAGTGTTTCAAAGAAATTAAAATAATTTGAAAAGAACAAATCCTTGCTTAACTTCATCAACAAGAAACATCACTTAACTTTATCTACAAGAAATAAAAAACCATAACTTCATTTACAAAAGAAAAAACCAATTAGGCCCTCTTAGGCTACAAAACCCTTTTCACTTTAACTTTCACTCAGCCCAAAAACTCGTAGCTTGCTAAGAACCGGAGAGTCAAGTTCGTGTTAGCTTCTGGCCGGCGTTGCCCCGTTTCTTTCAACATCCATGTTCTATAACTACTCAATAAATCATGCAATCTAATTTAGGAGATTTGTTAAATAACTTTAACCAAATCTCAAGTTTTTCAATCTCGTGCAAAATTAAAAATAATAATAGTGATAATGATAATAATTGAGATTGCAAAAAAAAGGACAGTGGAGGACGTTCCATCAAATTATAGATAAAAAATTATTAAATTATTAGGAGGTTTTCTTATCGTAGGCAAATGGTGTTTTAATATTTGTTATTGCTCACGAGTAGTTTAAGCTGCACCAGCAACTTGGACTTGAAAACTAAAATAATTTTTAAGTTTGACAAAAAACAATCTTTGTTAGTCTTCTTACTTTGTCAAAAATATTATTTTTCAAATTGGTAAGGAAGAGAGGAAAAAAATCATATGTACATAATACTATCAACTTGTATTTCACATCCAGCATTTGTTTTAATTATTATTATCATTATCATGAGCTTTCTGAGCAGTTGCAGGTAAAAATTCCAATGCTAGTGTATGTAGAACTGAAATTTATCAGTTATCACTGTAAAATACTAGCATGTAGAACTGAAATTTATCAGTTATCACTGTAAAATGGGCTACATAAAATGCATGCCCAATTTGTGAATAGGCAGTTAAATATATGCATAAATTGTATGTGAACTAATAACAATTTAATCTAATCGAACAGAAAGAAGAAGAAAATATGCAAGATAATTAATTAATAACAAAAATTACAGTAATTTTGTAACCTAAAGAACAGTATTATCGTCCACACAACAAATTATTTAACAAATAAAAACATTATTATCGACTTGTTGTGACACCCTAATCAACCTCAACAGAAAGGGTCTCGGCCGGTCACTCTGAACCTGTATAATATTCGTACCTGAAATTAAATTTTGCATATTTACTGCACAAAAATTAGAATCATTAGTATTTTTCTTAATTAGACAATTAACATAAGCTAAAAAAATTTATAATAGTTAAACAACGACTAGATGTTTAAAAAAGTTAAAACTTACATGAGCCTGTCCAATTCATTTATTAATAATCTGAACGGATCAACAATTCCAGCCTTAATCATATCCACATATTCTCCTGCGAAAGACAAAGATGAATGTATATAACTCAATTTAACTTGAGAACAACACGGAAAAATCATTATTTTTTTCTTCTGTATTTGAAAAACAAACCTGTAACTGGATCGAATCCAACATTCGGATTGTCCTCCTCTAATAACTTGTCAACTTTAGCTAATCCATCAAATCCCGCAGTGGAAGCAATTGAGTACACGGGTATCTTCGAAATATAGGCTCAAATTATTGATAAGCTCATGCCTCGAAGTAAAGGCTCATATTATCGAGCACAATAAGAAAAAGAATTTCTAACGGTTTTATTTTAAAACTAGGTTTGAAGCGGAAGGGACAAGAACATCCTTAGTATGGCGAAATGAACATAGATCTCTCCTATCATGAAAAAATTAATCACATAAACTCTTTTTTTTTTGAGTCACACGGTCTTCCTGAGAATAAGAACTTGTCTATTACGCTCTTTTACATATAACCCAAATATATTTCAACTGGATATAGTTATCCTAAAAGGGATCTTTATAATCATTTCACCAAACTATGGAGTTGTCGCTATCATTTTCCTTAAATTTGATAAGAGGAAATAATCACTTAAAAGGAAGTTTGAAAAGGGGAGGGGGGAAAAAAAAACACCTTAAGAACATGCTGTATAAGTTGAACACCAAGCTTTACACTAGGCTCTTTGACGCGCAATTTGTCTAGTTCTTTCGAGGCATGTAGAAATGCAACCCCGCCACCTTGAAAATTACATGAGAATGTGCAAAATGTGATTCATCAATCCAACAAAATGAAACAAACCCAAATATAAAGACAGAAGGCTTACCAGGTACTATTCCACTTTCGATTGCAGCCTTGGCAGCTTCTACAGCATTACGAATTCTTTTATTTTTTTTGAGGACTTCTTCTTTACTATCTCCACCAACCTTGCATAAAAGTATATATGTTGTTGCATAATCGTTTTTTTCCCAAGTAAGAACATCTGCACTTTATAAACTATGGGCTCGGCCTACAACCCTTTTACAAACTATAAAAGAAAGTGCAAAATCAAAATATCCGTACCTAAGAAGGACTTTATTATTAGGAAGTCAGAAATAATCGCTAGTAAAAATAAATGTACATTTCCAAACACCATACCTTAAAAACAGCTACACCACCAGAAAGTTTAGCCAGCCTCTTTTCTAACAACTTTATTTCATTTTCCGAAGAGCTTAATTTAATTGCAGACCTCAACTGTACAATAACAAAAAATAATGAAAAAAAAGCACTATAATTCATAAGCACTGAGGACAGTTGATTAATTGTTTTAGATTAAGCCATGTCAAAACTAGAGCCCAAAACAACCTGTTCACATCTTTCTTCAATGGCTGCTTGGCTTCCAGACCCACCAATGATAAACATATTATCACGTGTTGCTCTAAACTCATTATCTAAACTAGAGCCCATCGATTGTTCCAAAAACTTACCGCTAGTCTCTTTATCTATAACCTAAAAGTAAAAAGTGATCAAGATCATACTAATAAATTTGTATATTATATGATAAAGCAAAATATGGTGGACAAATTACCGAATGAACTTGACCTCCTGTGAGAATGGCAAGGTCCTGCAAGATCGCCTTCGTATCTTCTTCATATTTAGGAGATTTGACGACACAAAGCTTCATCCAGTTTAAAAACCCATCGAAAATAAATTATATGAAAAAACATTCAGTAATACAATAATGATAAGCTTACAAAATTTGGATTTAAGTTGTGGTGGCAAGTGATATGATACTATTTGATAGACTCAAATCTAGTGGTGAAATTATTTGTGCTCCAATTGGAATGCAAATTAACTTTGTATCCTAATTTTGTAAGTGTATCAATACTCATTTGAATATTATTCAACTCGCCAAAAAACTTTGATTGCCTTTAATCCATGATATTCCCAGTCTAGTGTAAGCGATCCCACCTCTTCGGTTTCAATATCCTTCGTAATAAATAAAAAAGGTCTTTTATTCTGAAAAAATATATGTAAATATATATATATATATATATATATATATATATATATATATCAATTAAATTTGAAGAAAAAAAACTAAATTTTCATTTTTGCACACAGACCCATATATATACCACACACACACACAAATCCTCTTACAAGTTTATTTTCTACTACCACTGTCGCTCTTCCAATATTGTGATTCAAAATCTTATTCTCATGCACTAGAATGAACGGATGTTCAAGAACCTAACAAATTTGAAACCAATAGTTGTGTTAACACCAATAATGATACAATCTTACTGTTTCATGATTGAAATGCTTACATGATTGAAATGCGTACAGATGTTTCTTCCTTCTTATTGGTAAGGAAAAAAGGGGATATAAGGCCCCATTTTCAACTCATTCCATTCTCAAACTCCAATTAATTTTTTGATTTTTTCTTGTCCTGCATTAGTTTTGAAGGAATTAATAGAATTGTCAATAAACAAGGCAAAGTATATAGAAGCTGAATCATGCCGATTCAATTTCAAACTGAAAGTAATCAAAATCAACTAACAAATAATAAACAGCAGTTAATTAATTAACTTACAGAGAAGACAAAAGCATCAGTGGTATGTCCAACTTTCTCAATAGCCTTAGCCACTAGCTCTCCAATCTTTCTATCCCCGTTTGCTGCTACTGTTGCAACCTTTAATTTTATAGGGGGAGCATTAAATCCTCGAAAGCAACATGGTCACATTGGAGAATTTTTTATTTTAGAAATAATCACATAAATCTATTTAGGACAATTACATCATTTAATTATAGTAACCGAACAATGATGATTTCTGAGATAAGGGTTCCTTAAAAGGAGAAATTAAAAATCAAAACAAAATGAAACCTGAATAATTTCTTCAGATGAAGTGACCATTCGTGGACTGCACTCTAACAAGTGTTTTCTAACTGTTTCAAACGCCATTTTAATCCCTTTTCCCACAGCCACTTGCCAATCGAGATGCGACCCGATCGATTCATTTAATTGTTCATAATAAATGGCTTGGGCCATCACAGGCACATATTTGTAGACTGTCCAACAGATATATAATATATTAAATTAACTAAATGCTTCCTTCTATTACAAATATGCATCTCAACAGCTACAGAAGCAATGTTAATAATTGAGTTTAATTGATGTAATATTTATTTATTAAATGAGAGATTATTAATTTTAATAATTATAAAATAATGTTAGATTTTATTAATTATAAAATACACTATTGTCTCGACTATTGAGATTGCTAATAATCTTACAAAAACTATATTTTTTACATTAAATTATTACCTGAACCTTTAAGTGATGACCACGCGTAATCTTCAAACATATCACATGCTGGGTTATGTATAAAAGGCTGCCAAAGTCCTCTAAAATAATATTCATATGTCTACGCCACCAGTAAAAAAGCGTTGTTTACGCAATGGCAGTATATTGATAAAAAAAAAAAAGAATCTTAGTTTCTTTCAATGTAAATCAGGTGCTAAATTGATAATTCTCGTAAACAAAATAAAATAAAGCAAGAAATACCAATCAATTTGAAATATCCCTTTGAAATTCTCAGCAATGACTCACTTTAAAAGGGTTTTCTTTATGGCTCTTTAAATTGGTGTCCTTGGTAGCAACAGAACTCAATTTACGAGCAACCTGATATTAGAATTAATCGCATTAACTATAGAAACCAAATAAAAAAATTAAATTAAAACAAAGAAAATAATGAAAATAAAATTCAGAAAATCTCACTGGCGGTGGCCGCATGCTGTTCTTAGGAAACCTGCAATTGAAATAATAAAACAAATAAGAACAAGTTTAAAACAGAGTAAAATCCAGAAAGCGGATTGATGCCTGACTTTGGAGGCAATGCTTGACGCTGACCTGAACATTCTTCCCTTTTTTTTTTTTTAATCAGCGAAGAGAAATTTATGAAATAATTTTTTTTCCTTTAGCTTATTTCTTATATATATTTTTGCAACGTTATTGTTCTGCTATAAATAGGAATAAAATTATACAAGGTCTCAAATCTCACAAATCCTGATCGCACGCAACGCAAGCAGATTCCAATTAGGGCTGTAGTAATATTTATTTGATAAATATATTTAATTTGCTAAATAACGCCTCAAAATTTTATCATTACCAGTTTTGAGTAATTTTAATACTATTATTGCAGAAATGTGTTTCAAAAACATTTTGTAAATGCCAAATCAATTCATCCCAATTAAATATCTGAATAAATATTATTGTTTCAAAGAAATTAAAAGCTTAACTTCATCAACAAGAAACTTCACTTATTGTCATCTATATATTCACTTTGTCACAGGGATTGGGGTGCATGAGGTCCAAATTTCCATATCATATATAATTGAAATAATTGTTAGTTAGCGGACTGCATGAGGTATCCAAATCAGATTCTGATTCTCTCCTAGTCTAATTTTTACTAGTGTTTGCGTGAGAGATTAGGACACATGTCATTTAAGTCTTTCTCGGGTTAAGACTTGACTTTCAGTTTTCCTTCTCAAACAAGTTTAAGTGGCTAACTAATTAAGACTTGTTTCTATGTTTGAGGTAATAAAATTTTTTTTCCAAGGCCTCATAAGGAAGACTGCACCAAATTAAAGAAAAAACATCAGCAGATTAATTAGTTTTCGATAAAAAAATAAAAAGGATTTAAGAGCCTACCTTTCTTCACAAATCAAGCAGCGGAATGATCGAATGTTGGATCGCGTCAATGGCCGGCCGGAAGAAAATTACGGGTGGAAATACTTCTCTTGATCACAGTATAAATGCCTTTCTTCAATGGGTTGTTCAATGTTTTTGGTTTTCTTTATTAAGAAAAAGAGAAGAAGTTGAAGCAGTGATTGTTTTTGCGTTCGATTGGGAGGAGTTATGCCAAGGTTGGGACTTTGATTCAAAATCAACTTCCAAAAAACCGTACTACCAGTTACCATGTGCGGTTCGGGTCGGGTCGGGTCAGTTCATCATGGACGACCCACCCCTCCAACATCTCTCATTCGCACATGATGGGACGACGTCGAAACAACAGAGCAGTGAACAAAGAAACAATGAACAACCGCATATCTCTAGCCATATAGGCAGATATACCATGTGACCATGAACATATCTAAAGACCCATTCGGGGAGCCAAAAAACATATCTCAATTACTGACTCGGGCAAGAGATGTCTCAATTGCAATTGTATGTAAGAGAATTTCAACGTATACTCATTGTATCCAAAATTTAATTTGCTTTAATACTCAAGCATATGAAATCCCTTCAGTATGCCAAAATTACGCAATCTCTTTATGTATTCACAATTGTAATATCCCACATATATTATATAATTGGTCAACCAGTGAATCACATAAAAAGAGAAGATTAAATCTTCCTATCACACTCATATCCATCAATCCAAAATAATCACTTTCCTAGTCATGTTTCATAGATCGAACCATGTCAAGGTCATAGATAACACGCCAAAGTAGCAGACACCAGTTTGAGACCTTAAAAACATAGTTGATAGTCATAAGGATACTAGGGTTGATTTATCGAAAGTCATATGCAACTTATACAATGAGGAAGAAGAGAGATTCTCTCATTTTCCATTTTGGTCACCAAGCATGCGCGGTATGATACACATGCTACAATAAATCTTCCATTTTAAGGCTTATGCCTCATTAATCCAATTTACTATACAGTTCTTAGTCTAGTCGCTCTTCTATGGCATCTGACCTGAGCTCTTAAAATGAACGCTCTCTTTTAGTGCCAAAATAAGATCTCACATCTGGCTTCAATCAGGTCTCCATTATGGTGGGGTACATCATAGTCGGTCTATAAAAAATATCATTTATAACCTCATCTTGATTTTATTCAAAGCAACAAAATTTATAAAATTGCCTTTATTTTTTTTGGCTCTTAAACAAATACATTGTCTCATTATTTTGCTTGTCTCATCTCAACTTACTCCCAGAATAACTAATGTGACCACTTGTGTGAGAAAGCCAGTCATGACCTAACGACATACTCTCATATGTGTGTAATTATACCTTTCACAAAATAAATTGAAATAAAAGAACTTTAAACATCATTACATTTCAAAAACAATTCATGTAACAAAGATGTTCACAAAAACAAACACATCTTAACAATGCAAAATTACAATCTACGTAGCTCCAATGATCCAGCATTAGAGGCGAATATATCTCTCGTTATAGCTTTGGTAAGTTGATCAGCTATCATGCTATGCGTAGACATGTATTGTACGGTTACTTCTTTCTTCACCAATATGTCTCTTATAAATTTGTATTTAGTCTCAATGTGTTTTGACTTGCTGTGGTATTTGGCGTCCTTAGAGAAAGAAATAGCAGTTTGATTGTCACAGTAGAAAGTTACTAGACTAGCATTACTAATATTAATCTCTAAGTCCTCTATAAATCTCTTAGGCCATACGGCTTCTTGCACTGCTACAGAACATGCAATATACTCAGTTTCCATCGCCGTTAAAGTCATGCATGTTTGCTTTTTGTTATACCATATAATTGCTCTTCTATTTAGCAACAATGCATATATGGAGGTCAATTTGCATTTATCCAGATCGCCACCCTAGTTGGCATCTAAATATCTAATAAGTCGTAAACCACATCTTTGATAGCATAAAGAATAATTTGCAGTGCCTTTGAGATATGTTAAAATCCTCTCAACAATACTCCAATGCTTCTGACCAGTATTAGACTAGTATCTACTCACCAGTTTTACAGCATAACTAATATCAAGCTTTGTACACATCATGGCATACATGACGCTTTCAATGGCATTTGCGTAAGGAACTTTAGCCATTCTTTCCTTTTCTTGAGGAGTTTTCAGGCACATATCGAGATTAAGAGATTTTCATTTGGCTATTGGGGTATCCATTAGCTTACAATCAGCAATGTTGAATCTTTTAAGGACCTTCTTAATGTAAGGCTCTTGTGACAATGCTAGAAATTTCCTTGAACGATCCCTAAAAATTTTAACTCCTAAGAGATAAGCTGCTTTGCCTATATCTTTCATGTCAAAATTTAAGTATAGCAAATCTTTAATAGTTTTGACAAAATCTTTACTGTTCGTAGCCAACAGTTTATCATCCATATATAAAGATAATATCGCAAAAACATCTTCCATATACAAAGACAATATCACAAAACATTTTCAGACCTCTTAATGTACACATAATGGTCTTCTTCAATCATCCTGAAGCCATAAGACACTACAGCTTGATGGAACTTAAGATTCCATTGTCTAGAGGATTGTTTAAGGCCATAAATAGATCTTTGTAGCTTGCATATCTTGCACTTTTGGGCTTTAACAACAAAACCCTGTAGTTGTTACATATAAAGTTCTTCCTCTAGTTCTCCACTACGAAATGTAGTTTTTATATTCATCTGATGTAACTCAAGGTCTGGATGTGCAACGATAGCCAAGATCAATCGTGTAGAAGCAAATCTTATTATAGAAAAAAGGGTCTCTTCATAATCTACTCCCTCCGTTTGGGTATTGCCTTTAACAACTAATCTTGCTTTATATCTCTCGATTGTCTCGTCCCTCACATGCTTTATCTAGATAACTTATTTATTTCTAATAGCTCTACAATTAGGTGGAAGATCAACCAAGTCCCGGACCTAATTGACTTTCATAGACTCTCTATCTCTTCCTCCATTACTTCCATCCACGAATCCCCAGTAGATGATGTGAGATCTTCATTCAAAGTATTTGGCTCCTCGCCATTGCGTGAAGCAATCATAAAAGCTTCTCCTTCAATCTCAAAATGACGATAAGGAATTGGCCTACGACTACTCTTATATATTGATTCTTCATTTGGAATCGAAGTTTCTGATGTTTCACTTCCACTCAGAGTGGCAATCCCTGAAGGGCTCGTACTAGTACCAACATTGACGTTGAAGTGACAACCTAATTTAGATATTCTAATTCATAGAATTGAAAATCCTTATCAACTTCTCCAATGCTAGAAAATTTATTTTTTAGAAAAATAACATCTTTTGATTCCAGTTCATCCACAATTCCACTTGCATGTTCCCTTGGAGTGTTCTGAGTATCTAATAAAGATACACTTTTTACTCCTAGGCCCCAATTTTCCAAACTTATAAGTGGGATCATAAACATAAGCCATGGATCCCATGATCGCAGGTGAGACAGGTTAGGTTTTCTACCCGTCCATAACTCATATGGAGTGGAACTAACTAATTTTGAAGGAACTCGGTTAAGTACATAGGTAGCAGTTAACAAAACATCTCCTCAATAGCAAATTGGAAGATTTGATTGCACCATCATTGATCTAACCATTTCCAACAAAGTTCTATTCATTCTTTTCGCTACACCATTTTATTGTGGAGTTCTAAGAATAGTTAGTTGCCCATCTATTCCTTTCTCATTATAAAGTTCCTTAAACTATTCTGAAAGATATTCACCTCCTCGGTCAATTCTCAGGACTTTAATATTGCTATCTAGTTGATTCTCTACCATGTTCAAATATAATCTAAAACAATCCAATGCTTCTGATTTATGAGAAATCAAGTAGACATGACCGGAAGTGAATAATCATCAATGAATATGATAAAATATAAGGCTCTATGTTTTGCCCTTATATTCATTGGACTATAGATGTCGTAGTCAATTAATTTTGATGGTTTTTTTTTTGCTCTAATTCCCTTACTGAGTGGTTTTCTAATTGTTTTTCTAGCTAGATAATTTTCACATATGGGCAATTAAGCTTTGGTGAGTCGGCCCAACATGCCCTTTCTTGTAAGTCTATTATTCTTTCTTACCCTATGTGACCTAATCTAGCATGCTAAGTAATTTCATCTATCTCATTATTACTAGAAGAAGTAACATACCAAAAACAACTGTTATCTTAACTTGAACTATCAAGCATCGTATCTAATAAAATAAAACTATTAACCAAATGCCTAGTTCTATAAGGATTAAATTTAAAAAAATCTCTAAACAAACACCATAAAAGTTTATATTATATCCTAGTTCAAGAAGAACAAGAACAGAAACCAAGTTTCATTGAATCTCCAATACGTATAGGATATCGTGTAACAAAAGAATAAATCTACCACGTAAAATCAATTTGCATGTGCCTATTCTTTGTGCTTCAACTTTGGAGTTGTTGCCCATGTATATCCATTTCGTCCCCTGACTGATTCGATGATACTCCACAAATGCATCTTGATCACCAGCTATATGGTCTGTTGCTCCTGAGACTACAGTCCACACAGGATGAGATTCAATTAGGAGTATAGAACTCATAACTAAAACATAATTAGACAAAGTGGAATTGGGTCTTACTTTTTTCAGCTCAGTGCACTCACGAGTGAAGTGACCCAACTTGCTACAATTGCAGCATTTTACTTTGGATTTGTCCTTTTTCTTGCCAGTGTGTTTACCCCCAAGGCATTTCTTAGCATTTGGCCTTTTCTTATTAGGATAAGATCCTTTACCCTTCTAGTTGCTCTTATGCCCGAAGCCTTGTGCAAGCTTAACTTGACCATATAAACATGATCAGAAAGCTTAGCTGCTTTAAGGTGCTCTACCTCTAGCTCCAACTGACGAGCAATATCATTGAAAGTTTTGATATTCTCATTATGAATCATATTCACCTTCATGTATTCTTAGGTATCAGGTTGAGATTTTATCATTGCCTGGACTTATTGTTCATTAGCTAGAATATGTCACTACAAGAAAATTGTGTTTTAGTGACTATGAATTTAGTCTCTAAAACATATACAAACAGTCACTAAATTATTCTGTGACTTTTTAATTTTAGTCACATACTAGACACAGAATGTCGGTCGTGGAAATGTTTTACTTCTAAACTAACATAGTCACTAATTACTGTTTTAAGTGACCATTATATTAGTCACTGATAATAATTAAATGGGTCGCCTTTCGTTGACTAGAAGGCTGCGAAATTAGCCACAGAATCTTCGAATACATGACTAACTATTTGCGTCGCTAAAAGTATTAATTTAAGACTATTTTCACAGTCACTGAAAAATTAGTCCGCTTTGACTTTTGGAATGGCGTAAATTAGCCATTGAAGGTACTATTCCGTATCCATTAAGTTTGGTCACTAATAAATTGTTTATGCGACTATTTTACATAGTCGAAAATAATGTTTTTATTTGACTAATTATTATGGTTGCGAAACTTTTTTTTCAGTCTCTAATGTTTTTAGTCGATGAATATATATATGGGTGACCGTTTGTCTTGGTCAATGAATAATTGTTTAAGTGACTAATTATCTCAGTTGATGAAAATGTATTTGAGTGACTAATTATCTTAATTGATAATAATATTGTTTAGTGACTGTATATTTAGTGCATAAAAATATTTATTTGGTCATTTAAATTGAGACCAATTGTATTGGTCACAGAAATGATATACCATTATCCACAATATTATTGAAAGAACATCGGCCAACATAAGATCATTAATTACTTATAGTCTTATAATGTTACACAATTACTTTGAGCAACTAATTCGAACATCAAAATAAATATGCGGAGATCATTTAGTTTGGTCAATAATGGCAAGAACTAAATCATATAGTGAATCAAAAATAGATAAATCTCCAAGATTTAATAACATAAAAAATAGTTCAAAATTTGAAAGTGTCTATTGCTTAAAAATTGCAGTAACATAAAAAGCTTAACAAGATTCGTAGAAACAGGACAAACACTCATAGAGTTGGAATAGAAATGGATGAAAAGTTCACACCAGCTAGTGGCAGCTTCTTTAAAATCTCTATGATTTGCGCATTTTGTTCTTGCAGTTGTTTAATTTCTTCACTCTGACTTTGGATTTTTTTCATTTTGACTTTGAAGTTGTGTGCGCTGACTCACGATCTCTTCATTTTGAGACTCAAGCTTCTGTTGTAGCTCAGTAGTAGTTTGCTTGAATGAAGCATGCGTTTGAGGAAGTGGACCAAATCCAAGACCTTTAACATATCCTGAACTCCTACCAAGAACTTCCTCACAAATTTTTGCCTCAGATCTTGATTCAGATCCTTCGGCCAATGACTGTTCTTTTAGCTCTAACATTTTCTCCTGCAAAATATCCACTTCTTATAACTATAGCTACTGTAACTCTATTCAAATCCCCATTCATTGGCCAGCCAAAATGCATCATTTTCTTTCAACAATATAGAAAATAAAATGAAAAATTTTAACCACATTAATATAATTATAAGCATTAGAATAATAGGGACAGGTCAACCAAGGATTGATACTTCAGCTCTAACATCTTCTAATACAATATACAGGTTTCTTATAATTATAGCTACAGTTGCTATATATAAATCACCACATTCATTGGCTAACTGAAATTCATCATTTTTTTTCCAACATTCTAAACAATAATTCCAAGCATTGTAATAACAGGCACGAGTCAGCTTCGCTAATGAAAATAGCTAAATATTACAACTTAATATGTCATTTTTTTCATTTCCCTCGTATGTATTTCCTAGGAATTTTAATATATGTGTTTCTAACTATCCATATCTATGGAAAAATATACAAAACTAGCAAACCTAAGAAAAAGCCAATACATTAAGCATGAATATATAAAATAATCCCAAATTGCTCAACGGAGATTAACAATAAAAATTTTTTTTCCTTCATTTCTTCAACAAGAAGCTGATATATAAATTTTTCATGAAGTGATTAAATATAGAAATCACGTCTAAACTAAGATTATAAACTAATCAATGATGGATAAGTGCTATGATAGATAAAATGAATAGACTTACATATCTTTCTCTGGCTTCATCATTGCTCCAAACTTTACATGCACTCCAATGGGTGTCATGAAACAAAGAAATTGGTCCTGGTGTGTATCCAAGTCTTTTAGCCTATATATACAATATTAAAAAGAAATTACTAAATTCAATTATAAGTCATTGGAAAATGATGGCCATATTTTAGCTTCTTGCGATTTTGCACATAAATTTTGGATCATTGCTACAATCAGAATGGAAAACATATATTAGAAAGAGTAATGATAAAGCCACAAACTCTTGTACAAACTAAACTTATACAAACTGATGTGGCATTAATTCATTGGTTGAAAGAAAATATAAAATAATTAAAATAAATCATGTGGACCAAGTGATATTTAATTCAACCAATTAAATCATGCCACATCAGTTTGTACAAAATAAATTTGTACAAGAGTTTGTGTCTGTATCATTACTCTATTAGAAATTATCAAAAATCATGAAATTTGTAAAAGATTTTTCTTTATACCTTGAATAGATCACTGTCAAAGCGTTTACAAAGGTAATCCCAATCTTCTTCATTAACAACTTCTTCAGGGCGATTTTGTAATGCTTCAGATAAATTAGAATATTCTGTGAACTTTTGCTTCAAGAAGTACTTGAAACCCTTGAATCTACGTGCCATTGCACCATTAAGGAATCTTACAACATGTGGCTGGTTGGTGTCGATGTCAAATTTGGTCTATGATCATCATAAGGAATTAAAATAGTAAACGAGCAAGTAAAATAAATTTTTTACTGAATTTAAAAGTTAGAAGAATTTACCGCCACTCGACCAAACATTTCCTTCTTTTTCTCAAGAGGAATTTGTCTCCATTGATAAACTTTTAATGGTGCAAAAGTCCTTACCATGCCTATTTCAGTGGATAACCTAGATGAATAAGTGCCAGTGGGTCTTCCATCCTCAACTTCAAAGTCCACATTCAACTTGCTTTTAGACAAATGTAAAATCCGTTCACACCCAACTCCCCGCGATTTCCCACGAACATTCTTCTTCAACATAAGCTCTGTAAACTCAAATTGATGTAAGTATGTGATTCAATTAGCTAAATTAAAATATTATTTCAAACAAGTATCAAAATATCAATAATTCCATGATAAAAAGTCCAGGCGAAATAAATAAGATAATAAACTAATATAGAAGGAACAACAAATGAATTTCAAAAAATGTGTTAAGCGCTAGAAAGTATACCATCTCCATTTCTAGATTCACAAGAATCAGTTGAAGTAGGATTAGATCTTGGCAACATCTGATTTTGTTTAGGAGAATTTGAATGACGTCGTTTAGTACCAGGAGCCATAATCCAAACCTGTTAATATAAAACATTAAATTTATCCATTATAAATTCAAAAAATTCAATAGTTAGTAAATTGTTTTAATAACTAACAATGATGTTGCAAAATGAAAATATAACTATAATAGCTAAACATAATGACAAAAAAATATTGTTATTTAAAATATGGTATTGTAAAATAAAAGGCAATTTACATAATGTAATACCTAAATGCATGTAAACGATTACTCATCGTCATAATCTTCTCCATTGAATCTTCTTGGTCATTGCAATATTCATTCAATGTTTCATCCTCTCCATCATCATCAATATCATTAATTGATATTTGCTTATCAATCCCCTTAATTACAGTAGCATCAACCACTTCTGGATTCACATCACTCCTATGAAAATTCCTAACCTCCAACTCATCCTCATTTACAATCCATTCCTTTTGTGAGGATTCATCTTCTTGGTACACAGGATTACCACCATCTTCTTCTTCAATGTCATCCATCTCAGGTATGTCCCATAGGTTTCTATGGTGAACCTTTTGAACAACCTTCCAATCTATTCCAGACTTGTAGTCGTCGACATAGAATACTTGTTGTGCTTGAATGGCTAATATAAAAGGGTCATCCTCAAACCAAAGTTTGCTTGCATTAATGCAAGTAAAGTGATAATCTTGATGGATTGTTTTCTTTTTTGCATATGTATCGAACCATTTGCACTTAAATAAAATAACTCGATTATTGGACATGTAATTTAATTCAACAACATCAGATAAAACCCCATAAAAGTCAACTTCCTGGCCATCATTGTCCCCTGGTACAGTTTTGACCAGTACTTAAGCTCAAAACAAATGCTCTTTTTCGACCAATTTAGTTCTCTTTCCCCACGAGTTTGCTTCTTTTTCCTCGCCACATGATCTGGATGCTTTCCAAAACTCACATTTGGAACTTCAGTCAATTGCTCTAAAATTTGTTCTCCAGATAACACCTTTGGTACAGGATTGCAAGCATGTTTCATAGGCAAAAACCATCTATGGCCCATGTAACATATTTTACTTCTCAATGCTTGTGATGTTGTATTTTCATTACAAACCGGGCAAGCCTTGTAACCTTTTGTGCTCCAACCAGACAAATTTCCATAAGCAGGAAAGTCATTAATCGTCCACATCAAAGCCGCATGTAAACGAAATCGATCTCTACTATAGGCATCATAAGTTCGGACACCATCGTCCCATAATTCCTTCAATTCATCTATTAATGGGCGCAAGTAGACATCAATATCTCTCCCTGGTGCTGTTGGTCCAGGAATAAGTAGTGACATCATAAAATATTGTTATTTCATACACTTCCATGGAGGCAAATTATATGGGATGAGTACAACTGGCCACATGCTATATGCATTACTCATATTTCCAAATGGGTTAAAACCATCTGTTGCAAGACCTAATCGAACATTGCGAGAATCAAGAGCAAATTCAGGATTTTGTTTATCAAAGTCCTTCCAAGCTTCCGAATCTGCTGGGTGTCTTAAGATACCTTCCGTATCGACACGCTTTTCTTTATGCCATCTCATATGAAAAGCAGTATGCTTAGACATAAATAATCTTTGCAGTCTAGGTTTCAATAGAAAATACCGTAATATTTTTTGTGGAATTTTTTTACCCTTTCCATCATTAATTTTATATCTAGGTTCATTGCATACAGGACATTTATCAGCGCCAGCATGCTCCTTCCAAAGTAGCGCACAATCATACTTACATGCATGAATTGATTCATAACCAAATCCTAATTCACGCAACATCTTCTTAGCATCGTAATAGGATGTCGGAATATTAGATCCATCAGGTAAAATAGCTTTCAACAATTGGAGCACCATATCAATTGTTTTATTGCTACACTGATTTAGCACTTTTATATGCAGCAATTTCACCACAAAATCTAATACTGAAAATTTTGAGCACCCTGGATATAGTTCTCGCCGAGCTTCCTCAAATAATTTGTCAAACTTTTCAAAACTAGCATTATCTAAATTATTATTAACATCAACACCAAAATCTTCATGACCCATTTCTACATTCATCTCTAGTGGTCCCCTTACATCATTTAACATCTCTAATAGTTCATCATTATCATCATCTTCATTTTCTTCATCAATGTCATCATCATACATATCATTCAAGGTATCGGTTGGAGAGTTTGCGTCTTCCGCATGAAAAGTCCATCTATCATAACTTATCGAAAAGCCATGTTCAAGGAATGTCGTTGAATGGTGTTTATATCATGCAACCTAGTGTTCAAGCAATCTCTACATGGGCAACGAGTTTTACCATCACTGTTTAAATGCTTTTCAGCAATTTTAATGAATGAAGCAATACCATTTTCATATTCTTTACATAACTTATTCGGCAATTGAATCCAACTTCGATCCATCCTGATAATGATATAAAAAATTAATTCATATACTCACTTACACTCCTTTAACAATCAACTAGTTTATTTTTAAAATAGGCATTCACTTAACACATGAACAATCGATAAGTGAACTTCATAAATACTCACCTCAATTTCGATATTCAGCAAATGTTATGTTTTCTCAAAACCTTGACGCAAGAAATTAACCTGAAAACAAATAATAGAAAATTTTTTAAAAAAGCCGTTTTCTTATTAGACCTGCATTAAAATTTAAAGCAAAGCATTTTTAGATTTACTTAATCTGAAAATAGGCAATGAAGTAGAATGGGACACTAGATAAGCTAGACAATGAAATTAATTGTTCAAATTAACTGTATTGACTAAGAAATATTTAAGTTTTTTATTATATATAAGTGGAAAGATAAATGTGTCTAGTTTCTAAAGAATTTTATAAAATCAAATTTGGCCTTATATTCCCAAAGATATTCAAAATTTAGTAAACAGACGTCACAACTATCAAGAATCTGCACAAGGCCAAAAGATATGCATTTACTGGCATAAATTCATTGATATGTAGTGAGCATGCTACATGTCGTTAGAAACCTATGCGAGTCAAGAGTTCAAAGAATTTTACGGTATTCAATTTAGAGATTTCTACATATAGAAATGACTAAATATATGCTGACTGTTCAAAAGCTAAACTATGAACCATAAAAACACGAAGCTAAACTATTAAACAAATAAACATGATTTTCACTTATACGCAGCAAATAAAACTTGCTCCACATGCTGCCACATCCCTTTCCAGGACCATAAATTAGTAACCCAATAGCAAAATAAAATAAAATAACTTTTAAAAAACACATGGGTCCCTTTTCCAATTTATAGATACAATTTACATGCTTCCAAGCAATTGCTTTAAGAAAATTCCAAAACCCACGCGGGACCACAATAACAATAACCAAACAGAGAGGTTGAAGACAAACACAGATCACAAACTTCACAAAAGTTTTTCAATCAAACCTTGCAAATACATAGAAAGTCTATAGTACTGGACTCAAACGTCACTTGTTAAGTTTTTTTTTGTCCCAACATATTGACAACGAACTGAATGCACATAAAATTAGTAGACTGATGTTTCTAATAATAATTGCAAACCATCCAAATTAACCCCCAACTAAGCATCAATTAAAAACCCAATCATATTGAGAGGAATTTTCTCCATAGCATATGAAACCCCAATTTATAGTGAAAGAGTTAAGAAGAAAAGAAAAGGGAAATGTAAGATTTTATTCATAGAAATTGCAATCAACAGTGAACGAGTTTGGTACCTTTTTCACTAAGATAAGAGGGACTTTAAATTCGCAAGAATCTCATTGTGCCATGGACTTCATCATTCACAGGGACTTAGGGTCTGTTCCTTTGCTTCAAAAGTTGTAGGCGGTAAAGAGTGTTTTTGTGAAGGTCTTCTTAAGTCAATCCTATTTATTTTTTGAAAATTACAAAATAAATATTATTGATATATTTTAAGGGTATATGAATAATAGTTAAAAAAATACATACGAATAAATGTGTAACAAAGATATTAAGATTGATGGGTTACTGAATTAAAAAAAAATCCCAAATAATTCAAAAATTTTACATGCACTTTTTGGACTAAAGTCTTTAGTCATCATATTAATTCGAAATTTTCCTCCTCCATTTTTTTTTATGGGTGCCAAATATATTTACGGCGGGAAGAGGAGGCGCCAAAATATTAGTAACTAATTTACTTTTAGTCGCTAACATTATTTTATATTGTGACTAAAAATATTAGTCACCCTATATCATCTCGACCTAATTGAAAATACTTTGATATTGTGACGAATAAAATTAGTCACTGAACAATAAAGAAACACAACTTCCCTTCCTTTTTAACATATTAAATTTAACTTAGTGACTGTAAACTACAGTTGCTCCACAATCGCCAAATCTTCTACACCGAATGTGATTATATTAAGTGATTGTTTGTTTTAGTTGCTTATACACCTCGATTGCAACTAAATATGTTGGTCTTTGATCCTAATTCTTGGTATAAATGTGGATCTTTTGTGACTAATTAGAAATTGGTCACTTAAAAGAGTATTCCATGCCTATAAAATATAGTCATAAATAGTTAAGGATGATTAAAAAAAAATCATTCGTTTGAAAAATATTTCTTCCGTATACAGGGACTGCATTATTTAGTGGCAATAACTTATGTTTTCGTGACTAATATGTCAGTCATTGATGGTATTTACTTGGTATAAAAATGTGCTGTCATTTGGAGTATAAGTAGGTAAGCTCCTTACAGAGACTAAATTAACTAGTGGTCATGAAATATATCTTTCAATGACTAAAGAAAGAGTCATAGAATATGGGTGGTGGTGGGAAATAATTCTGAGAATTGGGCTGCAAATAGTGTGACTAAATATTTACCTTAGTCGTCCAATAATTTATTACGTGACTGAAAATTTAATAGTCACAAAATAGTTGGTCACAGAAACAGAATTTTGTTGTAGTGTGTCTAGCAGACTTAAGTTCACGAACTATGTTCAACATCTCCCTTAGATGTTGCGTCGTGGTATGATTCTGACGCTTCTGATAAGAATCGAACTTGATCATAAGCCTTTTCAGCTTAGGGGTTGAGGTGTCATCAAACTTGTCTTTCAAAGCAAGACACATCTCTTGAGCAATCTCATACTTCTTAAACCCACACGTGAGGTCATCTTGCATACTACCCAACAACGTTATACGAGCATTGTTATTCTTCTTTTTCCAGGCCAGACAAGCTTCAAAATCCTTTTTGTGTTGAGCAGTGCCTTGCTCAAGCTCAGCTAGGGTGTTGTTAAGAGCTTATAGAGTCTCTTGCTCTTTAAGGATGTACTGAATTTTACTGTGCCAAATACCGTAATTGTCACCATTTAGCTTTTCACCCTTGTTCAGCTTGGTCACGATGTTCTTAGATGCAGATGACATCTCAACTTTCTTTTCATATAGAGAAAATTTAAAATACAATCAATAAAGGCATAATCAATAATTACACACAAACAATTAATTTTGCCGCAAATATAAACCAAAAAATATGACAAACTAATATCAACAATGGAATTGAAAAGTCGTCAAAGCTTCCAATCATCATCAAATTCCATTTATCATATTCATCATTAATTTGATTTTAATGTGCAAACTTATTAGTCTAATAAATTCAATTTGTTTAGAACTCCTACTCAACAGAATGATTCATGAGATACCATAAAAGGGGAGCAACAACTAATGTAGAAATTCATTAATAACGTCATAACAACATATTGTTCAACCAACAAAATGAAAACCAATATCAAAACAATAAAAGTCAACAAACAAAAGAAATAACCAAATATAGTCAAGCTAATACATAGAATCTTCTACATGTTTTAAAAAATATTCTCTATTACTTGTGACTCTTTCATCCAACTTATACTAAAGTATATCTCCATATAAAAATATTTCTTCCTTCTTGATGATCCTGTTTATGGTTTTCTCATACTGTAACTTCTGCCCTCTACTAAGGCAACTAACTTGTCTTCCACTCTGAAGGTTCATGTGAATGCTAAGTATTGAGGTTCACCTCATCTTTGAAGTAAGATGGCGCTCTTCCATTAGCTTAATTTCACACCTCAACAAACAATATTTGCTCAGAAGATTCTCAGTCTCTGCTAACATGCGAGCATTAAAGACAAGCATGTTATTATCATTAGGTAAGGAATATAAGCACCCATTGATAATAATCCTAGTTTGGATACTTAGTGTCCACTTTTCCATACTTTAGCCAGCTAAAGACCTCATATATGTCTTCTATATTTACATACATAGAACGGTCAAGGGCCATCTTATAATTCTCCATTTGCTTTATGAATTCTTCATAAGTTAAGGTATAATTAATCTTCATTAAATCAATAGGTGAAAGCCAAGTTCTATATGTCATTAACCCGTCACCATTAGTCCACAATTTTCTAACGGGAGGCATCTAGGACAAATAACATAATGCACATATTAGTTATTGTTAATAAACGATTAAACACAAGATATAATCTAATTTCAGCTAATGTCCATAAAAAAAAAAAAATCAAGCTCCCACTAAAGCAAAATATTTATTAACATATAATGCTCGTCCATCAGATTATACATATATTTGATCCAAAATTTTATTCCAAAAAATTGGAAATTTTGATTTTATATTAAAAGTAAATAGAAAATTAAATTTTGAATCAAATGGCACAAACAGCACCCAAATTGGATAGCAAGATACACAAAAATACTAGTCTGGACAAATCCCCACTCACATAGCCAACATGTGGGCCCCACGCGCTGCCTTGCGCAGCTTCAGTGATGTTGGGTCTAGTACCATCTGACTAGATTTTTTCATCTTGAATCAACGGTGCCCTCAGATTTTCAAACGAAGATCAGAATAAGTTGGAATTGTTGAAAAACCAATTCTGGCACTATTCATCATCTTCTCCAAAAATTAGGTTTTTATTATTTTTAGCCCTAAATCTGACTAGATTCTTGTTTTGCCCATAACTTTCTCATTTTAAGTCTGTTTTTAACAAATCACATATTGTTGGAAAGTCTCGAAAAGATCTTTCTAATGATATATTAATACAATGTTAGGTTGCCTAAATCAAAATTTATAAGCAAATGAACTTTCAGGTTTCATGATTTCTTAAGGTTCATGCAATCTAAACCCTAGGCTGTTTTTATATCTATCAATTCCAAAATTTATACTATAATTCAAGCATTTCAGAACATAGAAACAACAGCCACCAGATCACACATTCCATAAAAAATCAATTAACATATAAAATTCCTGTTTTTCATGAAACAAACTCAACTATATGCACGAATCCAACACAAAAAATAGGCTTTGATACCATTGAAAGAAAATAAAAAGGATTCAAGAGCCTACGTTTCTTCACAAATCAAGCATCGAAATGATCACATATTGGATCACGTCAATGGCCGAAAAAAAATCATAGGTGGAAATTCTTCTTTTGATCACAGTATAAATGCCTTTCTTCAAAGGGTTGTTCAATATTTTTGGTTTTGTTTATTAACAAGAAGAGAAGAAGTTGAGGTAGTGATTGCTTTTGCTTTTGATTGGGAGGAGTTATGCCAAAGTTGGGAAGTTGATTCAAAATCAAATTCTAAAAAGCTGCACATGTTAACTGCTAAGTCAGCTCATCATAGGCAACCCACCCGTCCAATAGTTTTATTCTCTTCATTTTTGGGTTTAAATCGCTTGTTTCTCATTCCCATATTATATATAGCCACCTACTATAATTGTTAGAAAAATAGCATAAAATGGCTAGTATAATGCCGATTTTGAGCAAGGTAAATATTGAATAAATATACTTACATGGATGAGTAAGTGAGCTCTTTATAAAGAATCATAGAATGCTCAAAATTGCTACTTGCATGAATGGGAAATTGCATCTAAAAGAACACCCATTGGTTTGAAAAAAAAATGAAGATATTAAAGGTGATCTTGCCATTTTCTTTTTAATGCACTAGAATTTTATTGGAATTAAATCTGTAATGTGTAATAGCAATATCAACATTTATATTGATCATAACAACAAAAGATTAAAGAGCTGTTAGGGGATGAATGTGATTATGCGGAAACGGTAAAAGGTTGATTAATAGAAGAAACTAGGTCTCTGAATAATCCTAAACGAAACAGGAAAAATAAGAAAATAACTTAAGGAACTAAGCGTAATTTCTGGCTCGACCACGAGGCAGAATGACATGAGCATTGTAGGTTTGGTTCATCTCCGCAAGCTTCGACCATGAGGCAGAATGAAATTAGGATTGTTTTTATTTATTTATTTTTGTGATGGTTCTAATGGAAGTAAAAAGATGTCATGTTGACTATTCTTTTAAGATTTACTTTTTAAGATTTTATAGGATCTTATATTAATTGTTATGAAAACTGAAAATATGATTAAAATTTAAATAAATTTTAAGCTCTTTTATGTCTGATTGAGTGTTGAAATTACTGAATATAAGAAGCCGTCTTAAAAAAAAAAAATTGCCTAAGACCCTAAATGCTCTAAATTCACCTTGTTTTAGTTCCCATATCATCTAGGATTGACAAACATTTGTGTCTAAAAATTTTAATGAAGATTATTGTATTAGAAAAGCATAATTTTTTTTTTTACAAAATGTTAATATAATGCAAACTTTTTTACCGACAGCTTTTGTAGCGCAATGTGAGAACCTGAGTTCAAGAAGTTGAGGGGTGTAAGTTGGGGTCCTACCACCAACAGAAAATTGGTGTTAATATTTTAATTCTTCTCCTATAGGCGGGAATTAGGACTTCAATTTCCTTGGATAGGATTGTTAAAAACATGCAAAATGTTTAATTATAAATTGAATTTAATTACATATGAAATGATGATGATGATATTATTTATATTATTATTATTGGGTCCTTATATGATGCTGCAATTTTTTTCAGCATCAATAAAGTAAGAGATATGTACCTTCCATCTAATCAATAGTACACATTATCTCTATTAATAAAAAAAATTAATTAATTTTAAAATAATATAGCCAATAAACAAACCGATTAAAAGGGATATTTTAAATTCAAAATAAAAATAAGAAAGATAACATACAATATCTCAGGTACTTTTATTCGAAATGGAATTATTGACACATTAAGCAAGTAATCTTCATTGTATAATACTTTTTTTTTAATTAATTAATTAATTATCACTATATTAAATTATATTAAATAAAAAATAAATTATATTAAATAAACAATTGAGATTAAAATGCTTAAATCTAAGGGGTTCACATCAGTCCCACCATCAATACTGTAAAAATATATACAACATTATAAAGAAATCCATTATTATAATTAGGTTCTTTTTTATTATGCTATAGTTTTTTCAGCATTAATAATGTTCCAATTGTATACCATTGAATTTAATTAATGGCGCATAATATTTGTATTTAAGAAAAAAATAATTCAAAAATAAATCTAACCGGGTTGTTAACCGTATAAGGGGTGGAGAATTTTTGTAAACTGGCTATGATCACCCTTAGAGTTTGAGACAATTCAACTTGGATAACATGTTGTATTTAACAATCACTTTTCAATCCTCTTTTGAATTTGTAATGTTATTTAAAATAAACGTTTCAAAATTTATTTCTATTAAGAATAAAAAATTATATGTAGTAGATTACCTAACATAAATTTGAATAAATAAGTTGTAATTATAAAATTTACATATGGTGCAACAACAATAAACAACACAACTAAATACATAAATTTAATTAAATGTCATAAATTACATCAATAAGCTCATGGGTTGAGATTGTTTGTAATATAAAAGTACTTGATCACTCATGTTTTAATAAAATTTAACATAATATACTAGAATACCCACTATTTTGTAAATTATTAAGGACCATTATACAATTAATCATAAAATGTATATTATTATGGTTTATGCTACAGTTAATATTCTTACATGGTAAGAAAATATCCAAAACTTATAAATTGAAGTTTTACAAGCCTATTTTCATTTTATTTTCCAAAATTACTTTGTTGATTTCATAAAGTCAAATTTAACATATATTCTTAATTAGCTTTAGTTTATGAATCATGAAAGATTATTTTGTTGATATTCATAGATTGTGGTTATAAAATTTGACATCACTGAGAGACATATTACTTTTATGATGGTAATTAATAGTGAAAATAAATAAATATTATCTCCAATAATATTCACATGGGAATGAATGTGAAAATATTATTCATTTATTTTTATATTCTCGTTATAAAAACATGTTTTGGGATATTTTAACAAAAATTTTGACACAAAATATGAGCCATTAATCTCTGACAATCTAATGATTGGTATTGAAAGTGAATGTAAAATTTTATAATGTTAAAATTTTATGATGTAAAATCCAATAATTTCAAGTTTGTGTTAAAGATTTGAGTTAAATAACATAAAAGGAAAAGGACACCTAGACTCTTTTTTGGCCACCTAGACCCCTTTTTTGCTATAACACCTACGTAGATAGTAACCAAAAAAATTATCCTAAAAATATTTTTAATAAATACAAAGATAATTTAAATAGCTTATCATGTCCAACAGAATAATAATATTAGAATATTTTGTGATATATAAAATAATTTTTAAAATGTAAATTATTATATTATTTTAATAACATATTTGTATTTATTATATAAATTTTAAATAAACATTTTGGTTAAATAGATTTTACAATTAATTAAATATATGTCATGTATTGATAATATAAAATTATTTTATATACTTGAAAATAATTTGAATTTTTATATATTTATTTTAATATTATGTTTCTATCTTTTATAAAATTTAGTTTAATATAATATAATATTGTAAAGTATTAAAATATTTTTTGAAATATTGAAATTATTTTAATATATATATATATATATATATATATATATATATATATTTTGGCCTTTTCGGAAGCGAAAGCAAGTCCGTGCTTGATAACTTTGAGGAGACGCAAAAGGCAAACTGGAACTTTTTTTTTTTTTCTTCAAAGAAAGGAGTTGCAGAGTTGGAGATATGTAGGCGTTCTTTTCCATAATTTAACTCTAAAAAATTTATATCCAGGCCATCATGTACTTACATACACATATATTTTTTAATTATAGTTGTGGTTGAAAATATTTCTCATTTGTTTCATATAGTATCATTAGTAATATATATCAAATAATTTATTACAATGCCTTCTATGATCATTATTGTTCAATGATTTATATTGTAATTAAATTCATAAGGTCTAATAATGATCTAATAAATTTGTAATATATATCAAATAACATCTAATAAATTAGTAATATATATCATTAAATTCATACAACATTTAATTACAATATAAATTGCTATTAGACCATGTGGAATATCTTTATATAAAGTATTGTTGAAATAATATTACTAGCTAATTACATTTTTTTCAATGCTATTATATTTCTAATACTAAATGTATAATTGTAAAACTATAGATAGTACATAACATTTTTAATTTCGAAATTATTTTTATTTTTTATTTTTTGGCGACTTAAAAAAATATCTATTTAAATTGACTAGATAAAAATAATTTAAAGTATAAAAGAGTACTACAACTTGTAAATTACTTGTTGCATAATTACTTCTCCTTTAAAATTAAAATAAGGGTGAAGATTTTAATATTTAAATTCAGTGATCAATAATAATCCTATTATTGATGGCAGGGTTTTTATCCCAACACTAAAGGATCTTTCTTTTATCAATTTTTCTTCTATCAATATCTAGATACCGTCTTTCCTATCCCACGAAAATAAATAAATAAATAATCTAGATATCGTCTTCACCCCGTAAACTAGTGAAAGAAGAAAACAAAGGTCGGCGCCTTCAAAAAACATATCTCTAACTCTGTAACTCCTTTCTTTGAAAACCAACAAAAAAAAAAAAACAAAAAAGTTCCAGTTTGCCTTTAGCCTCTCCTTCGAAATCGTCAGGCACGGACTTGCTTGCGCTCCCGAAAAGGGAAAAAAAATTACAACTTTATTTTATTTTTTTAAGAAAGAGAGTATCCGTTTTATATTTGCTTAAGTTTATAATTGATTGCTTATACAATGGTAGGTTGCCGAGAACTGCTTTCGCGTGAGATTTTCTTCTTTCCATTATATAATTTCTTTTCAATGATTTGTTATTTTGTTGCTTGTTTAATGGTAATTCGCCAATTTAAACCGCCAATTTTTTTAAATCAGGTTTATAGTAGATTACGATGGCGGAGGAACTATGCTGCCCAGAGAACAACAAATTTATGAACCCATGTATGAACGGAAATTTGTCAATTTTAAAACAGTTTTTAATGATAGAGTCTCCATCTTAATTGTTTATATTTATTACTCTTTATTAGTAACGTAACTGTTGTTAAAATAAATTAAAATATAGAAATTGACGTATCTATTGCTTTCACTACTATACCACGATATCAAACAAAAGATGACATATATCTGTTTACGGACTTCAATTATAAAATGGTCCTGGTCAAAGCCACGTGTGATGAACCTCGCAAGATATTCAAAAGAGGCTACAAGGGAGATTTTCAAAGACGTAAAAAATAAAAAAAGATTAAAATGGCCAGCGGGACAGTGTGCGAAAGTTTTAAGTAGCAGCAAGAATGCTTAATACATCCAAAAAATTGCTCAGGTTCACATTCTGACTTGTGTCTAATTAGTTAATTAGAGTTACTGAATTCTGGACAGTGAATAGTGAAGTAATTTAATTATTTGACGTGTTAGTCAGGTATAATTTTTTAGGGCAATTATCTACCGATCACTTTTTTTTTTTTTTGCACTTTTTAAAAAATACACAATTATTAATTTTTTTAGCTGAACTCCACCTAAAATTATACTATTTTACCTCCTAAATGTTTGAAGACAGAAGTGGACATATGCAAAATAGTATAACTTCAGGTGGAGTTCAGCTAAAAAAATAAAGAATTGTGTATTTTTTAAAAAAGTACGAAAAAACAGGTGGTCAGTGGATCATTGCTCTTTTTTTTTTCCTAATAACAGATTATAAACGACATTGTTTTTGAAGTGCATGTGAAATAATTATTTTGCCCTTATGACATCAGTAAAGTTATAACAGTTTGAAGACAGAAGTGAACATGTGTAAAACAATATAACTTCAAGTGGAGTTCAACAAAAAAAATTAAGAATTGTGTATTTTAAAAAAAGCGTAAAAAAACAGGTGGTCGATGGATAATTGTCCAATTTTTTATCTAGTTAAGGTTGCAACAACGTGGGCAAGGGGCACAAAAAGATTGGTAGGGTCAAAGCCAAGGCTATGGAGGAAATAGGAAGAAAGGAGGGTCATACTTTCATCTCTCTATGTTGCTCGTTGAACTCATCGTAGACTTTTCACTTTGTTAAATATGAATGATGATATAGCTTTTGTTAGACAAGTCCTGTGTTCCATTGGTCATTGCACTATGAGCGATAGCTCAGTTGGCCATGATCACTTGAGGTTGAATAACAATAGAGGCTAAGATTGGTTTTTAATGGTTGAGATCTCTCATCCCTATTTAGATCTTGTAAAATAATTAAAAATATATATATTCCATTGGTCACATTTTCTTTTTAATAGAATTTTTCAGTTATTCAAATATCAAAGTAATGTGTAACTTTTGATTTTCTCCTTCAACAGTGGTGATAACCAAGAATCACATAACAATCACTCTCCATTAATTCTCAAGATTATGATTCTGTATATCCCATAATTTATGCCTATCATATTTGTATTTATTTAGTTTCTTAATTGACCTTCATGTAAAGTTTATATATAGGCTCATTCTCTTTGTAAATAGATATAGAATACACAATAATAATACTTCATATTCGCTTTCATGGTATTAGAGCTGAAGGTAATTTAGCTATAATTTTCGTGTCCTATTCCTTTTGGTCTAACTTCAGCCATTGTGAAATGTGCAACCACATTAGGCCATCATCTCTTTTCATCTTGTCTTCGACCACGATTCACAAGTCTTTTGGTTGGCTGATTTCTGGTGTTTTCTTGACTTTTTCCTTGCTTTTGTGCTTTGGGACTTGAATTATAGCATTGGTTTGACTTCTGTGTTGGTTTTGGTTGGTTGTTTCGAATTTATTTGTTATCTTCTTTATTGCTTAGATTTTTTTTGGGATGGAAAAATCTTATGTTTCACAGCGTATTCATATTATACTTGATGGACATAATTATGTTCTTTGGGCTCAAGCAATGTGCAGTTTTCTTAAAGGTCGCAGATTGTGGCGTTATATTACTGGAACCATTGTTCAACCAGTCCAGACAGAAGATGAGGATGCATCATCTTGAGGAATGGGATAGCAAAAATCATCAAATAATCACATGGTTTCGCAATACATCCCAACTGTCTATTCATCTCCAGTTTGGTCGGTTTGATATAGCCAAATCGCTTTGGGACTTTCTTGCTCATCGTTATACTACCACAGATCTTTCGCATCGGCATCAGTTGTTACAAACTCTCCATCAGCTTAGACAAGAACTTGGACAATCAATTGATGATTTTCACTCTCATATGCAATTCCTTTGGGATCAACTGGCACTTTCTGAACCTGAGTGGAATGATCCTACAGATGCAGAAAAATTCTCAAGCTACAGAGATCGTCAACGATTAATACAATTTCTCGTGGCACTACATAATAATTTTGAGCGCACTCAAGCAGCTTTGCTTCATCAGACTCCATTGCCAAGTCTTCATCACGCTATTGATCAACTTATCTTAGAAGAAACTCGTCGAGCTAGCTTACAGTCTCCTCCCATGGATACAACTTTGGCCACTCATTAATCTAAACCAAGTCATAGCTCAAAGAAAATATGCAAGTATTATCGTGAACCTGGTCATATTTTACTTGATTGTCCAACGTTGTGTTGTAGATGCTGTCAGAAAATTGGGGTAGGCCATTATGAAAAAGATTGTCCCAATAAAGGCAAACAACTTGTCCCTAAGGATGCACTTTTCAAGATAACCCATTTTCTGCTGTAGCTGCTAATGATAGTTCATCCGCTCAAGCAAATATTGAGCAGTCTCCCTTTTCTACCTCTATGACTGTTAGTGATTTAGAATCCCTTCTCCAACAACTTCTCCAGAAATCTGGTAATACTTCTATCTCTGCCTCATCTATTTCATTAGGTAACTCATCTTGGTACTTTGATTATGCCTATTGTAATTATTTGACTCCTGACTCTACTATATTTACTTCTAAATCTACTGTCCCTAATTCTCTTATTATACAAACTGTTAATGGATCCTCAATGCCAGTCAATCATATAAGTCATGTCTCTGTTTCGAATTTGTCTTTATCAAATACTTTTCTTATTCCAAAATTGACCTTAAATTTATTATCCGTTGGTCAGCTATGTGAACTTGGTCTTAATGTAATATTCACTTCATTTGGTTGTTCTGTGCAGGATCCAAAGACGGGACAGACAGTTGGGATAGGCCGTAAAGTAGGGCTCTTGTTTGAACTTGTTAACGTTCACACCCCATCTTATTTCTCTCACCCACATTAGTTTGCTGCATCCACCTCAAAAGTGTCTTCTACAAACCTCTAGCATTCACGTTTAGGACATCTGTCACTTAATTGTTTGCAGTCTTTAATATCTAGTGGGCAATTAGGTACTGTTACCAATGAACATGTTGATTGTTTATCTTTTCAGTTAGCAAAACAAACTGCTTTACCTTTTAATAATAGGGAGTCTGTTTCTCATGCTCCTTTTGATTTAATACATTCTGATATTTGGGGACCATCACCAAATGCCACTGTAGGTGGATCTAGATATTTTGTTATTTTTGTTGATGACTATTCTCGCTTTACATGGCTATTTCTTATGAAAAATAGATCCGAGTTTATTAAAATTTATTGTGACTTTGCACAAATGATTAAAACTCAATTTTCTCTGTCTATTAAAGTTTTTCATACTGATAATTTCATGGAATACAAGGATAGTGAATTTCTAGACTTCTTACATAAACATGGCACTATATGGCTTTTGTCCAGGTACTTCCCAACAAAATGGGCGAGCTGAACGTAAGCACAGACATATTTTAGAAATAGTCCGCTTTTTTTTAATCTTCGCGTCTTGTCCTAAATGTTTTTGGGGAGAAGCTGCTCTTACTGCTGTGTACACTATTAATCGCATTCCCTCTCTAGTTATAAATAATCAATCCCCTTATGAGAGATTATATGGGATCTCACCTAATTATTAACTTAAAGTTTTTGGTTGTGCTTGTTTTGTTCTTCTCCAACCCCATGAACGTACAAAATTGGAGCCTCATGCTCGCTTATGTTGTTTCTTAGGATATGGCATTGAACATAAAGGCTATCGATGTTGGGATCCCATCTCTAATAGACTTTGTATCTCTAGACATATAGTTTTTTGGGAACATAAAATATTTTCATCTGTGTCATCTTTTCGTAATATCCCTAAATCATCCACTCACCTCTTTACAGATACAACTGTCGATTTGTTTCCTGATAATTATGCTCTAGGAATATCTTCTGAACTCCAAACAAGTGCTCTAGAGAATGTTACGCCTCCCTTTGAGTTACCTGTCTTTGCCTCATGGATCCTCATGAACCAACTGCAGCTCCTCTGACTCTATTCATTCTCCACCTCTTCATTGTTCCAGTCGGGTAAAAGAACTACCTCTTAAGCTTAGAGATTACAAGTGTTTCTTGTTGTGCCAATTTTGTTGTACTCGCAAGCGCATGAATCTATTGCAGTATAGATTTATAGTGACGAGTGTCGATCCCACGAGGAGGTAGATTTAATCGTGTGTAGGGTTAATCTTTTGAGTTTGTATGTGGATTGGTAGAATGTATTTTTTGCGCAGGATTTAAATTAAAAAGATAGCTTGAACAAATTAAAGATGAAACAATATAAAATAAGTGCTTGAGTTTTTGGATTCACACTCAACATTTCACCATGGGCTTAATATTCCTTTTTAAATTCCAATTAATCTATGAGGGGGGTATTTTCACTCCTCATAGGTCTATATCTAATAAATAGAGTATCAAGTGCTCATTGTGCCAGGGGAAATAATCTAATGTTAAATGGGTATCAAGTACACACTGTGCCAGGTGATAATAATTCTACTATCGACAATGTGGCAAGACTGTCCACTAAATAACTCTGACTTATTCTCTGTCAACATTGAGTCAAGATGGGCCACTAATATTGAGAGGAGGTTTTTCTCTAATTAATAAAGTGTAAAGTGCTCATCGTGCCAAACAATAATAATCTTGCACTAGGGAGCCGGTATACCAGTGTAAAATCTAGATAAAATTATTACTATTTGTCAACTATAAGTCAAAACAACCTAAATAAATCAGATAAAGATAAAGCAAACTTACCAAATTAAGTCCATGGATCATGTTAAGGCTTCACCTTCAACCCAAGCTTGAAAATAAATTAGCTACTTATTTTTTAACTAGAGGTAAAATAAGAATTTTAAAATACATAGAAAATGCAGTATAGAGAGGGAATTACAGAAATCAGAGCTCAAAAATGAATTCAGGGATGTCAAATTAGGGGGGTAGGCCCCCTATTTATAGATACACTGAATAAATCATGACCATCGGATAAAAGCAATTCCATCAGGATTGCGCCAAGTGGCAAGCTTTGATTGAATGGAACACATCATCAGGGCTGTTATCGTACACATGTTTTTTAGTCCACTAATATTCTGCCACGTCGTCAGTCAACACAAAAGTTAACTTTTTGGTCCAATAATGTATCACCACGTCATCAGTCAACGCCACATCATCCGGTCAAAGCCACATCAGTATTTTTTGGTCGAATAAGATGATGCCACGTCATCGGTCAACACCATGTCAGTCGGTCAAAGTCGCATTCGCTGGGCCCCACCACGATTCTAGAATTATGGCATTGTTCACATGTATCGTACTGTTCATATATCTGGTACTGTTCACATATACGGTTCTGGCCTTTATGTCATTCCCTAAGATTTTCAACTATTTTGAGCCCAAAAACGTCATTCGTTTTGCTCTCTGACCTCTTGTTAATCATGAAAAAACCAAAATATCTATAAAATATATAAAATACCCAAATTATAACAAGAGACACACAATTAAAGTTTAAAGAACATAAATAAATAAACATAAAAATGTTATTGAGACTTAGAGCACAAAATGACAATTCTATCCCTTATAATTATGTATTTTCCAGCACTCAACATTTCTCTACCACCCTTTCCTTGCATGAACCACAATTTTATTCCGAGGCCAGCTCTAATCCTATTTGGCAGCAAGCTATGGCAGACGAATTACAGGCTCTTGAAAAATCGCATACTTGGGACTTAGTTGAGCTACCACCTCAAAAAATTGCAATTGGGTGTAAATGGGTGTACAAAATTAAAACTAAGTCTGAGAGTTCTATAGAACGATACAAAGCTCGACTTTTTGGAAAAGGGTATTCTTAAGAATATGGAATTGATTATGAGGAGACTTTTGCACCTGTTGCATGCCTTACATCTGTGAGAAGCTTATTAGCCGTTGCTGTTGTTCGTCATTGGGTATTATTTCAGGTGGATGTGAAAGATGTTTTTCTTAATGGAAATCTTTCTGAAGAAATCTATATGAAACCTCCTCCTGGTTACTCTCATCCTCCAAATAAGGTTTGTAAACTTCGTTGTGCCTTGTATGGCCTTAAACAGGCACCAAGAGCATGGTTTGAGAAGTTTAGCACCACAACCAAACAATTTGGTTTTAATGCCAGTTCTTATGACTCTGCCTTTTTTGTACACAACACTGACAAGGGATGTATTCTTTTACTACTTTATGTTGATGACATGATTATTACTGGAGATGATCTTACAGAAATTACAGATCTCAAAGTTTTTCTCCAGCATCACTTTGAGATGAAAGATCTTGGATAGCTTAGTTTCTTCCTTGGTCTTGAGGTACTCTCTGATTCATCTGGTTACTATCTTTTAGAAGCTAAATATACTTCTGATCTTCTTGCTAGAGCTGGGTTGACTGATAGTCAGATTGCCTTTACACCTCTCGATCCTACTGATGGAACACCACTTAGTGATGCTATTATTTATCAACAATTAGTTGGAAGTTTGGTTTATTTAACAGTGACATGGCCTGATATAGCTCCTTGCTCCACTCACTATGCAGCTGTCATTCATATCCTGCGCTATCTTGAAGGGACAATGTTTCATGGTCTCCACTTCTCAGCCAATTCTTCTTTAGAACTGCATGATTTTTCTAATTCTGATTGGGCAGGTGACCCTATTGATCGACACTCTACACTGGTATTTGCTTCTTTTTAGGTGATTCACTTATTTCTTGGCGTAGTAAGAAACAAACTGTTGTTGCTTTGTCTATGGCTGAGGCTGAGTACCGAGCACTTGTTAATGCAACTCAAGAGGTCATTTGGCTTCGTCGATTACTAGGGGACATGGGAGTTAGCTTTGATGGAGCTACACCGCTGTACTGTGACAATAGAAGTGCCATTGTAGTCACTCACAATGATGTCTTCCATGATCGCACTAAACACATAGAGACAGATTGTCATTTTCTTCACCAACATTGTGCCCAAGGTACCATTCAGCTTCAATATGTGTCCTCTTGAGATAACATGGCTGATCTTTTCACCAAGTCTCTTTTACCTAGCCGTTTTGGTGACTTGGTTTACAAACTCAAGCTTGTTTCTATCTCCACCATCTTGAGTTTAAGGGGGGTGATAAGCAAGAATCACATAACAATCACTCTCCATTAATTCCCAAAATTATGGTTCTGAACACTCTCTATTAATTCTCAAGATTATGATTATGTATATCCCATAATTTATGCATGCCATATTTGTATTTATTTAGTTTCTTAATTGAGCTTCATGTAAAGCCTATATATAGGCTTATTCTCTTTGTAAATAGATATAGAATACACAATAATAATACTTCATATTCGCTTTCAAGTGGCAACAATGGGAAAGTCTGTGTGTTAAATTAGTTTTTTACTTAGGAATGAAGCTCGATCAGGGATACATATCCTCTTGCTTTCTCACCATGAAGAAAAAAGAATGCGTAAGCGTTTCAATGTATATGTCTCTTTATGTTTGCGTTGATGATTCACCAAAAAAAAAAAAAAAAAATTGTTAGTGTAACTACTTTTTTTCAGTTTTTTGACGACCCGAGCATTTTTATCTTTGAAAAGAAACTTTCAGATGTGGATGATGTCGTGGATGTTTTGAGGACGGCTACGAATAAGAAGGTAAGAGGACTTGTTAAAGGTCTGTTAATAGATAGCAGTTTCAATAAGTTGTAAGTTGTCCTCTAAAATGGATAATTTAAATTTTATGATCATTTTTTTGTTTTTCCTTTTTTTTTTCATTTTTTTTGGTTTTTCCTCAGGTTCATCGTCCTGTACTAATTATTGCTGAAGATTTTGAAAATAATATGCTGGATACTCTTATCAAGCCTAAGCTTATTACTAGAGCTAAGGTAATCTAGTCCCTCCTAGAAGGGATTAGGTTTTAGCACATAAATTTTCGTTTAGTTCTTAAGGTTTGGATCAATTACTTAGTTAATCACTATATTTTAAAAATTACTCAAATCATTCGTTGTTAATTACTTCCATGTATAGTTGTGTGATGTAAAATATTATTATTATTATTTTATTATTACTTAAAAGTTTTGAACAACTCTACATACAACATGTGAAAAATACAGAATAATTTAGTAGCTTTAAATGGAATGTTTGGGATAATTTATAGAAGTACAAAAGTAACTGGACAATTGGCTCTAAATCTAGAGACTAAAAAATGCATTTTCTGAATTTTATGGAACATTAACTTGGTGGTTTTCAAACTTGTTTATTGAAGATTTGTGCCATCAAAGGTCCCGGACATGGTGAAGCAATGAATGCTATTACGAACGAGCTACTTAATGTCTTGAGTGTAAGTGTTCATTTGGCAATAATAAATTCCCTAACTCACTTTGCATTCTGATGTGAAGCAAATTCTGTGGCTTTCCATTTCTTAGGTCGTCACGGAGATGAACCGTACAGGGTGGAGAGGCCGCTGTGACGCGGCCGGTTATTATTACCATGAAAAGCTAATAGTTTAATTTTGTTCTAACATAAATATTAACCTTCTCTTTCGCCTAGGTTATAGTATCAGAGAATGACACTATTTTGCTTCACAAATCTTATACCAAGAAAGAGACTGAAGAAGAGAGTTCATATTAGGGATGGCAAAATCCAGATCCGGATCCGGATGTAGGTGCATCCGAATCCAAATCTGGATTAATATTCTTATAACCGGATCAACAATTTAACACCTAGGATAACATACAACACCATAAGTCACAAACAAAAATACCGTAACATAAGTCAAACATCAAGAATAACATAAATTTAAGTCTAACATCACCATAAACCCATAAATAAAATTATAATAACACCACAAATCCACATAAAATAATGCGGATCCCAATGTATTTTTTAATTTAATTTACCTTCTATATTTTTTAATCAATCATATTATGTTTTTATTTAACTTATATTTTTCATTTTATTTTAATTTAATAAATAATTTAATTAAAAAATAATGTGGATCCCAATATATTGCTTAACTTCATTTAACTATATATATATATTAATTAATCCTATTATGTTTTTCATTTAACTTATATATTTTTTCATTTAATTTTAATCTAATAAATAATTTAAATAAAAAAATGTGAATCCAGATATCTAGTTTTCCAGATGCACTTGCATCCAGATCCGCATGGATCCTAATTTTAAAAATTCAGATCTGAATTTTTTAACGTGCGAATTTAAATTTTTCTATATCTGGATCTTTGTGGATCTGGGCCGGATCCAAATATTTTTGCCATCTCTAGAATTCGTATTGTGGCTGCTTCACGTGATTGTTCAACAAGTTAATAGTCATTTGAGGCCTTGATTATTGTGCTTATTAGTTATTGGTTAAATTCCCCTTTAGTCCTTAGCGTTTGGTTCAACCACTCTCTGTTAATCTCTACATTTTCAAAAGTTATCCAAAATATTTCGGTCATTACTTTTCAACGGTAGAATAATATATTTTGATATGACTTAGAATTCAAAGAAGTACTTTAATATGCAATAGGTGAAAAGTGGATTTATCCATAGTTATTCAATTTGCATGTGACGCTCAATTCCCTTTTGAAAATCTCGTTTCGTTACTGGCCCTCCATGTATATATATTCTTCTTCTTACTGTTGTTACAATTGAGATCGAAACTCAAAAGCATTCCAGGCAAATATTGGTTATATGCAATTTTAAAAGTTTGTTTATCTGCGACTATTCATCGAGTGCTAAGTAAGTTTATTTTTATAGCATCTTAAACACCCATAATTGGGGTCGCTTTATTCTAAGATTGGAGGCCTTAACAAAGAACACGTGAGTATAAAGAGGCATATAATCACTCATGGCCTCATTGCTGCCAAGGCTGCATTGGAATAAGGAATTGTACCTGGTAATTTATATGCCTTCTAATTCGAGAATTTTATTTGATTTGATCCTTCCTGGTTATATACACTCGCGTGTGCATATTCAAAAGAGCTAGACAAATTACAAATTACGACCTCCGCTCAAAAGATAGCTATCCAATCATCCAAAATGTTCTTAAAGTCATTTTCATTTGTTCCCTTTTAATTGACTTTTCTATTGAGCTTTTTTAAGCAAATAACTATTTTACCCCCCCGTTGTGCTTCCAATAAAATATTGGAGTATGTTATATGTATTATACTTATTCCGTCTACTAATTTGACCCTGAATCCACGATGCCTCTATATGCAACTGCTTCCATAGTCGAAGTTGAAGGATCAGATGTTGTTAGTAAGCTTCTGGATCGGGACAATCTTGATCTCGGATACGATGACTACAGGTTTTCTTTGATCCTCCTTTCCCCTTTCTTTCACAAAATTAAAAAAAAAAAAAATTCAAAAGAAAACTTGTATTTATTGTTGTTCTTTTTATGAATTTTAGTTAACAAAAATGTTTTCTATACTAGGTGAATTTGTAGATATGATTAAATATGGAAATGTGGATTCATCGAAACTCATAATAAAAGCGTTTGCGGAGGCAATAAGGTTATTGGTTTAACGTCTTAAAGTTTATGCATTTTTTTCCTATATCTTAATATTTTTAACTAGCGTGAATGCCAAGGGGCAATTAGAGATGGTAATGGTCCATGATGGTTTGGGATTTGATAGAATTTTGAATGCTCAAATGAAACATAAATATGGAACTAATCCCATCTTAATTGTATATATTTGGGATCAAAACTAAGACTACTTCCGGAACCTCTATCTCAATCCTTTAGGATTTGAATGTTGGATTTTTAATCCAACATTGTTGGATCTTTAATCCAACGTTAGGAATACCTAATGACAATAGGATAAAATTGTCTACATAAGTGGTCATGATCCTCAGGTCACACGTATCTTTCTATTTTCTACTGACATCTCATCATGAGAGAGAGAGCACTAAGAAACTTAAAGGGTTCTCTCGGAGAACGTGTTGATCTGAAGGCTAACCACACAACCACAGAGAGGAATTCAGTATTATGGATTCAGATACGCTTTCGCATAATCTATTATTGATTCTTGCTGATACAACATAAATATTCCTGGATTATAGGTAATGATTTTCACCAAAAGATTTCTTATCACAAAAAGTGGTATCAGAGTCATTTTCATGTTGAATGAATCATTGTTAATCAAATTTAATTTTGATTAATGATTAAATCTCTGGTGTTCTCGAATTTAATAATACCAGCATCATTAAAATTATTGAATTTGAGAACAAATCTCCATGGTTGTTTCTGGTATTACAAAATATTTCAAATCTGGAATTTGAATTTTTTTTTTAATTTTTACAAATTCGAAAAAAAAAAGGGTTTTAGTTTAAATAGATTCAGTCGGTGGCAACTACTTCCACCGCCGGCGCTGGGGAGAGGCACGGTCGAACCGCGGCGGAAGCCGCTGCATCAAGAATTGATAAAAAAAAAAAAGGGACCGAAGTGACCGTTTTCCAGCCGGCAAAGGGGCGGCCATCAGGCTGCACCAGCAAGCAAGTGGCCGCGGCGCATTTGGTTAAAGCAGCGGCCACGGCCGCCACCTAAAAAATGGAAAGAGAAAAAAAAAAGGAAAGGGAGAGTGGAATTTTGGGTTTTGGATTAGGGTTGGTTCGGACCTAGTTCGAGTTTGACCCGAACTGGTCCAGCCCTAAATCGTGAACGGTCAACGTTGATGGTTGACTTTGACCGTTAATTAAGTTTGACCTGAATTTTTATTTTTTTCAAATTTTTTATTTTTTTGGTAATTTTTGGTACAGTTTTAAATTCAAATATTGATAGGTTTACATACATTTTGAGATAAATTAATTGAAGTAACATGTCACCAAAGTGATCTCTCTTGTGAAAATTAATTTATTTTGGAATATAAAAAGTTTTGTATATGTAATTTCTATGAATATCGATCGGCCCAAAGGAAAGTCCATATTTAATATAATTGCATGTGCACTTGTGGTAATAAACACATGATGATTATTCGGTTTTACGCGTGAATAATAAATCGACCCATAGAAAGATTAATTGTTTGACATGTTCTTATTATCAGTGTTTAATTACTACACCAAGGTATTACTTACAAGTTAATATTTTGTCCAAAGATGAAATATTAATGGAGTATCCAATATCTTGAGATAGGGTTTACCTTTTATTTGAATTTAATTTTATTTTTGAGACTAATATGAGCTTGTTTTGTTTGTTTGATTGTTCTCTTTTTAGTTATGTCTGCTGCTAATATCACTGCCAACATCAATTCCATTCCTATGTAAATGGCTCTAACTTCAAATCATGGCATGAGAACCTCTCAATAGTTCTTATAGTCATAGATCTTGACCTTCCGTTAAGAGTTGATTCTCCCTCATCTTTTACGGATGAGAATACCCCTGATGATAAAAGGAAAATAGAAAGGTGGGAGAGATCAAATCGCATGTGCATCATGATCATAAATAACGCCATTCCGGAAGCATTCAGGGGCTCAATAACTAAAAAAACAACTACGGTTATAGAATTCCTTGCACAGATTGAACATAGGTTTATCAAGAGCGAAAAGGATGAATGCAGCCATATTGGAGTGTTGCTATTATTTTATTGGTGTGTCAATATTATACCTAAATACCCACATAATTCCAAGAGGATTTAGATCTACAAATACTAACCAATCTATGAGTAAATATGAGGATTAAGTATACAATGTGCCATACCCGTATTGGAGTATTCCCACTACCATATCAGTGTGTGAACTTATGTCTACACACGTACATAGATCCAAAGGGATGTAGTCTACAAATTAATATAAAATGAAGACAGTCGGTAGCAAATAATAGTTGAAATCAATAAACTTAAAACTCACATAAGAGAGTAATTAAATCCACAATTTTAATTCTTGAGCTTTATTGTTCACCTTAACTTAGAAACTTAGCCAATTAGATTAGCAAGCAAAACAACCATTATATTTAATAAATTCGTAAATGCACAATATAAGGAAATCGAAAATAAAAGAGAAGAGAAGAGAATCTCTTCTTATTAACTATACTTTTCCCTAAAATTCACTCTAGATTTTACAACAATTTTTTCTACAAAATTCACCTCTCCAATTCTGCATATCCATTCATGAAATTTCTTTCTTTATTTTAAGTTGATCAAGTGCGGGTTGTTGCATGATCATCCACCACGTTTAGATGAGCTTTAGTAATACAATCCATGTGACTAAAATTGTAACCATTATGATGCATTATGGATCAATGGATTAAACATAATCAATTACTACAAATAAAGTCAAAGTGAGAGCTTCGATTGGCTCTTTTATCATGGTGGTTGAACTACTAAATTGATAAGTGTTAAATTTAATGCAATGAGGTGCATGTGAGCTCAGACATATGGCACAATATTAGCCTTTAGAATTACTGTTGGATCAAAGGGTTAGCAATTCTTCTAAAAGCTTCCAAGTCTTCAAAATCCAAATTTCACGTTCATTTTTTCAATCTAAGCATTATAGATTTAAGGATTTACTTATAGAACACAAAAATCATGCTTAAGAACTAATAAAAATAGTTAATTTATAAAATGGGTTAGGGATTTATATATATGATAAATTTGTTAGTGTTATCAACACTGTAAGTGAAAAATTGATAATTTATGAATACTTCTTTTGGCCTCTTATGAAATGTGATGCAGAAAGGATCTGTGAGAAGTATGTTAAGACAAGCTAAGTCTAAAGTTAAGCCTCATGGTTTATATATTATTTTGCCTATACTTGGTGAACCTTAGACTAACATATATAGATTTTGTGGTCGTTGATAGGTTTTTAAAATGGCACATTTTATTCCATGTCATAAAACTGATGATGCATCAAATATTGCTGGCTTGTTTTTCGAAGAGATTTTGGGATTGAATGACATGTCTAAAAGTACTATTTTAGATCAGGACACAAAGTTTTTTTTATTTTTTTTTTTTGGGAAACTTTGTGTGATCAGTTAGGAACTAAACTTTTGTTTTCTACTACTTGTCATCCACAAACTGATGGATAAACTGAAGTAATTATCGAGATATTACCTACTTTGTTGCCTACTATAATACAACAGAACTTGAAAATATGGGAATAATGTTTGCCACATGAATAATTTGCATATAATATAAGTGAATTCAGCAACTAAGTTTTCACCTATTGAAATGGTGTATGGTTTAATCCATAAACTACTTTGGATTTAACTCCTTAACCTATGGATGAGCCAATTAATTTAGTGTAACCCTATATTTGTTCATTGAGTGGTTAATTAAGAATTAGATCTCATAGTACTAAAATTGGTAAAAAGAACATAAATTATCAATATAAAGAGTATTAATCCATGATTTGAATACTAAAAGAGGATCCTATAACCTTAATACTTCTTTGGTTTGGTATATTTCTTCTTAAGTAATTATCCTGCAATTCTTTTTGTCTAATTATTGACTACCATTTTTGTTTAAATTCCTTGTAATTCGACCACATACTCACTAGATTATGTAATAACTAAGTACTCTTATACTTGTGAGTTATCAGCCACTCTTGAGTTGTGTTAGGGACAATAAAAAATTATTGTATAATGGAGGTTATAATTTATCGAGTATTAAATTATAGAGGTTACATTGTAGAAATATAATTAACTACAAAAAGAGTATTATATATATACATATATACATACATACACACATACACACACACACACATGTGTAATAAAAATCAAGTTGTATGTCATTATTGTAATAAAAATGGTCACATGAGTTGTAAATATCTTGTTAAGATAAATGCATATTATGGAGTCAAATGTGTTTGGGTTCCAAAAGGAACCATTGCTAACATTCAAGGACCCAAAAAGTTTTGGGTACCTAAAACTTAGAGATTTCTTCTGCAATGATCAAAGAAGAAGAAAAATCAATGGTACTTGGACAGTGTATGCTCAAGACACATGACGGGAAATTACTCTTGGTTTTCTAGTTTCACAAAGATCGAAAATTTTGGAGATGTGTCCTTTGGAGATAATTCAAAAGGAAAGATTATTGATATTGGTAATGTCGGTAAAGATGCTTATACCTTTATTGAAAATGTGTATTTAGTTAAAAATTTGAAACATAATCTGGTTAGTATTAGTTAATTGTGCGATAAGGGCTATAAAGTTTTTTTTTTTATAAAAAAAAATGTGTTATTGAAAATGCATGTGATGGCAAAGTTTTGTTTGTTAGAAAATATGTGTTAATATATACACCATTGACATAGATTGTGCATCTACTCATAATAAATATTTTTCCTCATTACATGATGATAGTTGGTTATGGCATAGAAGACTAGAACATGCAGCATGAATTTAGTTTCAAAGATTTCCAAAAATGATTTGGTTAAAGGTCTTTCAAAAATTAGTTTTCAAAAAGATAGAATTTGAGAAGCTTGCCAATTTGGAAAACAAATCAAAACTTCTTTCAAAAACAAAAATCATATTTCAACTTAAAAACCACTTCAACTTCTTCACATAGAATTATTTGGACATTTTAGATATGCAAGTTTAAGTGGCAAATATTATGCATTTGTGATTGTGGATGATTATTCTACACACACATGGGTATCGTTCTTAGCTAATAAGGATGATGTCTTTGATGCATTTAGAATCTTTTGTAGAAAGGTTCAAAATGAAAAAGGGTATGCTCTTTCATATATTAGAAGTTTATGTTGGAGAATTTGAAAATCATGCATTTGAAAGTTTTTGTAATGATTTTGGTATTGAACGTCAATTTTCATCACCTAGGACTCCACAACAATATAGAGTTGTTGAAAGAAGGAATAGTTTATTCAAGAACTGACTAGGACTATGTTGCATGAAAATGCATTACTAAAATATTTTTGGGCCGAAGCCATTAATATAGCATGCTGTGTTTTGAATCATGTTTTGATTAGGCCTTATCTCAATAAAACTCCCTATGAGCTTTGGAAAGATAGGAAACCCAACATTAGTTATTTCAAAGTTTTTGAATGCAAGTGTTTTATATTAAATACAAAAGATAATCTTAGTTTATGTCTTTCTGTTTTTCTCACATACATTATTTCACTCCTTTTATATTTTAACTGGATGATTTTGATGCTTGATGGTTATATTATGATTTGTTTGCGTTGATGGTTTAATGCGGTTGAAATGATTTTGGTTATATTATGGTTTATATTTGTGTTGAAGTTGCCATGGTTTGAGATTATTTAGAAGTGTTCTTTACTCACTTTTGTATTTAAGGGTATGCTCATTTTTAAGGGAACGTTCCGTTGAAATTCCCACTCAAACATAATGGGTAATATATGTACTTCTCTCTCTATTTTCTTTCATTCTTTTCTTTTTGATGATGAAGGGGCAGATATACTCCCATGAGGTTATGAAATTGATTTGCAATTGATCAATTAGAAAAATAAATGAAATTGGCCATATACTTAGGGGCAGCACATAATATTTTCTAAATTTTCTTGAAAAGTTTGTCACCATCAAAAAGGGGGAGACTAACCTTATAATACAGAGACTAAACAAACTTTTACCCATTTTGTTATGCTAAAATATCTTACTTAGAAGTGTATGTATGCCCATATTAATTTATTTATTTTATCTTGTATTTAGAAAGAGTTCTTCAACTCACTTGCCTCAGTCTTGAATCAGTTAATAAAATATAAGTATCTAGATCCAAGAACAATAAATAAAGCAAGAGGAGTAGGAGTAAATCTGAGTATCATCTGGTAAGGAGAGAGGGGATTTGCTTCTTCTAAAAAGTTCTTTCAAAGAATTAATTGATCTGATTGATGAGTCAAAATAAGCAACTCGTGGTTCAGTTTCAAACTAGAATGGAAAGGATTTTGAAAATTTTCGTCACAGCTTTAGATCACGTTTTATTGTATGGACTAAGAATGCCCTTGTAATTCTAATTGAAAATGCACCATAAGTTAAGATTGATGCTTAGTGGATTATGTCCGTTGAGATGAAAACGAGCATGTTAGAAGAAGAAATCCTATTTCAGTTGAGGGGTCATTTTGTAATTTTTAGCTGACGTGGTATTAAGTCGTTAAACGTTCTTAGATGGTTTCTGGAAAATTTCCAGAATAAATAGGCTGGTGTGCAGCTCGTAATTCTCGAACCCGTTCTCTCTCATTTCTTATCCATTTTGAGTGATTACTGGTTTCGGGGTGAACTTTGTAATTCCTTCATAAGAGTGATCTATTTTACAATAAGTTTGAATAATAAAAGCTTGTGAATTTTTCCTCAAACTTAAAAGCTTACTCTTAGTAGTTGAGTTCAAATTTTTTGTTCTTTGCTCTGGTTTCTTTTCAATCTTGGTTCCAGTTTAATCGTGTTTGGTTAAAGTTTGAAGTACTGATTGAGTTTACAACAAGTGATATCAGAGTCTTGGTGAATCTTGGCCATGTCACTTTCAAAATCAAAAATTGAGAAATTCATCATTAGTGATGATTTCTCACTTTGGAAGATGAAGGATGAGGGCTCCACTTCATCTTCATCTTGATTCTAGAATAAAAAGAAGAAGCACCTTGATTCTAATGGGACTATAAGTTCTAAATCTGATGTAAAGAAGAAACAAATTTAGAACAGAGCCGATAGCACTTGGATTTTGAATTTAGTGACTCAATCTTCAGGAAAATCTTTAAAGAGAAAACAGCCCTTGGGATATGTGAAGAAATCCTTGACATTCAATCTTTGAAGAAAAGATTATACACTTTTTCAATAAAAAAGGAGGTGTCTATTCTAGAACACATTTTACCAATTTACAAGTGAAGACAAGAAGATTTAATTTAGGAAAAGAATTACTAGGTTAATTATTTTTGGAAAGAGGAAATAAGAAAGCAATAAAAAATTAAATCAAAAGCTTTGGCTTTGTCAAGCAGTGCATTATAGTATTGGCTTATAAAGTTGCAATTCAAATCCAATTAGGATTTGAAAGGTCGGTGGCCGATGTTGGACATTATAAAAAGAGGTGGCTGATTTTGGACATTATAAAAAGCAAATGAATTTGAGGAGGGAATGGCAGCTGCGAAGGAAAAGAAAGAGACGGACCACGAGACAAAGAGAAGAATTTAATGCTGCAGATTGACAATGGCTTCCATCGGTTCTATTGCCCTCATTCTCTTTACATCTTTCTAATCTTCTATACGAGGATTAAGGATGAAATCCTGTTCAAAGGAATAAATTACTTTTTATTCAATTAATTCTTTAGTTATGTGTTGAAATTTTGTTTGTGATTCTTGTTTCACTTGTTTAGTTGAATATACTTAAATCTTTTCATTAATTTTGTCATGCATTATTAATTGTTAGATTAATATTTGACTAAATTTATGCTTAGATCTATAAAGTCTATATATGATTTATCTTTGATTATGTACCTTTTATTAAATTATTTACACAGAGTGCTTATAAAAGCTTTACCTCTTTGTTATTCAATATTGTGTATGTGCGATGCTTAAACATTGTACTATTAAGCAGAAAAAAAAAACTATATAAGATTAACTTCAATTGGGCTTAATTGTTATATTTATGAGTAAAGATAGATTGATTTCGATTGTCACTCTAAAATTGAGAATTGATTGGTAATTAGATAATTGTTAAGTTGAACTATGGTGGATTCTAAAACTCGGTAGCCTCAATCTCTTGAACTCTTGTGGTAATTTATTCGTTTTAATTTTAACTGCATCTTTAGTTTTAATTTTCTCAAACAAAATATTTTCTATTCAATTAGGATAGAGTTATATTTAGCTTAGATTAAATTTTACTTCCTTAAAAATTAACAGTCCCTTTAGATTCGATTTTCTTATTCTTGTCTATATTTTAATAGATTTGTGTTCTTGTGAGTATATTAAAATTTGCACAATAATAAACATAAAAAAACACAAGATTTTATGCGGTTTGGCCCCTAAGTCTACAACCACAGGAATAACTTATCTCCAATGCACTATAAATGAGTTGTTACATGATGAAAATTGTAATATGAATAAAACCTTATTAAAGGTTGTTTGTGGTGAATGATAACATGATCGATAATATGGCTTTTGTGGAGAAAAGAGAGTTATGTAAAAGAGGAGTAAGGGAAAAGTCCTTTGAGATGTAGGGTGGTCAAAATCTCCAATACACTATAAATGAATTATTACATGATGAAAATTATAATATGAATAAAACCTTATTAAAGGTTGTTCATGGTGAATGATCACATGATGGATGATATGGCTTTTGTGTGGAAAAGAGAGTTCTCTAAAGAGGAGTAAGGAAATGTCCTTTGAGATGTAAGCCGGTTAAAATCTTTTATGGAAGCTGTAAAATAGAGGAAAAAATGCTAAAAATTATAAAAGAAGATGATGAAGCATCTTAAAATTCTCAAAAGCGTCAAAGAGAACTAAAAGAGAACCCCTTCTACAATGTGGCACCTCTCTGATTGCTGGATCCTATTTAAATAAGGATATTCTAGAGATTATACTCAAACAAGCTTGTTGGTTAAGCTACAAGTCATGTTTACATTTGGACTCTTGTCCATATGTTGCTTATTAATTCGGTAGCTTTACTGCCTTTATGAAGGTAACTATTACGGTGCTAAGCTGTCTTTTACTAACTGGATGCCTTTGTAGATCTGATTTTCTGTTGGTTCTTTAGCCTTCAACTAAAAGACAAAGAGCTTCTACTCATTGATCCTAACATTTAAGAAGCACATGTCAGAGCAAATATCACTAATTTTATTCTAAATTTATCTTCTGAGTGAGCTAATTTTAATAGAGTTGTCTTTATCTTTGATTGACTCATGTGGATAGTTGAGGTATCACTTTTTCTACCAATCAGCCTCTTCTTTAGGAGTCCTTACCACATGTCAGCTTTCTATTGGACCATAAATAACCTTCTAAATTTATCTCAAACAGAAGATATTTGTTAGCACAAATGAAATCTCTCTTAAAAGAATACTATACGAAGAACTTCAAAATAAGGAGTAAGATAATTTTTGTTGAATTATCTAGGAACTCCAAAATGTGGTTAAGGAGAACAATGAGATGATTCTTAATCTAAAATATAATAAACAACTTGAACTAATTACATATCAATAGGAACTGTTGCTTATCATAGTGAAAGGATTAATAGAACTCCTGCTAGCTATATGGTAATTGAAGAGTCTTTCCAAATAGTCTCTAATGAACATGATTTGGATCCCACTAGTTATGATTAAGCAATGATAGTTATAGATGCAAATAATTAGTACAAAGCTTCAAAATCTGAGATAGATAAAAAAATCTTGATGAACATTGGTAGATAATAAATCTAGTCCTGTTTATAAATGATATCTTAACTTATTGAGAATGGTGTACGAATGCCATCATCATTTGGTTATCTAACCAATTTGATACAAGGGCCTAAGGGATGTTAGTTACATCATTGAGATCAAGCTTATATGAGATTGCTAGTGTATGATGTTAGGCTTATCTCTAGCTATATAAATTGACAAAATTCTAGAAAGTTTGTGGTACAGGAATCTATGAAAGGATTACTTCCTTTTATACATGAATTTTTTTTATATCTAATGATTAGTGACTTATGACTCCTCAAAAGATAGATCGTACGTGATAGTTTCCTTTTGCTTCTACAATTAGAAGTCCCGTGTATGATATGTTGCATATTGGACTAAATATTTGTATTGTAGTAGGCATAGTCAGCAGATATCAACCAAATCAGGATCGAAAAAATCGATTAGATCAATGCATATACTTAATCAAAAAACTCGATTGGATCAATGCATATACTTAACTATCTTCATAGAAAAGGAGATTATATTCTTGTGTATTCTGTGGAAGATCTTATACGTATTATTTATATAGATTCTAATTTCAAAGAGATATAGATGTTCAAAGATTTATTTCTAGGTTTGTTTTCATTTTAGGTGGTAGAGCAGTAAGTTGGAGGAGTGTGCAACAATCTTCTGTCACTGACCACACTAGAGAAACAAAATATGTAGTTACTTTAGTGGTTACTAATTGGCATAATATATTGATATATTTCCCCTCCATTTATATATTGAAATATTTCTCCTCCATTTATTGTTAGTTTTAGTTAATTAAATTATTTTGTTTAGGAAGGTGATAAATTGTAGATTAGGGAGTACACATGCTCAAAGGAATCAAAATTGCAGAGAATTAAAGATTATTGACATTGTTATTTATTTTTCCGTTACACTGTATTTGGTTTTCATTTTCATTTGTTCTTTGTTCTCTTTCTTCTGCTTCGAGGTTTTGGTTTATGTCCTCCTCCATATGTATTTTTCGTTTTATTTTAATAATCTACAGGTAAGGGGGTCCCGCCTAACCCACCCTTGAGTGGTTTATAAAAAAAAAAAAATTATTGACATTGCTGTTAAGGGGCTTAAAGCTGAGTTGGAATCAAATCTGTTGAACAACTTGTAAGGAAAGCATGTGAGGAGCAATAGGAAAATAAATGGACTTTGATAATTTAATTTGAAATCAAAGTGGGGATCACGTGCAAAGCCTTCTAATTTCCTTAAAGACCACGGTTTTGTAATGTGCAATAGATTCGATCCTTTTTACTACTCTCAATCTTGATGTCTTTTTAATTTTTTTATATTAGGGTTAAGGATGACACTATATTCAATGAAATAAATTATTATTTTTTGATTAATTCTCTACTTGTGTGCTTTAATGCTTATGATTTTTTTTAACAAGAGTATTTGGATGTTGTTAAATCTTGTCATCAATGTTGTTATATTTTATTGATTGTTAGGATTAATATTTGACAAAATTTATACTTGGATTCATAAATTTTATATGTGATTATCTTTAATTCTGTATCTTTCATTAAATTATTTACACAGAGTGTTTAAAAAAACTTTGATTCTTTGTTATTCATTATTATCTCCATTGGATGCTTAGATATCATACTATTAACTAGAAAATGAACCTATATAAGATTAATTTTGTTTGACTTATTTGTTATATTTATGAGTAGACATAGACTGGTTTCAAGGCTGCATTCTGAAATCTTGATAGCCGTTGCCGGAGACTCTATTGGAAAGCTAGTTTAATTTAGGTTTATTTAGTTTCACTTCTAAAGTGAAAAAAAAAAAAAATAGGTTATTGGTTCGCATTTAGTTTGAGTTTGCTACTTTTGCTTTAAGTTTTAGTTTATTTGTTTAGTTCGCATTTCTGCGTTAGTTCTTTGTGATTATTTCTTAAGCACAAAATTATTATTATTATATTTCTTTTCTTCTTATGGTTTCTATTTGTAGTCATTATCAATTAACTTGAGAGTAGTACAATATAACAAGTTACAATATAACAGTAGTTAGTTTTTATAGCAAAATATTCAGGTCAGTTTCGTATTTTTCTTTTATTTTAGCAGATTTTAGTTATTATTCTTGTATGATTGTATGATTGGTTGTAGATCCCTGTTATATAGATAGCCAAATTGAGAGAACTTTTCATCCGAGAAATAAACTTGTTTTGAAAGAAAAAGTTTACCAAATTGAGGAAAATATAATTGAAGATACAATGGCTGAAAAACTTTTTAAAGATTACTTTAATCCATTACCTAATACAAGCACCTCATGCATTCGATAGTCAGATGTTGCTGTTTGGTGTTTCGAAATAAAGCCTAATGTTCTTATTGTCTCCCATCTTTTTATGGCTTGGATAATGAAGATCCTCATAATTATCTGAATGATTTTTATGCTGTGTGCTAACTTTAAAATATGAAAAATTTTCTGCAGATGATATTAAGCTGTGTTTGTTTCCATTCTCATTGAAAGATAGACCTAAATTATGGTTTAATACATTTCCAGCTAATAGCATTAAATCTTGGGAGAAAGTGGCTGAGAAAATTTTGAATAAATATTTTTTTTCCTAATCAGAAGACTGATGTTATTCGTAGGAATATTTCAGAATTTACACGAAAAGAAGATGAAATTCTTTGATGCTTAGGAGAGATTTAGTGGTCCATCCTTGAAGTGTTCTCATCATTGGGCATCAATGCCAATATTTTCTACAAGGATTAGTCCCACATATTGAAGAGTGGTTGATGGCAACTAGTAGATGTGAACTCATGTTTACAAGTAAAACAGAAATTTAGGACCGATTACAAATAAATAATTTCCAACAAAGGAGTTAATCTTAAGGAATGCTAGAAAAATAAGAGGGTTAAATGACTCAACAGTAATGAATCTAGCTCTGATATTAAGGATGTCAAAGCCATGGTGGAAGGATTTCCTGACAGTTCGCTTTTTTTGCAGCTGTTAATCTTATTGCACCACATGTACAACTAGTCTAAGAAGGATTCTTACATTAATCAAATCAACTCCATTAATATGATGGAAAGTTAATATGATGGAAAGGTAGCCATAATCGCTATTCCAACACCTACAATCTAGGATGGATAGATCATCCCAACTTTTGATGGTCGCAAAGTTTTCAATAGAGTGATACAATATATAGCTTAATAGTGGGTTTACTAAACGAGAATCAAAATGGATTGGAATTAGAATGAACAAGAATCAAAATGAGCTAGAATCCGAATGAGAATCAAAATGGATTGGAATTGGAATGGACAAGAATCAAAATGAGCTAGAATCCGAATGAGAAACTAGAATTAGAATAAATTATTTGCTTGAGCAGGAATTGGAATCAGAATGAATGGCATTCCCATTGATGTATTTACTTTATCTTCAAATCAGAACAGATTGTTACAAGTTACTAAAATCCTTTGTTAATTGTTGTCCCTAGTATTATTTGTATCTATTATAATATTATTTGTATCTATTATAATAATAATGATAATAATATTCTTCTTCTTCTTCTTCTTCTTCTTCTTCTTGAATAATAAAGAAACTGTGTAAATATTTCAAATCCATGGATAATTTTATAAAATCTATACCGAACAAAATGAAAAAAATGACAAAACATACAACCAGCCCCTTGGCATTCTATTCTAAACTGTATAGAGATTTCGAGTAGATATCCTGATTTCATTTCTTGGCGACAGTTCATGCTTATATTGGTTGCAGGACTAGAAAACAGGCAATTATCTTTTGGTAACATAACTATGGAATTTGGTACTTTTAATGTTCCCAAGCAGGCAGAAGAAGATGATGAAGTTGCAGAAGTAGATATAATAGAAATACGAGTTGATGATTCATTTATTTCTAACCACTATGATAATCAAGTAGAGTCGCGTGTAACTCACTCTAGTTTATCTTTTTGATGTTGACAGTGTTGTTGAAGAAGTTGATGCTTCATGTATTTCGGCCCCTATCTTAGATAGAGCAAAGTTAAGGACAAGATTGAGCCACCTCCTCATGTGGAGCAAAATAACCATTGAAATTGGAGCTCTTTGCTAAAGATGTGGTAAGATCCAAAATGTTTAAATTATTAGATTTTCATACTATTTCAGATGACTCTTAGGTAAGTTCAGAACAAGTAAGGCCAAAGCAGTTTGACATTAAGGAGTATGCCTACCATCATCCTTTTATAGATAAAATTGTCAAGTGCTTGACCGATCGTGTTTTCTATTATTTTCTTGATCGTTGTTTTGATTATCACCAAATTCTGGTTGATCCTAATTGATTTGTTGTTTTCATTAACTAGTTAATATAGTAGGATTTAATTTATTTTGCTCTTTTTATTTTATTTATGTTTATTCTAACATGTCTTTTTAAATTTACTTTTTCTAGAGTATTTTTCAGCTAACTCAGGTGTGATCTCTCTTACTTAAATCTCTTACTTTTGTCCTTCATGTTTTTCTTATATCTTTGCACGTTGTCATGCACATATTTAGAGTATAAAATATTTAGGACAATATTTAGAATTTGTTTGCGGATGAGGTGTCATATAAATATTAATTAAAAATCTAAAAGATTTCAAAAATTTAAAATTTAAGGCATTTTGCGTGGACTTTGAAATTGGATGACATGACTTTCAAACTTTGGCATTTATATTATCTTTTTCTTTTATTACGTGACACCTGGTTTGTTAATTTGCTTGTTGATATTAGTGACAAGTGTAAATTGAGAAATTTATTGAGTAAAATTAATTGAGCTATTTAAAGGAATGTATATGACAAAATAAGTCTCAAGTTAGTTTTTTAACTTATTATTTTTTTTGAAGAGTAAATCTTTATCCTAGTTTTCATTCATACAGATTCATAATTTATCATTTTTTTGCATGATATCTATTTATCCTTTTGAGTTAGCTATTCAAAAATAAAAAATAAGAAAAAATGTTGTTGCATCTGAATGTTTATTCAACTAGGAGATATAGAAAACGATTTAGAGATCTAAAAGATGACAAAAATACCATCTTTAATTCATTTGAGCCTTTTCTAGCCATTCTTATTATGAAATATCCATAGTTCACGCTTTCGAGCATATAAAAAATTTTAAATAAAATCTTTTTCTTTGATTAACCGATCATCCTATCTCTTCTTTAAAAAAAAAAACTATCATTCTATCTTACTCCAATTTAGAGTATTAACCTATGTTTTATGTCTTTCATCAGCCGTTCACGTTGGGAAAAATAAGGATGAATCTTTTATTTTGAGCTAAAGTTGTGCATTAAATGTGTGTGTCTGTGCATGTGTGTGTGTATGTATATGCATATGTATATGTATACCTAAAAAGAAAAAAGGAAGCAAAAGAAAAGAGGAAAAGATTGTGCGATTGAACACTACACAAAAAAAAAAAAAAAACAAAGAAAAAGTATTGCAGTTTTATTGGTATTTTAAAATAATAAGATCCCACATTTGAAGGAAGTCAGAGTAATCACTTTTATTTCGATATGAAATTAGTCATGTGTTCAATTCAATTACAAACTATAGTTGAATAAGTCAAATTGAATAAGTGCAACCTCACAACAATATCATTAAATCCTAGAATTCAATCTACTTTATTTATGTTCTTTTTACTTTGATAAATATCTCTAGAACACTTTGATGAATTTATGGTTGTTGCTGAGTGAATAGTATTGTGAATAATATCAGATGTATAGTACTGCTCAACAATGATGTGAACAGTTCCAACAGCTACTTTTATATTTTGGACTTTCGAGAAAGCAATATTGACTCATATTTCCAACAACCTTAAGAATGCGTTTACTACCAAAGATCTTTAATAAATTTATGAAGACAAGTTATTACGAAATTTGTAATAATTAATACAAACTGTGTTTGAATCTGAAATTTTATATGTTTATACTAGACATCCAAAGGAATCGTCGAAAGTTTTTTCAACAAAATAAAAAAAAATTAAATTTATAATTATTTTTTGAGCTTAAGTCTGTTATGCTGAAAATTTTTTATTTCAGCATAATGCGTGAGTTATGAAACTATTTTACCATACCTAGACTTTTAAAAATTATGAAATTTAAAGAGTTATTTCCTATATATGTCTAGTATATTTTTGGAAAGTTTCATGATTTTAGAATTGAAGAATTAATTGTTTCGAATTTTTGAATTCAGTGAAGTGATAGCAAGAAATTGTTTGACATGTTTCTTGAGGTTTAAAACAAAAGTTGTTTTCAATTGTTTTACATGGAATCAAGCTATGAAAAGTTCATCGTTGAGAACCCTATGTGTCAGAATACTCTGTGTTAAGTTTGAGGCTTTTTAGATGAAAGAATAATTTATTAAAATTCGGAGATTAAAGATTGTCCTATTAAGGAACTGAAAGTGATATTATTTGTCTTGAAGACATTATTTGATTGATAAGACTCGGAAGGAAAAGTCAATATTGAGAATAACAGATCTAAGGAATTAAATTCCAAGGCAAATTTATTTGAGAATTATGCTTCGCATAGCAAGAATCAGAATAAAAATTCCAATAATAATTTCAATCTCATTATTAAGGAAAAGAAATTATATTGTATTTACAAAACATAGGCACTATGTTAGCTAACATAGCAATTAAGCTCAAAGAAGATGAGACAACAAAATCCTCCATTAGCTAATTTGGCTAAAAGAGATGACCTTATTATTATGGTTGTCTTTGAAGATGGCTGTCTTTGAACTAAACATAGCTGATTATCCTTTAGTGGAAGGAGAAGAATTTATTTTTCCTTGACGATTTTCTAGTTCATAATAACCTTGGGCAAGGAAAAATTCTTCTTAAACTTAATTTTCAGAAAATCTTCTCATTAAGTAACATATGTCATATTTACGAAATACAATACTAATTGAATAATGCCTTTTCATTCAGCAAGACATGGGTAAAAAGTGAGTGACAAATTTATTTTGTCAGATAAAAAGGTACTTATTAGGAAGGGAATATTGTTCTGGTAAACTCTTCAAGTAAATAATTCCTAAGAATGTTAAGGATGAAAAGTGAGTCATCTTGACTTGTGATATTAACTCTATAGCATGGAAGACATGGTCATGTAAATTTTTTTTATATAAAGAAAATGAGAGAACTTGATTTACTGTCTAGATTGAGTTTGTCGAATGGTAAATATAATATATCTGTGGAATCCAAATTCACAAAGAAAACATGTAAGCCAATTCTGAGCTGAGAAACTAAATTTCTCAATTTAGTTCACAATGACCTTAGTGATTTAAAAACATGACTAGAGGGGTTAAAAGGTATTATATTACCTTTATTGATTATTCGTCAAGATATACAAAAGTACATCGATTAAGAAACAAAGATAAGGCACGTGAAAGTTCTTAATGTATAAGAATGAAGTCAAAAATCAACTTAAATAAGGAACTGATAGAGGAGGTGAGTATGATTCAAGCATGTTCAATACTTTTTATGAGAATCATGGTATCATCTATGAAGGGCACCTCCTAATTCATCTAAATCAATTCATGTGTTGAAAGAAAAATAGAACATTGAAGAACATTCAAAAGTACCATGGTAATAAATTCGGAACACTGCTGAATTTGTAGGGCAAAAACTATGATATTAGCTTGCCACATTCATAATAGAATATCCTATAGGAAACCAAGAAAGAAAACTTATTATGAAGAGACTATAAGCCTAACTTATCATACCTCAAAGTATGGGGATGTCTTGCAAAGGTTTTTAAACCTAATCCTAAAAGGTTTAAGTTGAAACTTTAAATTGTTGACTATTTATTTATAGGGATACCCAGAACAGTGCTACTTATATATTCTTGGTACTTCAAAATGAAGGATATTTGTTTGAAGCTGATACCATCATTGGGTTTAAGAATTATGAGTTCTTTGATTATATTTTCCTAAGAAAGCTAACATAGTTACTTGCCCTCGAAAGAGTCAACTAAATGATGAGAATGACCACTTGTTTTGACTAAGACTTCTATGTTTTTCTTATTGAGAATGATCCTCAAACTTTAAAAGAAGCTATAAATTCTCAAGATGAACCTCTGTGGAGAGAGGCCGTCAAAAGTAAGTCAGTTTCCATCATGAGCAATCATGTATGAGAATTAGTTCATTTGCCTTTAAATACAAAACTTATTGGGTGCAAATAGATTTTTAAAGAAAATTGAAAGCTGAGGGATTAATTGATAAATATAAGGCAAGATTAATAGTTAAAGGATTCTTATAAAAGAAAGACAGATTATTTTGATACCTATGCTCCTGTGACACGGATTGCATCCATTAGAGTTTGATTACACTACCTGCAATTCATAACTTACATGTTTGTTAGATGAATGTCAAAGCTGCTTATCTAAAAGTAGGCTTGGATGAAGAAATCTACATGAGTAAACAAAAGGTTGTGTAGTTCGATCAAAAAGGTATGCAAATTGGATAAGACATTTTTATGGCTTAAAAGAAGCACCAAAACTATGGCATGAGAAATTTAATAAAGTATCAGTATCAAATAGATATACAAATGAGATTAAGAGAATGCTTGCTTCTAACTTCGATTCAATGAATATGAGAGAAGCATATTAGGTATCAAAATCACTAAGACTAGTTGTCACATAACACTATATTGAAAAAGTTTAGGTGTTATGATAAGAAATCAGTCTCTACACTATGTGATGCAAATTCCTACCTTAAGTAAAATCTAGAACATAGTGTTGATCAATTGAGATATGCCAAAATCATTGGTAGCTTGATATACTTGATGAATAGTACAAAGTAGATGTTGCATGTACTGTAGGTAGACTGAGTAATTATATTCAAAATCCTAATAAGGATCATTTGATTGACATGAACAGAGTTATAAAATATTTGAGAGGCACGATTAATTTTGGAATTAACTATAGTAACTCTTCATCTATGCCAGAAGGGTATAGCGATGCAAATTTGATTTTAGGATAAAATGAAATCAAATCTATTAGTGGTTATATCTTTACCTTTGATAGAGGAGCTATGTCTTGGAAATCTTCCAAGCATATATATTTAACTCATTCTACCATGGAGTCCGAGCTAGTTGCCTTAGAAAAGGCATGTACTGAGACTGAGTGGTTAAGAAACCTCTTATTAGATCTTTCTATCAACATTTTCCTTATATTCTTATATGATTATATTGTGATTACACACTGTTATTGCCATGGGCAAACAGATAAGATATATAATGGTAAAAACAGAGAAATTCATCTAAGATATAATATTCTTGAATAGATACTAAAATCTGGGGTTGTGAGCTTGGATTTGTTATGTCAAAGTCAAATTTGGCCAATTATATGAATAAACTACTAAAAAAAGGTTAGAAGTAATTACATCGAGGGGGATGAGACTTTTCTCTAAAACACAGGACAAGAGTGATGGTAACTACCTATGTGATTAACGATCCTATGAAGTAGGTTCATAAAGATAATAACAAGTCACTTGTTGTCTAATGGTACTATCAGTTTATTTATTTAAGTCCTTAATGCAAGAAATTTGCCTATTGTTGAGCACTTAATGAATATCATGAGGCATACAGCCATTAAAAAGCCAAACCACGGAACAACAAAATATTGGAAGATTGTGGTGCGAGCATCTAGTCCTCTGCCTCACAAAAAAGAAATATTAGTTCATAGAACTATAAGTTTCACCAAGTTCCTATGAGACACGATTAGTTGTTCAATGACTAATTTATAGCGCAAAAAGCACCAATTCATATGTATTATACTCTATGATGAAGGAAATTGAAGTATTTTGAAATATGTGGGGGATTGTTGGAGTTTTATTGGTATTTCAAAATACTAATATCCCACATTTGAGGGAATTGAGAGTAATGACTTTTTTATTTGATTTGAAACTAGTCATGTGTTCAATTTAATTACAAATTAGAGTTGAATAAGTCAAATCTAGGTGTGATTTGGATTATTCAAATTGAATTAAATTGTGAGACACGTGGATGACTAATTTAAATTAAATAAGAAAAGTGAGTGATTAATTCAAATTGAACTAGGAGAAGGATTATATAGGGTTTCTTTGCATAAAAGAGACTACAAAGCCTTCAAAACACAACCACTGTTATCTCTTCTTCTATCTCATAATTTTTTATCAATTTTCTTTTTGTCATTCTAAACTGTTGTGCTTGGAATGCAACCTCACAATAGTGTTATTGAATCCTGAAGATTAATCCGCTTTATTTTTGTCCTTTTTGTTTGGGAAATCTGACTAAAGGAGTAGAAATTCATCTTCAGAACGGTGCTTCGTGCACGGCTTGATGAATTTGGTTGTTGGTGGTGTCGTTAGGGTGCACCAAATTTAAAACTTTACTACTAATATAAATGATTAGTATAGAGCAAGTAAGGATCGATTGCATGAAGACTATGCTAGTTTTATTTATTATCAACTCCAAAACAAAGACTTAAAATAAAATAATGATATGATAATAATAATAATAATAATAACTAAAAATAAAAATTAATCTAACTAAAGAAAATGCCAATAATAAATAAAGGGGGTTCATGAATTTTTAACTAACTAGCAAGAAATAAAGAAACTAAAATTACGAAAATAACAATTTGATAGAAACTCTAATTAAACGAGAAAGAAATAATAATAATGAAAACATTGGTCAAAGGATCATTCGCCACCAAAAACATGCGCATAATCAATATATCAATTCTATCATCAATTTCTATTGAAACTATCATTCTTAAACAGCAATAAGCTTTGTTAATCTCTGTATTTTCTTAAAGAGTTGTTATCCAAAACAAGTTCTTCACCTAATCTCTAACCATTAAATAATTTAAAACAAACTCTTTAAATTTCAGATAATGGAAACATTAAGTAGAGAAAGCTATTAGGTTGATCAAGGCAATAAACACACAAACACACAAGTTTGCTGATGATGATTAAAATATCAAGACAATTACGGATCAAGTATTTTAATCTAGCAATAGAATTTATTCAAATCTTATCTAATTGGCCTCTCAAATAAGACAAGAATAAAATCATAAACACTAATTATAGAAGAACATAAACAATCTCAACTAAATAAATTGAATGATAGAAATTAAATATTAATCATATGACATGTTCCGGCTTTCAAATTCACCCTCAACCAAATAGAAAATCTAGCCTAACATGATTGAATTAGGAATAAGAAAGTTGATAAAATCAATCATGTAGATTAATCCAGAAGGCTGACTCTACTCTTGTCTTTATTCGACAGTTGTTGCTCCAATTTAATACCTTTCAGCTTCTCCTTTTTGTTTCTCTCTTCTTGCGGCTGCCTCTAGCTCTCTTGACAAAGGGCAAATTCACGCCTTCATATAGTGGCCACTTGACCGAGTAAAATAGAGTATGCAATCCGACTTAAACAAGCGTGCAATTAATTATCCTCAATTCATAAGCATGAATAATGCCCGTAAGTCATGCATGCATATTGGGCAAATCCTCATAGGATTTGAATTCCAATTTCAAGCAATTAATTTGCTTTCCCTAATAGCCATGCACGTGCACTTGCCAAAGTCAACTCTTTATTTCCTAATGCATGTCCACCGATTGCTTGCTTGCCACCTCAATTGATCGTATGCATCATCATCTTGGTTGCTTAAGGAAATTGTCTTCAATTTTGGTCATGATATTCTTGTTGGCCACGGCTTTCATTAATTCTTGTCTTTATTTTCTCGTCTTTCAACTGATTTTTAATTTAATCTTTATTGCTTCTCAAATTGAACTTCGTCATGTCTTTTTTTTTTTTATATCCGTAATCTCCGATTAATTCCTTATCAAATAAAAAATATAATTAATCAAAAGAAAAAAATTAAAGGTAACTGGCAAATGTTAAATTAAGGATAAAATCTACAATGATAAAATATAAAAATTAAGACAAAAATTAACATAATAAAATATAATTTAATAAAATAACTAAATTAAAAATTAACTAAAATAATCAAAATATTTAAGACCAAAACAAGAAAAAAATAGAGAAATTAATAGTAAAATATAGAAAAAAATATGCATTTGTCAATTGTTGTTGAGAGAACAGTATTGGATGAACAGTATCAATGAATAATGACATAAATAGTACCAACAGCTACTTTCATGTTTTGGACTTTTGAAGGAGCAAAATCGACTCATTTCCAACAGAAAGTACTAAATTGAAAAAAAATGAGAAAAGCAAGTTGAAATTTCAATCTGTTTTTTCTCAAGCATTTTTCTTTTTTTGTTTTCCTTTATCTCTTTCTTTCTTAGCCATGTCCTAACCTACATTATGTCCTAGATAAAGTTATTTTTAATTTTAGGGAAGTATAGTTTAGAGTAGAAGCTGGTGTTATGGACTGTTAGAGGTGGTGATACGTAAAAATAAAAAATATTATCATTTTGATTGAAAATTCATTTGACTTGAGATCATTTCATTTTTTTTCTAAGTTGTGGGCATTATTGTTGTGCAAAATTTTAATATACTCGCAAGCGCACGAATCTAGAAATAGAGTAGTGGTAACGAGGTCGAACCCACATGGATTGTTTTAAATTGAAAAGTCTAATTAAATTTCATATTTAACTAAGTTTAGAGAAACTGCTTCAGTTAGTAAGTAGTAATTAAAACTTTGTGACATCACGTTGCAGGCGTCTCCAAGCTAACATTGGCTCCCATACCACAGGTCCATGCAGCCTCGGATGAGCCACAAGGTCCATCTTCCCCTCACTGCTCACAACATGCCACCACACACCAAACTAAGCCCACAAACCCGCCCACACAGCCTGACCTACCTAGGCCGAGCCTTGAGCCCAATAATCCCTCTCAACTCCCCACGTCACAGCCCCATGCTCAGCTTGGGGTGACTCCCTCCAACCAGCCTCCTCTGAACTCATCTCATGACCCACAATGCCCTACATTACCTACTCCTCAGGTTGTTACGGCTAGTGCCCCTCACCGTCCAGTCAACCATACAACCCGTAACCAACCTCCCCCTTCTAAGCCATCATTTGCCTCCGTTTTGAACCCAGTATCCATCCTTAACCCAACAGCCCCCCTTAGGCCTCATAAGTCATTCCTTGATACAGTTACGGGTTCTACAGAACCCACAGTACCGGTTAAGCCGATTTCCCTATATCGTGGCGAGCCCACCATCCATTTTACAGCAGCGGAAATACAAGCCATGGCTAAACCATTTACACTAGCTCTCGTCGGTAAGTTCTCCTTTGGCCGGCCTTCTATGGACATTATTCGGAATTTTTTTGTAACCCTGGGTTTGAAAGGAAGTTGTCAAGTCTCCTTGCTTGACAACCGGCATGTGTTGATCAAACTCTCTTTGGAAGAAGATTATTCGCGTGTTTGGGTGCGCCAGACTTGGTATGTTAATGGTCGAGGCATGCGCATCTTTAAGTGGAGCACTGATTTCCGCTGTTCGGAGGAATCCCCTATTGTTCTGATATGGGTATCCCTTCCATATTTGCCTGTTCATTTTATCCATTGTAAATCTGCCTTGTTTTCTATTGCTTCTGCTATTGGCACCCCATTACGAGTTGATCATGCCACGGCCTCGGTTAATCGGCCATCGGTAGCTCGAGTTCTGGTAGAGTATGATGTTTTGAAGCCACTATTGCATCGTATATGGATTGGAGAGGGGGATTCCGGATTTTGGCAGGACGTTATCTTTGAGCGGGTCCCAGCTTATTGTTCATCGTGCAGGCATCTTGGTCACTCTGCGGATTCCTGCTACGTTGCTAATCCCGGGCTTCGTAAGCCCACGCAGCCTGTTGGTGAGGCCCAGACCCATGATCAGGGCCCATTAGGAGTTGCAACACCTGCTCCTGATCACCAGCCTCCTGTGACTCAGGGCCAGCTTTCGGCCTCTATGGCTCCCGTTGCGACTGTTGATCCAGGGATGGGTGTATCTATGGGTGAACCAATCCGACCTTCTTCGGGAGGTCCGCCTACCGCCGCTATTCGCTCCCCGGCTATGGGTATTCACTCTCCTCCTCCAAACCTCCCATCTCAATCAGACGAGGAGTTTAGCTCCGCGGACAATTCTGTAGCTGATGAGTACTTTGCTTCTGAGCCTGAGGGTATCGAGGGGCATCATCGTGACTTCAGTATTGCTGGCCCGCACTCCTCCCGTTCTAGGAAAGGTCGTAAGCACCGCAAGCGACGTTCTGGGCGTTCGCATTGATGATTTCGCATTTATATTTTTTGTTCTTTGTTCTTTTTCTTATACTTGGAGGTTTTGGTTTAGGTCCCCCTCCATATTTTTTTTTTTTCATTTTATTTTAATAATCTACAGGTAAGGGGGTCCCGCCTAACCCCCCCACCCTTGGGTGGTTTTTAAATTAAAAAAAAAAGTCTAATTTAAATCTAAAATTAATATTAATCCTAACCTAGTTGAGCAAATTGAGTTTAAGAGAAACTAAACTAATTAATCTAAGAAAACAATTAAAGCAAAGGAGAATTCAATAAGACAAAGGTTACTAAGGTTTTATAATCCGCCACTATTCAACTAGTGATTATCTAATTATCAATTAATCCCTAATTTTAGAGTGAACTCGAAATCAATCTATGTCACCTCATGGATATAACAATTAAGCCCAATTAAAATTAAGCTTGTGTAGGTTCTTTTTCTGCTTAATAGTATGATATCTAAGCATCCTATGTAAACATATTGAATAACAAAGAGTCAAAGTTTTCTTAAGTACTCTGTGTAAATAATTTAATGAAAGACACAGAATCAAAGAAAATCATATATAGACTTTATAGATCCAAGCATAGATTTAATTGAATATTATTCCTAACAATCAATAATGCATGACAAAATTGGTGAAAAGATTTAATAATATCCAACTAATCATGCGAAACAAAAACTATAAACATTAAAGAACATATGTTGGGAATTTAATTAAACAAAAAGATAATTATTTCATTGAATAGGGTTTCATCCTTAACCTTAGTATAGAAAAATTAGCTAGACATACTTAAATTGGGAGCAACAAATAAAATAAAGTCAGCCATGGATAAATTGAAGTGTTGTTGCCGCTGCTGCTCTTTTTCTCTCTGTCTCACCTCCTCCCTCTTCTCCCTTTTCGGCTTCCGCATCTTTGCTTTATATAATGCCCATGACCATGCAATTTCTGGCCGAATCCTTATAGGATTCTAATTCTAATTCATGGCCGGCTACATTAATTTGCTTTTCATAACATATAATGTCATGCACATTAAATAAGTTTCTATTTTATGCATGCTTGTTCCCAAAGTCTTCATTAATTCCACATGATTGCCATAAGCTTCTCCATGTGCATGGGTGAATTAATTTACTAGCTTCCGTTTCCTTGGCTTCACTTCCACATGCATATATGTCTAATTGCTTCCAAAATCAATTAATCTTTAATGCTTACCAATTTAAACTTTTTCATGCCTTTTTTATCCATATTCTCCAATTAATTTCCTATTCAATAAAATAATTCAATTAATCAAAAATAACAAATAATAATAACTAACAATTATATAATTAAGGGTAAAATATGTATATATTATATGCTCATCAATTATTCTTCTATCATTGGTGAGAATTGTCTAATATTGTTTTCTTTTCCTATTAACTTACCATTCTTTAGAGTGACTAATTTTATTAGGTTAATTTTGTTTTATGAGCATCGTTCATATACTGTGAGATTTTGGGATTTGAGGTGTTATTCTTGAAAGTGACCTAATTAATGTACCTTTGACGATTGATCCTTTGCATAAGTTTTACTTGATTGATTCGTGTGAATGGTTGATGCGGGAGCCATATATCTTTAGGCTGGATACAATGATTAAGGCTGAATTTGAATTAAATCTGTTGACCAATTTGTAAGGAAATACATGAGGAGCAATAACAAAATAAATGGACTTTGATAATTTAATTTAGAATCAAAGTGGAGAGCATGTGGAAGGCTTTTTAATTTCCTTAAAGACCACGGTTTTGTAATGTGGCAGTGACCAACTTCTTCACTATCTACATAAAGCCAAGCCTTTGGCTTGTGACATGGAAATGAACACATAACAGAGACGTAGTGATACAGAGAGAAGAACCAAAGGCTGCAGCTTGACAATGGATTCCATCGCCTTTATTTTTCTCAATCTTGATATATCTATTTAATTTTCTTATACTAGGGTAAAAAATGATATCATGTTCAATGAAATAAATTAATTTTTATTTAATTAATTTCCTCCTGGTGTACTTTAATATTTATGGTTCTTGTTTCACATGATTAGTTGAATATTGTTTAATATTTTCACCAATACTGTCATATGTTATTGATTATTAGGATTAACATTTGACTAAATTTATGCTTGGGCCTATAAAGTTTCTATGTGATTATTTTTTATTTTGTAACTTTCATTAAATTATTTTTTTTTTTTATAAACCACCCAAGGGTGGGGGGGTTAGGCGGGACCCCCTTACCTGTAGATTATTAAAATAAAACGAAAAATACATATGGAAGGGGACATAAACTAAAACCTCCAAGTAGAAGAAAAAGAACAAAGAACAAATGGAAATGGAAACCAATTACAGTGTAACGGAAATATAAATGTGAAATCATCAATGCGAACGCCCAGAACGTCGCTTGCGGTGCTTACGACCTTTCCTAGAACGGGAGGAGTGCGGGCCAGCAACACTGAAGTCACGATGATGCCCCTCGATACCCTCAGGCTTAGAAGCAAAATACTCATCGGCTACAGGATTGTCCGCGGAGCTAAACTCCTCGTCTGATTGAGATGGGAGGTTTGGAGGAGAAAAGTGAATACCCATAGCCGGGGAGCAAATAGCAGCGGTAGGCGGACCTCCCGAAGAAGGCCGAATCGGCTCACCCATAGAAACACTCATCCCTGGAGCAACAGTCGCAACGGGAGCCACAGAGGCCGAAAGCTGACCCTGAGTCACAGGAGGCTGGTGATCAGAAGCAGGTACTGCAACTCGTAATGGGCCCTGATCATGGGTCTGGGCCTCACCAACAGGTTGCGTGGGCTTGCGAAGCCCGGGATTAGCAACGTAGCAGGAATCCGCAGAGTGACCAAGATGCCTGCACGAGGAACAATAAGCTGGGACCCGCTCAAAGATAACCTCCTGCCAAAATCCAGAATCCCCCTCTCCAATCCATATACGAGGCAACAGCGGCTTCGAAACATCATACTCTACCAGAATTCGAGCTACCGATGGCCGATTAACCGAGGCCGTGGCATGATCAACCCGTAATGGGGTGCCAATAACAGAAGCAATAGAAAACAAAGCAGATTTACAATGGATAAAATGAACAGGCAAGTACGGAAGGGATACCCATACCGGAACAATAGGGGACTCCTCCGAACAGTGGAAATCAGTGCTCCACATAAAGATGCGCATGTCTCGACCATTAACATACCAAGTCTGGTGCACCCAAACACGCGAATAATCTTCTTCCAAAGAGAGTTTGATCAACACATGCCGGTTGTCAAGCAAGGAGACTTGACAACTTCCTTTCAAACCCAGGGTAACAAAAAATCTCCGAATAATGTCCATAGAAGGCCGGCCAAAGGAGAACTTACCAACGAGAGCTAATGTAAATGGTTTAGCCATGGCTTGTATTTTCGCTGCTGTAAAATGGATGGCGGGCTCGCCACGATATAGGAAAGTCGGCTTAACCGGTACTGTGGGTTCCGTAGAAGCCGTAACTGCATCAAGGAATGACTTATGAGGCCTAGGGGGGGCTGTTGGGTTAAGGATGGATACTGGGTTCAAAACGGAGGCAAATGATGGCTTAGAAGGGGGAGGTTGGCTATGGGTTGCATGGTTGACATGGGCTGGACGGTGAGGGGCACTAGCCGTAACAACCTGAGGAGTAGGTAATGTAGGGCATTGTGGGTCATGAGATGAGTTCGAAGGAGGCTGGTTGGAGGGGATCACCCCAAGCTGAGGCAAACCCATGACTGGCAGGGGAGCATGGGGCTGTGACGTGGGGAGTTGAGAGGGATTGTTGGGCTCAAGGCTCGGCCTAGGTAGGTTTTGTGGGTTGTGAGGGCTTTGTGTGGGAGCTGGCACGGACTATGGAGAGGGTTGTTGCATAGCCGAAGCACCACTGGTGGGATGCGAAGAAGCACACTTCTGAGGGCAAGCTAAATCAGGCTGTGTAGGCGGGTTTGTGGGCTGAGTTTGGTGTGTGGTGGCTTGTTGTGAGCAGTGAGGGGAAGAGGGACCTTGTGGCTCATTCGAGGCTGCATGGACCCATGGTAAGGGAGCCAATGGTAGCTTTGAGACGCCTGCAATGTGGCTGGCCTGGTTGGAATCGGTGGGTAGCATGATACCACACGCGGCAGCCAATAACGCGTGAGTTGCATGCATATGGCGGCTAGGTTTTTGGGTGGCAATTTCTGCTTGGCCTAACAAGTGCTGCTGTGGTGGACGGGAGGGCTGAGCTTCGGCGGGGGAAGGCAGAGGTTGATGGATCGAGGAGTGTGGGCCGTCACCAGGGGCTGGACGTGCGGCAGCGGTGATCGAGAGGTAGTGGCCATCGTTACGAGATCTAGGGCTACTTGTTGCTTCAACCCGTGGCTGTTCGACTCGGTTAGGCTGGCCGGCGTCAAGGTGGGGCAAGGGCGGCCGAGAGGGATGGTCTGGCATGCCGCAGCTGGCCGCGACGACGGTTAGAGGCGCCGGAGACCCAATTCGTTTGGAGGGGACCCGTGTACGTGAGGATCATCGTGGTGCACCTGGTGGAGGGATTGCTTAGGTTGGGGGAGGTGGCCGGTAGTGGGGGAGTGCGCCGGTGGTGGCTGGGGACCACCACTTGCGGCCGGGGAAGCCATTCCGGCGGCAACAGTGAAGGCAAGGTTCTATCGTTATTATTACCTCCAAAAGCATGCACGCATCAACTCGAGCCGTATGAAGATGAAAGAAGAGAATTTGGGGATTTTAGAGTTGGTGGGGTAAGGATTGTGGTGTTTGGAAATTATTTATACATAGCGTTTAGGAAAATTTTGACTCTTTATTATTCAATATTCTTTACAAGAGATGCGTAGATATCATACTATTAAGCAAAAATAGAATCTACATAAGATTAAGGGCACATTTGGGATTGTTATTGGGAGACATAAAAGTGATTTTGAAAATCTAAAAGTTAATTTTAGTGTTTGATAAAAAAAAAATCAAAATTGCTTTTGTCAAAATCAGCTCCTCTTACAGCTGATTTTGAAAAGTATGGAAGGAGTAGCTTTTAGATTCTAATTTTGAGAATCAATTTTATCCTTTAATACAATTCCATAAATATCCTTAAAATTATTACCTAAACCCAAAATTATATTTATTCAAATTGGAAACAAAATCAATCTTTATTAAAATTCATCAATATAAATTTATTAATATGAATTTTTGGTCGAAATTATTATTAAATTTGTTTCACTGTATTATAATTTAATTATCAATTGTTTTAAGATAAAAAAATAAAAACAAAATCAATATATTATAACTTTTATTTTTAGTTAAAATTGTTGTAATACACAATTAAAAATATTGTATGCACATGTTTTTATATGTATAAATAAATTTCATCGTATATCATGTATATTTTAGTCATTTATTTTCTCACAGCAGTTTACCAATAAGATTTATTAAAGCCCATAACTACTTTCAAAACTCACAGTACTGCTGAAAAAAAATTTACTAAACACTTAAATGATTCTCTTCACAGATGATTATTTCTATAGCACAGTTAACATCAATTATTTTAAAAGCTATAGCATTCTCAAATTGGTTCTAAGGTCATGTTTGATATTAAAGTGCTGTAAAAGCTACAACTGTTGTGAAAAAATTGTAACTATGAAATAAAATTAATAGAATGCAGTAAATATAATTTTTAAATAATAATTTTGACAAAATTATTAAAGATATAATAGATTTTGATCATATATCAATAATGCTTCCAATCTACAGTAACTAGTGTTTACCAAATACTTTGTACTGTAACTTTTAAGCTATAGTTGCCCAACCTCAATCCTAAACAGGACCTAATTTTATTTGAGCTTAATTATTATATTCAGTTGAACTGTGGTAGATTTTGAAACCTTGATAGCTTCAATCTCTTGAGTTCTTATATTAATATATTCATTCTAATTTTACTTGCATTTTTAGATTAAATCTCTTCAAACAAATACTTTCTTTTCTAACTAGCGTAGAGTTTTAATTAACATGAATTAGATTTAACTTTCCTAAAAATTGATTGTTCCTATTATTCCTAGTCTATACTTTAAGAGACTAGTGCACTTGCGAGTATATTAACATTTGCATAATAGCTACAAAAGAGATGATTTGGCTCCAACGGTTTCTCATGAAACTTGAGATAGTTCCTAGTGCTTAGATATTGTCCTTTATTACGATAACAATGAGGCTAAAACATAGCTATAGGAACCAAGTACCTTAAGGAGAGAAATACAACAGTGAAAACATCGTCTAGTATAGAGAGTTTGTTTAGACCGGTAAAGTCATGATTTTCTTTAGAGTTGTAGATAATATAATTGTTCCCTTCACCAAAACCTTGAAAGTCAAGTGTTTTGATAGTAATATAGTTAACATAATGATAGGATGTCTCACATGCTTTGAAGGCAAGTACGAGATTGTTAGACTTAGTGTGCTTGGTGTCCTAAAAGCATGCACGAAAATAATAATTTTTTAATAGAAGGAGGTTGAAAGTTTGGGGAAATAGTTACCAACATCCCCAAAATTTCAAAAAAAAAAAACAATTATTAAGACTTCTTTTTGACCATAATACCATTTACCTCTGTTATCCCAGAAAAATTAACTATAGCGTTTTATAATAAATAGAAATATAACATTAAAATAAATACAAAAATATATTCATTTTAAAATAATTTTACTATTCAAAAAATATTTTAATATTTTACAGTCTACTAGATATATTTTATTATATTAAAGTAAATTTGACAATAAATAGAATCATAATACGAAAATAATTGTATTAAAATTTAAATTATTTTGAATATTATGTAAAATAGTAATTTTCACATTATTAGTTTGTGATTTTTTTTAATTGTAAAACTATTTAATGCAAATATTTATTTAAAATATCTATTGTAGATAAAAATATATCATTAAAATAAATATAATAATTTACATATATAAATTTATTAAACTAATAAAATATTTTAATATTGTTAGTCTATTGCATAGATTACATTATTTATATAATATTTGTATTTACCAAAATTTTTAAAGTAAAATTTTTTGGGATAATAGAGGTAAAAAGATATAATGGTCAAAATTTGGTGACCCTTTTTGCAACCTTGGAGTGTTGGTGACCATTTTCTTCAAACGTTGAGAGTGTAAATATTCTTTTACCTTTCTTAATTTAATAAAATTTATTTATTCATTACTTATTTGAGCATATATTATTAGCCCTTATTTATAAAGTATGTGATTTATGTATTAGGCATATGATATAAAACTATAAAATATAAATCACAAGTTCTTTAATAATAAAAAAATTTGTTCACAATCATTAATGAAATGAGCATTTTATTATGCAAGGCTATAACTTTTCTATTTTTATAACGAGTGACTTTATCTTGATCATTGAAGTGAAAATTTTTAGTAGGAAAATTAGTATACATGTGCAATATGCATATTGAATAGAATTATAGTGAAATATGATCAGATTTAACAAATGTAATTGACCATAATTCACACAAGTTTTAATAAATTTAATCAACCTTAATCCTAAGTGGATAATGGGGTTAAGTTTCGAAACCTGCCCAGTGAACAGCAAAAAACAAAAGCACCCAGAACCTTGCCTTCACAGTTCCCGTCGGAATGGCTCCCCCGGCCGCAGGTGGTGGTCCCTAGCCACCATTGGCGTACTCCCCCACTACCGGCCACCTCCCCCAGCCTGAGCAGCCCCTCCAGCAGCCCACCCGTGCACCACGACGATCCTCACATACATGGGTCCCCTCCAAACGAATTGGATCTCCGACGCCTCTAACCGCTGTCGCGGCCAGCAGCGGCATGCCAGACCATCCTTCTCGGCCGCCCTTACCCCACCTTGACGCCGGCCAGGCTGACCGAGTCGAACAGCCACGGGTTGAAGCAACAAGCCTTAGATCTCGTAACGATGGCCACCACCTCTCGATCACCGCCGCCGCGCGTCCAGCCACTAGTGACGGCCCACACTCCTCGGTCCATCCTTCCCCTGCCGAAGCTTAGCTCTCCCGTCCACCATAGCAGCACTTGTTTTGCCAAGCTGAAATTGCCACCCAAAACCCTAGCCGCCACATGCATGCAACTCACGCGTTACTGGCTGCCGCGTGTGGTATCATGCAACCCACCGATTCCAACCAGGCCAGCCACGTTGCAGGTGTCCCCAAGCTACCATTGGCTCCCTTACCACGGGTCCATGCAGCCTCGGATGAGCCACAAGGTCCCTCTTCCCCTCACTGCTCACAAGCCACCACACACCAAACACACCCCACAAACCCCCCCACACAGCCTGATTTAGCTCGCCCTCAAAAGTGTGCTTCTCTGCATCCGACTAGTGGTGCTTAGGCTATGCAACAACCCTCTCCACAGTCTGTGCCAGATCCCACACAAAGCCCTCACAACCCACAAAACCTACCTAGGCCGAGCCTTGAGCCCAATAATCCCTCTCAACTCCCCACGTCACAGCCCCATGCTCCCCTGCCAGTTCCCTCCAACCAGCCTCCTCCAAACTCATCTCATGACCCACAATGCCCTACATTACCTACTCCTCAGGTTGTTACGGCTAGTGCCCCTCACCGTCCAGCCCATGTCAACCATGCAACCCATAACCAACCTCCCCCTTCTAAGCCATCATTTGCCTCCGTTTTGAACCCAGTATCCATCCTTAACCCAACAGCCCCCCCTAGGCCTCATAAGTCATTCCTTGATGCAGTTACGGGTTCTACGGAACCCACAGTACCGGTTAAGCCGACTTTCCTATATCGTGGCGAGCCCGCCATCCATTTTACAGCAGCGGAAATACAAGCCATGGCTAAACCATTTACATTAGCTCTCGTCGGTAAGTTCTCTTTTGGCCGGCCTTCTATGGACATTATTCAGAGATTTTTTGTAACCCTGGGTTTGAAAGGAAGTTGTCAAGTCTCCTTGCTTGACAACTAGCATGTGTTGATCAAACTCTCTTTGGAAGAAGATTATTCGCGTATTTGGGTGTGCCAGACTTGGTATTTTAATGGTCGAGGTATGCGCATCTTTAAGTGGAGCACTGATTTCCGCTGTTCGGAGGAGTCCCCTATTGTTCCGGTATGGGTATACCTTCCGTACTTGCCTGTTCATTTTATCCATTGTAAATCTACTTTGTTTTCTATTGCTTCTGCTATTGGCACCCCATTACGGGTTGATCATGCCACGGCCTGAGTTAATCGGCCATCGGTAGCTCGAGTTCTGGTGGAGTATGATGTTTCGAAGCCGCTGTTGCCTCGTATATGGATTGGAGAGGGGGATTCTGAATTTTGGCAGGACGTTATCTTTGAGTGGGTCCCAGCTTATTGTTCCTCGTGCAGGCATCTTGGTCACTCTGTAGATTCCTGCTACGTTACTAATCCCGGGCTTCGCAAGCCCACGCAGCCTGTTGGTGAGGCCCAGACCCATGATCAGTGCCCATTACGAGTTGCAGCACCTGCTTCTGATCACCAGCCTCCTGTGACTCAGGGTTAGCTTTCGGCCTCTGTGGCTCCCGTTGCGACTGTTGCTCCAGGGATGAGTGCTTCTGTGGGTGAGCTGATTCGGCCTTCTTCGGGAGGTCCTCCTACCACTGCTATTCGCTCCCTAGCTACGGGTATTCACTCTCCTCCTCGAAACCTCCCATCTCAATCAGACGAGGAGTTTAGCTCCGCGAACAATCCTGTAGCTGATGAGTACTTTGCTTCAGAGCCTGAGGGTATCGAGGGGCATCATCGTGACTTCAGCGTTGCTGGCCCGCACTCCTCCCGTTCTAGGAAAGGTCGTAAGCACAGCAAGCGACGTTCTGGGCGTTCGCATTGATAATTTCGCATTTATATTTCCGTTACACTGTAATTGGTTTCCATTTCCATTTGTTCTTTGTTTTTCTTTTGCTTGGAGGTTTTGGTTTATATCTCCCTCCATATGTATTTTTCGTTTTATTTTAATAATCTACAGGTAAGGGGGTCTCGCCTAACCCCCCCACCCTTGGGTGGTTTATAAAAAAAAAAAAAATGCTAAGTGGATAATGAACTTGTATTCATGTATTATGTCTTTTGAGTTATCACAAAATAATATCCATAAAAAAACATCAAAATATCGATTGCTTGGACATACAATTTCATGGATTGCAGCCTCGCAGGAACATATACTTACAAGATGGAATCTACATATATGCTTACCTAAGTTATTTGTGGTATTTGATCATTTAAATATGTTGCTGTAGTTCATTCAATAATTTATTTATTAGATGATAATATTTATTTGTAATTTATTTCCAAAAATAGATATATTAAAAGTGGTCATTAAAATAAATAGTGACTTAGGAGTAAATATATAATTATAGAAGCAAGACATTTATCATAGTCCTTGCTTTAATTATGAGCATCGAATAAAAATTAAGCACCATCATTCCTTCATCAAGAATTATGCGCGTGCACGTATCCCATGCAAAAGTAAAGAAACCTTAAACCCTCTCAACTAGCCGCCACCCCTTCTTTGCTTTTGGGCGCCGGCATGCCACCACTGGCCGCTAGTGATGGCTCCCAGCCGCTGCCGGAACACCCCTACCCAGCCGTGCTCTTCTTCCTCTCATGGTTCTTCTTCTCGGCTTTCTTCAAAATACAGCTACCGTGTGCCAGCGGCCTCTTTGGCTGATGATGATGGTGATCTAACATTGCCGGCCTCTTCTGTCCATGCGGATGCTCAACTTTCGGCTGGTTTGACACAATCCCGAGAGTTGATTCGTCACAACTATCGCATGCAAACAGGTAGTTTTGTCCCTCCTGCCGCTGCTACGTCTTTGGCCATCGGAGATGGTCACCACCAATCTTGGTCACCACTACCGGAGCACCCTCTAGCCGCCGGTGACCTCCCCCACGCTTGGCAGCCCTTCACCCAGCTGTTATTGCAACAGTCACGGGACTCTTGGGTTTTGTCACAAACCAGCCACCGTGCTCCCACTGTGTCCGGATCTACAGATGGTGGTGCTCTACCGTCGCCGGTCGCTCCTGTTCATGCTGGTGACCACCGCATGGCTCACGACCCTCAACCACCCACAACTAGTGTTTTCTCACTTGGTCCTTCTCAATCACAACGGCCAGCCCCTCCCAACCCTACTCCTCGTAACCCAAACTCTGCCCCCAAACCATCCTATGTTTCGATCATAAATCTAGCCTCCATCCTTAACCCATCTGCCCCTCCTCGACCTCCTAAGTCATTTCTAGATGTGGTTGCCGGTTCTAATCCCTTTACTGTCCCGGTTAAGCCGACCTTATTGCATCGTGGCAAACCGGTTGTCATCTTCTCGGCTGAGGAGATAAAGGTCATGGCTGAACCATTTCAACTCGCTTTGGTGGGTAAAGTTTCTTTCGGATGCCTCTCTATGGACATCATTCGGAAGTTTTTTGTTTCGTTGGGTTTGAAAGGGAGTTGTCAAGTTTTCCTGTTGGATAATCGACATGTGTTGATTAAGCTTTCGTTGGAGGAAGATTATTCTCGTATTTGGGTCCAGCAGACTTGGTATGTTAGCGGTCGGGGCATGCGTATTTTTAAGTGGAGCACTGATTTTCACTGTTCCGTGGAATCCCCCATTGTGCCGGTTTGGGTATCATTGCCGTACTTGCCTGTCCATTTTATTCATTGTAAGTCTGCTCTATTTTCTATTGCTGCTGCTATTGGTACTCCGTTGCGTGTTGACCATGCCACAGCCGTGGTTAATCAGCCTTCGGTGGCTAGGGTACTTGTTGAGTATGATGTTTCACGACCACTGTTGCCCCGTATTTGGATTGGTGAGGGGGATTCTGGTTTCTGGCAAGATGTAGTTTTTGAGCGGGTCCCTGCATATTGTTCCTTGTGTAGGTATCTTGGTCATTCTGCTGCTTCTTATTACGTTGCTAATCCCGAGCTTTGTAAGCCTGTTCAGCCTGTTGGTGAGGCCACAGGTACTGCACCTCGAGATAAGGGCAAATTGCCAGTCTCGGAACTTGTTGCTCAGTGTCATGAGACTCGTGCTCCCCAATATGTTGTTGTTGCTGATCACCAGCCTCAGTTGCTTACTTTAGAACTTCTTGGGGATCAGGGTCAGAGTTCAGAATCTATTTTGGTTCCCCCTGTTTCGGTGCCTACTGATGTTGTTCCTGTTGATTTCGATTTGAGAGTTTCTGTAGGTAAGCAGATTCGGCCTTCAGGTGTTTCGGATAGCCAACCCCTGCCTGTTGATGCTGTTGGTGTGGCATGGTCATTTACAGAGAGATACTGATGGATGTGTTCAGGTTGCTAACTCTCTTGTTTTGGATGATCCCGGTGCTTTGAAGGTTTCCCCAAGCTCTACTTTTTTCAAGTCTACAATGGATAATATTCGCTCTATGGTTGTAGGTTTTAATTCATATCCTATAGATATCTCTGTTCAATCTAATGAGGAGCTTAGCTCCGATCAAAATCCTGTAGCTGATGATTATTTTGCGTCTGAGCCTGAGGGTCTATGAGGGCGTGATCTTGATTCTGACTTTAGTGTTACTGGGCCACATTCCTCTAGTTCTAGGAAATGTTTCAAATTAGTCACTGGTTGTAAGTATCGTAAGCGGTTTTCCTGGCGTTTACATTAATTAATTATCTTTTACTTCTTCGTTGCTCTGGTTTTGTTTTGTTCTTTTTCCATTTGTTAGTTGTTTCATACATTTACTTGGAGGTTTTAGTCTATGTCCCCTTCTATACGTAAATTTATTTTTAGTTAAATAATCTACAGGTAAGGGGGTCCCGCCTAACCCCCCAACCTTTGGGTGGTTTTATTAAAAAAAAAATTTATGAGCATCGAATAAAGGGTCAATTAAGAGGTTATTATTGGTCTAAGACTGGGTCTAATATTAATTAAAAAGATTTTTAATTAATAAGCCTTTTATTCATGGATCACTAGAGTGTAGGCTTAGGCTTTTAGTGAAATAGACTACGTTAATTTAATAGTTTTGGCATTTTATGAGATGACTGAGCCTTAATTATTAAGTTGAAGCTAGAAAGACCATAAGTTTATAGTCCTTCTGCTAGCTCAATATCTTTATAAACTCAACACTCTAATAAGTGCCTATATAGAGGGTGGAAAGTAGAATAAAATAATCTTTAGCTGCAAAGATTAGATTTTTTTTTTTTTTTTGTAAAAGAAAAGAAAATGTTCTAGGGTTTCATTTTCTACACTAGAATTAGGGTTTACTAAATGCCCACAGGTGTAATGAAGACGATTAAGCATAACAAAGAAGATTGCAACCATCTTCTATAGATTATAACAATGTTGAAAAAGTTGTAGTCGTCTTCTTCAAATCTTCAGCAAGAAATCTAAATAATATTCCAGCCTTATGCATGTATACATAATCAAGAAAAACATCATGGCTTTCGCTCATTTTCTTATGCATGTATACATAACTCTATTCAAGATAAAATAGATTTGAATAATCTTGGTAGCACAATTTTATTATTCCAGCAAACTTCAAACTAGTATTTGAACTCTATCATACTGAAGCCTAAAATTAAAGAGAATTTGTTTAAAGAAGGAGAGCAAAGAATCACTTTTTTTTTTCCTATCTAGCAAATGAAATTGGAAGCCAATTTGTAGAATTTGTAGAGGGCATTTTGGTTAAAAAAATAAGCGCAACTCTTAAATTTAAAGCTCTAATTTATAATATGAAATAAAATCATAATTGTTGTATTAATTTGCAACCTTTAATCACTGGTAACAACCTTTAATTTTAAGTTGTAATTTCCTTTAAAAAACAACCAAATTCATCCACTAACAGCCCTTGAATCTCTTGCCATTATGATCCATTGATATTGTTGTTGCACATTTTAGATTTAATTTCATTTTAGTTAAATATCAACGTAATATAAAATAAAAATACTCTCTAAGATTTAATTTCTCATTCACCTAAGGAGTAATTTAATCATTTTTATGATTTGTCAGAAAGAACTCACGAATGAGATTCCGAATCATCCATGTAAGTACATTTTCTCTATATTCATCTTGCTTAAAATTGGCTTTAAAATAGCCATTTTATGCTTTTTTTTCTTAACAATCCATTTCATGTTTTTTTTTTCCTTAACAATCCCTCACATGAACGAAAATTGGCTGAAGATATAAAACCAGACGTTTTTATTATCAAAATTATAACTTACGTAGGATAAGTAGGTCTCGATCTTCATACCTTCTCTTGTGAAAATATATTTACTTTATTAGCTGACAATAGATGAGATTTCTTTGAACTGTTTTGCTGTTCATGTAAATAATGTTATATTTCATACAGAAATATCAAATTTAAGTTATCATTGTTATCTTCATTTTAGCCATGAATATTTTCCTAGTTTTATAAGAGTTTCTAATAACTTCCCACTAAACAATTGACTTTGAAGTGGCCTTAGTTCTTTCTTATATAAGTGATTTCTTGATTAAGAGTAACTTACATTGCTCCGCTTAGATTTTCCACGCTCAAGAAGAATCATTAAGAGCATAGTTCATCCTTTCTCCTATGGGCAAATCTATTTTGTTATTGGAATAGAAATGAGGCTAATCCCTTATAAGAGGACAAAACCTACAGTGATTCAACTTGCATTTTATTATTAGGTTGTCCCTTTGAACCTAGACAGCTAGGTTAGGTTTTCCTTCATAAAAAACCTTTTATTTCATAGGCTTTACATTCTGATTCCTTAGATCATTTCCAACTATATCTTTATTAATCCCTTAAGTTTCCAGATTTGCAACATTATTCTTCAACTCCATAAAGTCAATCGATATAAGTTTAGAAGAGATTAGTTGATTCCTTATATTGTGTTGATTAATGTAAATGTCTCGACTTACCATTATGTATATTGCTATATTCCTTCCCCATTGCAAATTACCCATTGCAATATATAAAAATAGCTAGCATATAAAAATTACTTAAGCCAAATATCCCTGCATTTACAAGAATTTGTAGGAAAATTTATTCATTTTCATAATTCATATGAAGTATTTGCTGCTTTACTTGAGGCGCTTAACTTTATAGCCTTGACTATGATTTACAACATTTACATTTGCCATTGAAATGATCCATCAGTTTCCTTCTCCAATTTTGAAGCCTAACAATCATATTCTCAATGCTCGATTCGAATCCTTTATGCTCAAGGTAATTCTTAAAATCTTTCCACCTTGGAGATAGCTTCTCAATAATAGCAGCCACTAGGAAAATTTCACTCAAATTCATCCCCTTGGTATGAATCTCTGACAAAATTAATCATAAATCTTGAACTGGACTTATCATATTTTTAGAGTTCATTATTGATAACCTAGGAAAAGGTCTATGACAAATATCTTAGTGCCAACATCCTTAGTTATATATCTCTAGTCTAAAGGTCTGTACATAGCACAAAGCATTGGTCAAATTATGCTATTATGATTTCCAGTATACAAATCCTTACTACCAATATTTAAATCCAACCAGCAAGATCTAAAGAACAACCCCTTTGCTAGTTTATCAGTAGTAGCCTTCGTACGCTCAGTTGTTAGCGAGAATAGTGAATTCGTGTTCCTTTTACCATCTCACCACCATGAATTCGTAGTAATAATTTAAATACATGTCCATGCATCTTGAGGTTCGAAGCATCAATCACATTAGACATTGTTCTCACCTTTTTGGCCGCTGCTACGATGCAGGGCACAAAATGCCCTGTATCGTGCAGAAGGCCAAATAGAGCCGTTGGATGTGTGTTTGCATGCATCCAACGGCTGGGGTTTAAAATAAAAAAAAAAAAACGCTTGGGCTTCCAAAAAAAAAAAATTGGAAAAAACAAAAAAACGGGCAACCGGTTGAAGTTGTAAGAGGAGAAAACAATTTCTCCCTCCCTCCCTCACTTCGTTTCCCTCCAGTTTACCCACGGCAAAACCGGCATTTTTCTCCCTCTCGATCCCCACACCGTGTTGCTCTCACTGTTGCTCACTCTCCCACTCCTGCAAACGCTGCGGCTGACCCTCACCCTCACACTATCACTGTTGTTGTCGCTGTCACTGTTGCCGCTGTTATTGGTGTTGCACTTGCCGTTTCTTCCAACTGAGGCTCACGGTGAATGTTACAGTCAGTGCCGATCGTCCTCCAGTCGATCACCTTCACTCTTTTCAGCAAGGTAAGTCAGCTTCAAACTTAGCCTTATAGTTGTTAAAGTAAGTAAATTTGTAATTGATTGTATTGGGGGAAAACGATTTGGTAATGATATTGTGTAAAAGTACAATGCACATACAATATTGGATGAAATGCCAAAAAGAACTATTTATTTTATCATTTTAAGAGTGTAGGTTGCCATTTGTTTTTGTTTGAGAAAAAGCTGTAGCTGTGTTAATCAAATTTTTATAATAATTCGAGAATGAATAAAAATGAGTGTTGGCTGCTGGAGTGTCCTAGTTTTGTTTGATATATTGGTATATGCATTCGTTTAGTGCAACAGATATCACGTGTGTCTTTGTTTAGTTGTGTATCGGTTGATGCGTATGGCACCAGAGAGCTATATTATGGTGCGATATGCAGTAACTGTTCTTCGGTTGATGCGCGATATGCAGTAATTATTCATCGGTTGATGCGTATGGCACCAGTGAGCTATATTATGGTGCGATATTTAGTAATTGTTCATCGGTTGATGCGTATGGCACCAGTGAGCTTTGGTTTGGTTCGATACACATTAATTGTTCATCGGGTGATGCGTTTTATATTCTGAGCTATGTGTAGGTGCAATAGGCAGTAAATGTTTATCGGTTGATGCATATTTTATTTTCAGCTATGTTTTGGTGGGATAGGCAGTAATTGTTCATCGGTTGATGCATATTTTATTCTCAGCTATGTTTTGGTGGGATAGGCAATCATTGTTCATCGGTTGATGCATATTTTATTCTCAGCTATGTTTTGGTGCGATAGGCAGTAATTGTTTATCGTGAACTGCTTTCTTGTAGCTTTTATACGGCGACATGGAAAATCAGAGAAAAATTTCGAAAGAAAAATCAATACGGCAGGAAAGGCAATGAGTGAAAAAAAATGCATGTATTTACTATTTGTAAGTATAAATTATATGCATTTATGTACCCATTATGTTCAAAGGTATAATTTATTTTATTAATATTACTGTAAATATTGATGATAGTAAGGCGGAAGCAAAACGACTAAGGCAATTAGGAGTAGAAAATGTGGATAAAACGGTATGTAATCTACATATAACCTGCTGAATATGTGATTATATGTGACTTAAAATAAGATGGCTCTGAACATATATGTATTACATTGTTGCAGGTTAGAGCTGATATTGCACAAAGTTGGAAGAAATTGAACCCTGAGGAGAGGCATCAATGGATGCTTAATAACATGGATGACATATGTACCTCCAATATCGGGGAAAATAGCGGTGAGGGTAAAAGTATTGAAGAATCCAACGAGGACAAGGCTGAAGGTGGGAACCTTGTGGGAACCTTGTATCTCGATGTCGTGTAGCCTCGTTCGCAGAGTTGGTTTCAACTTTTTCAAGTGATCAACAAGCAGCAGTAAAAGAAACCGGTTTTGGAAGTCTACTTCACCTGAAATGTGGGCGGTTAAGACAAGAGTTATGTGCAGCATTAATTGAACAATGTGATGTTGTTAGGGAAAGTATAAGTCTACACGGGAAAGAATACAATTTAAGCCCAACAACGTTTGCAGCTACAATGGGAGTTAGAGATGGAGGCAGGCATGTGGACTTAAATGATGAAGCTGTTGATATAGGTGAGTTGCGAGCATTGTACAACAGTGGACCCAGAGGAATTCATATAGCGGAGGTGAAAAAAAGACTAATGAATAGTTGCAGTTCTGATGATGAATTTAAGATACTGTTTTGTCTATTTGCGTTGGGAACCATTTTATGCCTGACAAGTGCAATATACATTAATCCATCATATCTTCGTGTACTGAAAGATACAAATTCTATAAGGGGAAAAAACTGGGCTAGTTGGTGCTTTACCTTTTTATGGGAAGGTGTGCAAAAGTTCAAAGCAAATAAAGTGAGCTCCGTTAGCGGTTGTGTTCTTTTCTTAAAGGTTCGTTTAATGTAAGATATTTTGTTGTTTCTTGTTTGTTGTGTTCTGTTTATTTCAGTGTATGACATTGTTCTTTGCCATTGACATGCAGCTGTTCTACTTTTCCTGCGTTGTATATGACCGACCTTCTATCAATAGAACAATCTGTCCTATCAGCGTATGGAATAATGATGAGATTCGACGATTCATGAAATGGCAAAGAAGGCTTGGGGGCATCAAAAGCAACAAGGTATAGAATGCGTGCATACTTTTTGATCACATCGTTTAACCATATTCTGGACTAATAATTATTTTATGGATAATTTCATGTTTCAATGCGTGACATTGATTGGGTTCGTCAGCCTGAACAGGCAGACCCTTCTAGCTGGAACAATGTTAACAACGATGCTCTTCAACAACTAATGGAAAGGTTTAGGTCATTTTGCGACCAAAACAAACTGTCATTCCAAGGCCTGGAACGAAGAATGGAAAACATAGAAAAATTATTGGGTGAATTGGCATCAAAGTTTCATAAACGATCAACCAAACAACCATGCGCTCCTGATCCACCTTCAAGTCCGCAAATTCGAATCCCAACACCTGTAGATGGGAAAACAATGTCAAAAGCTGAAGGGAAAACCATTTTGGTGAGTGATGATGACTCTATTGATTGTTGAGTGAAAGCACAATTACGAGTCTTGGATGGCGTGTTGGGTTGTCTTGGGACTACTGTAGAAGGTGGCGAAACTCCGCTTGCTTCATTTGAATATAATGGGAGTAATGGTCCCAAGCCAGCACCGCAACCTCGCGACGAACGAGAGGTTGTTCTATGCGATCTTTTGTTGCATTTTGCTTTCAATGATAATGAATTAATGTTGACGTTGTACTTTTATAGGATTTGCCCGAACCAGTTGACACTAAGTAAGAGTTCCAAACCTCCACTAGCATGAGTGTACCGGCAACTAGACCAACAAGGAAGAGGAGGCCTGGACGGTACCAACTTTCTCTTACGATAAAGTGTCTCGGGGAGCAAAGGCTAAGTTCAAAGCTGGACCTTTTCATGTAAACAACCCTCTTTCTCTTAACCAACTCAAGCTCATTCAGTATGCATTTGATAGAGATGGTAACGGAAGGTACTTGTGGTTTATATGGAATTGTATTTGTTATTCCCCTTTCCATATGTCTTCAAAACCTAACACAAAGTTAAATGTTTGTGATGTCAGTGAAATAATTGTCTCGACTCATGATCAATTTATCTCCAGGCATAGTTTCCTGAGCCTTTTGCCTAACACAGCTGTAAATGGAGACGTATGTGGTGTATTCTCACTCGCTTTACATACAATCTGTTTGCTGTACTGTTATTGATTGATAATAAATTTCCCTTAATGGACAACTGTTTTAGATTATTACCATGATTGCATATCACCTCACACTTTGTGAACGGGCTAAACGCGAGGATGAACCAATTAACTGGTATTTACTGACAGTATATGCTGTAAGTTTCTAGTGCTGTTATTTGTATGTTAATTGAAGTTGTTTAACTAGTTTGCTTATCGAGACGGTATCACCAACATAACTTACTATTTTGAGCAGCAATCAGCGCTTACCGTTGGAGCTGACGTCGATGGGTTTGCACAAGCAGCTAGTGTCGGAAAACCTTTCATGCCCGACTTTGAAAGGTGCCAAAAGGTGAGTCTTTTAACTGTTAATGGTGTTAATTGTTGGCACATCGCTTTTATCGGACATATACTTAAATGTTGTCCCTGTAGATTTATATTCCAATGAATGACGGTGCCTTTCATTGGTTCCTTTTCATCGTTAATGTGCGAGAAGGGTTTGGTGAGATTGGGATACTCTTCCTGATGGTCGAAGCAATCGGAAACGGGAGCAACAAGCGCAACGCATTGTATGTTACTTGGGTGCATTCTTCACACTGTTCAATTCGTTATATGTATGATTTGACCAATTTTGTTCTTTTGTTTCCAACTTCGCAGTTACATTCGTTTGATGCCATATTTTATTCAAAAATGCCTGCAAATGCCAAGCCATCAACACGGTTCATTTGGTTCCCTATCCAGCCTAGTCAGGAGTTCCGAAATAAGCAAATGGGTTTGATTGTGGAATTTATGTCCTCAAATTCATGGAGACTCCAGGCCTGATTCCCACAAAGTCTTATATGGTAAATGTTTCTTTTTTCTGTAATACTCATGTACAACTTATGTTTTCATTAAGCAACACAACTTATTATGCCACTTTTCTCTCGCAGTATGATTCTCAAGATGTTCGTGGAAGATTGGCTGTTCAACTCATAGACTCAGCTTTCAATGATGCACGACCCCGATTACTTTCTCAAGCAAATGTTGCATTCGACGAACATGTTGCACAGGCCACGCGTATAGCCTCTACACAGAAGGTTAAAACATTTGAATTGTCCACTAGAGGTGAAGTGAAAAGCCGGAAAAGAAATCCCAAACGCGTTCGGGCATAAACATTAATGAATGAGATATGTGGGATATTCGATCATTTGTTGCACATGTCTTATGATGTGAACTTGTTGGGAAATTAACTGATGTACATTTGTGTTGTACCGTACATTTGTGTTCAGTCATTTGAAGGATGCGAACACATATGACTGTCTGTTCTTTTGTGGATCTTTTTGCGGACTAATTATTATGTGACAAAGGAACATGTTAACATTCAAATGTTAGGGTTAACTTTTTTTTGGTTTGATGGATTTCATCGATTATACCGGTTCATTGCATTATCATGAATTGTTCCTGGCATCTGTCCCCTGTACATCTTTCTGCTTATGTGTACATCCTTTTTCCCGGCCAACTACTACCCGTGTGCCTTAAAATGACTCAATTGATGTTAGCGGTCGGTCGCCCTGTGTTGCTTCACATTTTGCACTTAACGAAATATTAGCTGCCAAAAACGGGGTCGATTCCGTTTTTAATAACGGGGCATAAAATACGTGGCTCCGCTTACTGGGTCGAACCGGCCTGTCGCTTTAATAAAACGGCTAACCGGTTATGCTGTTCTAATTACTGGATCAGAACGGTTAACCGCTTCTAAGTAACCGGGTAGCCGGTTATGATGTTGTCTTTTCTGGATGTAAACGGTTACCCGCTTAAAAATTACCGGTTGCAGATCAGCTTACTGGATCGAACCGGCCTGCCGCTTAAATAAAACGGCTGACCAGTTATTTTGTTGTGCTTACTGGATGTAAACGGCCTACCGATAAAATAACACGGCAGACCGGTTAGTATCTGCAGCTCACTGGATCTAACCGGCCTACCGCTAAAATAAAACGGCTAACCGGTTAGATCCAGTGAGCCTACAGGATCGAAACGGCCTACCGCTAAAATAAAACGGCTAACCGGTTAGATCCAGTGATCACTGGATCAACCGGCTTGCCACTTAAATAAAACGGCTGACCGGTTACTTTGTTGTGCTTACTGGATGTAAACGGTTTCTGGAATAAAAATTACCGGCGGACCGGTAAGTTTAACCTGCTTTCTGGATCAAACCCGTAAACCGTTTATAATTAAACGGCAAGCCGAAAAATTGGCATAACTACTGCGGAAGCCATCCGTTTTCGGCAATCGAGCAGCCATTTTTTCTTTTGCCGCATCCAATCGGCACACTGGATCGGCAAATCGGTGCATTTCCCGCGAATCGACATCGATAACATTGAATCGGGATTGTATTTAGCCGATTGAACATCACAAAACGTCATTCAAACAAAGGTTTTTACGGAAATTCCTACAAATCCCTCATTTGGACCGCCGAGCCTAGGTTTTCTCTCCAACGATCGGACGTCGATTTGGGTGTGTTCCAGTAAGTCATTCTTCACACTGCTATTTTGAGCATCACTTCACACACTCATTCCCCCTCATTTCATCGAATCACTCTCGGTAAGATCTAACTTCCCTAACTCTCACCATTTTGCTTCAGTTATGTCAACTTCGAGAGCAAGAACCGGGAAGGCCAAGAACGAAGCAATTGTGCCGAAACCCAAACGGCCCCGAACTGAAAAAGGAAATGGTCAGCAATCTGATTTCGAGTCAAGACATTTTCCAACCAAGCAACTTGCCAAACAGTTCTTCCTCAAGTTCATGCCTCGTCTGGTACCTTCTTCATTCTATGTTGAGTTGACTTGTATTCGATGTCTTATGATTAGTAACAGAAGTTTGGTATAGTTACTGGAGAGGGTTGGTTTGATTAATGTTGTTGTCATTGAGGAGAATGTGTATCCAAATTTGGTGAAAGTGTTTTACTGTAATATGGATACTTCTCAGGAGAAGCGCAATCATGTCATTACTCATGTTGGTGGAATCACTATAGAGTTTGGACCTAGTTTAATGAATGAAATCCTAGGAACTGCTGAGAATGGTCTAGAGATTTACTCCGCTAGGAAACCACCTTATGTTGATGATTATACTCATGTTGAAGCGGTTAGGAACATTTGCAGACGTATAGATTTTTCCGATGACGTTTGCACACTTCATCTCCGAGCACAATGCTTATGTCTACAGAGTAGAGTTTTGCTTCGCATTCTGCAGGCAATTGTCACGCCTAGGTCGGGACATGCCGATGAAATATCTCATATGGATGTAGCGTTGTTGGATTGTATTCTTAGGGGTCGCCCTGTTAATTTGGGGTATACCGTTGTCCGTCACATGCTCAGCATTCCGAGTGCAGGTAACCGTTCCCTTCCATACGGTAACTTTATTACCAGGATACTCAAGTTCTTTGACGTGCCCATTGATGAACCCACTTTCGAACCAACCAAACCAATAGGAGATGAACTGGTGAACAGTTTAGGTTATAAGTGGCGAAATGAGGGATGGGTTAAGGTTAAACAAGAGAAGAAAACATTACTTGCGCCAAGTGATGATCGTCCACTTAATTCCATAATACCTGCCGATCAGTTGCCAGACTTCTCTTTACCTCTGCGGGGTCAGCGGAGACGTTCCAGGGCACAAACATCAACGCCCGGTTCATCCTCCGCTATCCCGCCTACTGAGACTACTGGTTCCGAATAGGTATCTCTGCAGCAGCTCATGAATGAGATAAGGATGCTCTCCGCCCAGCAGACAACCAGCCACCAGCAAATTGTCAGGGACCAGGACCGTCTTTTGCAGCAGCAACAACAGCTCCTTGATGGACAACGAAAACTCTTTGAGCACCTTGGTGTTCCCTACCCGTTTCCACCACCATCACCACCACCGCAGTAGCTTTTTAGTTATGCATTCTCATTGTTATGAGGAATTCTGTTTGTAATATGCTATAGCTGAACGTTATAACTTAATTGTATGCAGATTATTGATATTTCAAGCATGTTATTCGTAGTGGCAGCGTTGAGTGCACTAATTTTGCATAACTGGGAAAAACATATTATGTACATGGGGTATTTAATCCCCGAAGCAGCAACTATTTATTATTACCATAAGCACATTTTGGCACCATTACAATATGACTTCATGTTATAAGCTGTTTAACTGTGGAGGACATGATTTTCGGGCCGTGCATGGGTTTAATTTATTAGTTGTCTGTACTAAAGCCAATCTTACATTCATCGTTCAAAAGACCTGTGGTGTTCGGAAATGGAAGAAGTGTAAATGTATCCCTTCTCATTGACGGTGAGGTCGTTGAATTATTCCAACAAGAATCATTGGATTCTGGTAACGGACTCCGGGAACTTCCACAGACATTTTGGCTTTCAAGTTCTTTTGAAGCTTCACTAATGAAACATGAAAGTTGTTGACTTGAGCCAGCGAAATTACTATAACCGCAGCCATCGTCCGTACTAAGATTGGCTTGACAACTCCTGCAAATAATACTCGTATCGGTAATGAATGGAGATTAGGTTGGCAGTAATCATAAACAATCACTTGTGAGAACCGTAAATGTGACATACCTGATGGCATTGAGGTTTTTTGGACACCTTGGTGCGGTATGACCATGCCCCCTACAAATGCTACACTTCCTGTCGTGTTTGGGACCTTTTTGTCGAGTTCGTGCAGCACCTCGTGTCGTCGGTAGTAATAGATCTAGTACGTTTGAACTTAGTTGCCGAACTTGAACCGGCCTGCGGCTGCCAACTTTTTCTCCCCTAAAGAGTTGTTGAAATTTCAGTGTCAATTGGTTAATGTCAGCTAAAGCCTCTTTATACGATTGCTCACTTTTTGCGGCATAAAAGCACATTTTGTTACTTGCGGTAGACAAAGCACTAAATCTAGCAACATCAGAAATCTCACTGGCAACTTGTGGCAGTGCTAAGGCGCATGATGTATAATCCTTCGCCTCTTTTGTCCATCGATGGAGAACTATATTATCGGGAATTTTAACAAACTGTTCCACTTTCATAACATGGAACATGTGTCGACACGGGATTCCAACAGAGTCCATCAACTGGCAGGAGCAAGCCAACTTATTTTCTACTTGACTGAACATCACTGTCCACTTCAACTCCACATTCCCAAACTGTGTTAGTGTATAGTACTGTGTGTCAGCACAGTGCAAGCCACCACACTTAATTAATGCTGCTTCTTGCCGAATTTCTTCCCGAAGCCAATGGAAAACCCTTTGGGTAAAAATTTATGTCGCATGTTTTTCGATGCTGCGCAAGTGTGTCGTCAACACCGGAGTACTGTAGTTACATTTGAACTCGTCTTCTGTTTCAGTGGCACGAATGCTACGCAGTGCACGCTCAATTTGTTGCACGAATTCATATAATTTTAACCTGTATTGGAGAAAACGGTTGAGATAAGAATTCATACTCTCACACCGTTGAGTGCTTCGCATTCCAGCGAAAAAAGTTCCTTTCAGATAGGCTTCAGCCCATTTATGACGTTTTCCAAACATTTTTTTGACCCAAACATTATCGCGAAAGTTCAACTCATCAAGCAAAGCAAACCACCGTTGGTCAAATTCAGATGGACTCATGGGTGTTAACATAAGATCACGAAATTGGCTAGTGAAGTATTCATTCTTAATATTTGCTTGTGCATTCCTTTCTAAATGCCAGCAACAAAGACAATGAGTACATCCAACAAAAATGGTTTTAATTGCCTTCGCCATTTCCTTGTCGCCATCAGTAATCACGGACTTCGGCTTTCGGTGAGCCATGGCCGACAAAAAAGTTTGGAGTAGCCATGTGTATGATTCAACTGTCTCGTCTGCGAGTAGGGCAAATCCAAAAACGGTGGTCCGACGATGATGGTTGGTGCCAACAAGGGTCACAAGTGGTTTGTGATATGCATTAGTTTTGTATGTCGCATCAAATGCCAAAACATCACCGAAGCATTCATAATCATACCGTGCCATATAGTCGGTCCAAAACAAGTTCCTTAGCCTATTATCAGCATCTAATGTGTACTCATGATAGAGCCCAGGATCATTGTTAGCTTTTGCAATGAAATATGCTATAGTTGCTGCGGAATCACTATCACCAAATTCAGCACGTCTAGCTGCATCTAATCGATTCTGTAAATCCTTACGTTTGAACTTAAGATTTTGTGATCCCCCAACTTGATCACCCATGTAATCCACAACTTGGCAAGTCTTAACGCCAACATGCCTCAATGCCTTTCCTTGGGCGACATCTCCTTCACTAATGTTCCGATGGGAACGAAGCAGATGAACTTCGTTTGTACACGCCAATGGATGATTGTGTTCCATTCTGAATTCTGTCACCCTGTACTTCGCGCTGGAATTGTCGTAATTCACCCGAAACGATGCTTTACAACCTGTACGGGTTATTGGCCGTGGTTCTCGCAGTCTATTATCATTTGCCAAGTATTTCTCTGCCCTATATCCTTCGAAATTACAAACCCACCGACGGATCGTAGTGCGGCCACATTTCGCACGTCGAAGCTCATTTTTTCTAACACTAAAATCAACCATTCTTGAGTAGTTAATGTACCATGCATCTGCATCTTCTACTGAATCAAACTCAGCTCCGAGTACATTTGAAGGATGTAACTCAACAACATCAGATGCAATACTTATCTCTTAACCCTGTAAATTAATACCATGAAAAATATATGTAAAAATCACATACAATGATTATGGGTGTGTTAATAAACAATCATCCAAACCAGACAAACAGTCAACAAGTTTCGAAAATGCCATGGAAACCCCCATCAACATCAACATCAACATCAACTTTCCATTACACAAAAATAAAAACAAAACCAACATTTGCCCGAAAAAAACAAATTTACCAAAAACACTTACTTGAGGAACAACACAAATTTGTTCACCACCTTCCAGTTGCTCCAGCAGTTACAATGGGAGAGAGAAATAATTTCTTTGTTTAAGGTGAGTTATGGTGGAAAGGGTAACTGTTTTAAAAGCCAACAAACAAAATACACCTTCCACAGAACTGGGGGAGTGGGGAGTTTTCATGAAGGGGGTGCGGGCATTAAATGAAAAACAGTTAGTGCATTATAAATGCAACAATAAATTAACTACTAGAGTTGTTGAAATGTTGAGGTATTTGGAAAATTGAAACATGAAACATGGAACGAGGAACATGAAACGGGGCACTGAGAACATACGACAACGAACATCAAACATGTGGACCTCCGTAACAGTGAAAATAAAACATCGGACATGAAACAATGGACTGGAGACATGAAACATCAACGCAAACATGAAACGGGGGCAAAACAGAAATTTGTCGAGGTATTTGGAAAATTAAAACAGGAAACATGGAACGAGGAACATGAAACGGGGCACTGAGAACATGCAACAATGAACATCAAACATGTGGACCTCCGTAACAGTGAAAATAAAACATCGGACATGAAACAGTGGACTGGAGACATGAAACATTAACGCAAACATGAAACCGGGGCAAAACAGAAATTTGTCGGGGTATTTGGAAAATTGAAACATGAAACATGGAACGAGGAACATGAAACGGGGCACTGAGAACATGCGACAATGAACATCAAACATGTGGACCTCCGTAACAGTGAAAATAAAACATCGGACATGAAACAGTGGACTGGAGACATGAAACATTAATGCAAACATGAAACGGAGGCAAAACAGAAATTTGTCGGGGTATTTGGAAAATTAAAACATGAAACATGGAACGAGGAATATGAAACGGGGCACTGAGAACATGCAACAATGAACATCAAACATGTGGACCTCCGTAACAGTGAAAATAAAACATCGGACATGAAACAGTGAACTGGAGACATGAAACATTAACGTAAACATGAAACGGGGGCAAAACAGAAATTTATCGGGGTATTTGGAAAATTGAAACATGGAACGAGGAACATGAAACGGAGCACTGAGAACATGCAACAATGAACATCAAACATGTGGACCTCCGTAACATGAAAATAAAACATCGGACATGAAATAGTGGACTGGAGGCATGAAACATTAACGCAAACATGAAACGGGGGCAAAACAGAAATTTGTTGGGGTATTTGGAAAATTGAAACATGAAACATGGAACGAGGAACATGAAACGGAGCACTGAGAACATGCAACAATGAACATCAAACATGTGGACCTCCGTAACAGTGAAAATAAAACATCGGACATGGAACAGTAGACTGGAGACATAAAACATTAACGCAAACATGAAACGGGGGCAAAACAGAAATTTGTCGGGGTATTTGGAAAATTGAAACATGAAACATGGAACGAGGAACATGAAACGAAGCACTGAGAACATGCAACAATGAACATCACACATGTGGACCTCCGTAACAGTGAAAATAAAACATCGGACATGAAACAGTGGACTGGAGACATGAAACATTAATGCAAACATGAAACGGGGGCAAAACAGAAATTTTTCAGGATATTTGGAAAATTGAAACATGAAACATGGAACGAGTAACATGAAACGGGGCACTGATAACATGCAACAATGAACATAAAATATCAAACATCTAATTTAAACATAAACATAAAACAACAAAAAAAAGATAAATTTTATTGTTTAAAAAAATTAATTTTTTTCCCAATTTTACTTGCTTACTTACTTACCTTTTTTCTTACCATTATTATTATTATTTTTATTATCTTTTTTAAATAAATATATATAATTTTTTATATTTATACAAATATTTTTTAAAAAAAATCAAACATTAATGACAGCAACACCGGTTGCGTTTGGCTGCCCCAGCTGGCAGCCAAACATACAGGGGTCAATTTATTGACCCCCTCTATGATACAGGGACTTTTCAATCCCTGTATCATAGCCAAACCCCACCCTTTTGGGTACAAGAACTTCTTTAGACAAGATTCTCGCAAGATTCAATGTTATCAGATGATTCAACATCTATATTACCACCTTTAAAAATTGTACTCCTCGAATCTCTCAAGTTTTTTCATATTACACAATTTTGCTAACTATGTAAACAAAGCTGGATTTTGTACAATCCTTGATGAATCTTTTAGACCCAAAATTCCCATGTCACAAACTTAATTTTTTTTTTCAAATTTGTCTTAAAATGTTCAAGCCAATAAAAATAAACTTTATTAATATTTGGCTTAACATTCAACAATTCAAGCTCTTACATTTTATTAATAAAATTAAAGTCACACTCTTTAATCTAGAGTTCGATACATATTTATTGTGACATTTTCTTATTTAATATATCCCTGCAGCCACTCTTGAAGGGTCTCTATAGCAGGACACTGTTGTTGGCATATGAAGTATTCTTCATTACCTATGCTTGGTCATTGACCTACCATGGTACGAGCACTCATTGCTCTCATGCTTGCCTAGACACACAAAACATAGGTTTAAGATAAATTTAATTTGGTCTGAGCAGCTCTAGGCTTTACCATAGCTTCTTCGAGCCCCTGGACTTCTTGCCATAATTTAATTAAATATTTCGCTAGGCCGATGAACTTATCATTAGCCTCCAGCCAACTAATTTGTCTAACACTAGGATGACATTGGCTTGACTTAGCCAAATCTAGTTCATCATTTCAAAATCTAAATGTGTTTTAAGACTGTTATAAAATCATTATCTTTAATTGATATAAGACAGCTCACAGTGTATGTAAAAATACTAGTTAGGTTCTCTAGAAAGACTGGAGAGATCACAAACAGTCTCACTTGAAAACCAAACTCCTTAGTCAATGTATAGCCTTTGTAACATAACCTTTCAAGTGTACTTAAGCTTACAAATAAGCTACTTACAAACTCTTACAAGGTTATAACAACATAATTGAAATAGTAATAATATATTGTAAATTTACAATAATATGTAGGTCATTCTATAATGCCGTATTTAAATCATGGTATCAATACCGTAATTAAACATAAAAGTGTGTAAATAAAACGTAAGACATGTAAATCAATATTAAGTTTAAAACAAAATATAAATTATATAAATAGAACATAAAATTTGTAAATGGAAGGAAAAACAAATAAGTTAACATAAGAGTGGTAAATTAGTGTATTACTGGTAAACAAGGCGAAAACATATAAATATAACATAAAACTTGTAAATCAATATTAAGTGTAAAATAAAACATAAATTAAGTAAATTAAACATAAGACTTGTAAATAAAAGGTAAAATAAATAAATTAACATAAGAGTGGTAAATTGATATATTATTGGTAAATAAAACAAAAACTTATAGTTATAATATAAAACTTGTAAATCAACATTAAGTGTAAAATAAAACATAAATTAAGTAAATAAAACATAAGACCGGCAAATAGAAAGTAAATTGAGTAAATTAACATGGAAGTAGTAAAATGATGTATTATTGATAAACAAAATATAAATTTATAGATGTAACATAAAATTTATAAATTGACATTAAGTGTAAAATAACATATAAATTATAGAATTGAAATAAAGGATTGTAAATAAAATGTAAAATAAGTAAATATTAAAGAGCTATCGAATAAAAAATAAAAACTTACTAATATAAAATAAAAACTGATTATAATAATGATTACCTTATATATCTACTATTTTTATTTCTAAATTGGATAATCATAATTTTAAGTTTATGTAATACAAATTTTGAGTTTATTTAATACATGTGATGATATAAATGAAATTTTATTAAGGATAAAACTTATTCTCAAAATCAAATTTTGGAAAACTTTTTTTTTCATGTTTTTCAAAATTTTTTGTAAGATAACTGATCTTGCATCTTTCTAAACCTCCTCGACAGCAACTCCAATGATCTTTTAGTATGCAACCCCAATGATCTTTTAGTGTAACTAAGAAGTAAAGTTTGAAACTACATTAAACATTTATAAAACTAAAAATTAGATTTAATTTTATTAATATTTCATATATCTCTAGTAATATAAGAATGTACTTTTATTTTGTTTTGGCTTGATCAACATCAAGAAAAATAACTTCGCTTAATATCTTATATAGTAAACAAACATTGTGATAGAAAATGAAAACAAAAAAATGTTTATAAATGTCCTAGGATGACTATAGAATTTATGGTTAAACCAATATAATAGAACTTATTCCAACTATTTTCAATTCAATTGATGAGAAACTTTTTTCTTTGCTTACATAAATTAAATAAATAAACTATTTTTTATACTAAAGTTTAACATTGATTTACAATTTTTATATTATTTTTACAAGTATTTGTTTTGTTTATAATTTTAGAACCCAATTTACTACTCTTATATTGATTTACTTGTTTTACTTTTCATTCACTAGTCTTATGTGTAATTTACAAAATTTATATTTATCATCACATTGATACCGTAATTTTAATCATGGCGCCATTGAATTTACATAATAAGTAGTAACAACTAAATCATAAACCTACAATGTCTTTAAAACATATTTGTCACCTTTTCTATGCTACTTTGATTATGTCAGTGTTTGTCTCCTAAGATATAACAGAATCGAATAGTCTCAGTACAACAAACTTACTATTCTAACAAACTTCAAAGTAGCATTTCAACTGCTTCACACTGCAGCTTAAAGCTAGAGAGAAATTGTTTAAAATAAAAGGGCAAAAAAATCAATGGGTGTACCTAGCAAATGAAATTAGAAGCCAATTAATAAAATTTGAAGAGGGCATTTTGGTTCAAAAAAATAAGCATCAAATCTTGAATTTAAAGCCGGAATTTATAATCTGAAATAAAACCTGTAATTGCTGCATTTATTTGCAACCTTTAATTAGTTGTAACACCTTTAATTTTAGGTTGCATTTTCCTTTGAAAAACAATCATATTCGTCCACTAACAGCCCTTTAGTCTCTTTCTATTAAGATCCATTGACATTGTTATTACACATTTCATATTTAATTTTGTTTCAGTTAAATTCCAATGCAATATAAAAAGAAAAATGAAAAGCCAAACAAAGACTGGTTGGCTGCTTTTCTCTTCAGTATCTCAAATCAATGGGTGCTCTTTGAGATCCAGTTTTCATCCACTAAAAAATATCAATTGAACATTCTATAATTCATTACGAAAATCTCATAAATAAAATTCCGAATCATCCATATAAGTATATTTTCTCAATATTCATCTTTTTCAAAATTGGCCTCAAAATAGTCATTTTGTGCTATTTTTCTGATGAGGAATATTAATTCGGAAAGAAATTAAAAATAAAATAATTTAACGCATAATAGCTTATATAGTTTTACATTATTATTCAGCAAGGATACAAGCAAACACAAGACTTCCCGTGACATCTTCCACGTGCTACCACACCGTGGAGTGACTTGCGCGAGCCTAGCACAATATTTTGTAAAACGGCAAATGAGTAATCTCATGGCATAGATTTTTCCCAGCTTTTGGCTCTAGTATTGGTTCATTTTCTATGAAAAATTAATAAACCATGCATATTAATATATTGATTCACAATATGGCCATTTCACATGTAAGAAAAGCACAATTATATAAAAAAATGACAAAAATAAATAAAAATTTACAAATTTGGAATCAACAAATGAAGCATATCCATCACGTCAGAAGAACTTTGGCAGCCTCAAAAATTTGCAGTTGATGCATGAAAGCATAGAATGAAGAAAAGAATAAGAAGAAGAAAAGAAAGGAATTTTTTGGGCAGCCAATAATGTAGCTTAATTAGCTTAATTCCCTGCTTAACCAATTAATTTGTTTTTGGAAAATGAATGAATAGGGGCTCTCTATTTAGAAGCAATTTAAGTAAGTCTCGAAAGAGAAAGAGAGCACATGCACTAATTTTAGTTAATCAAGGCATGGTGTATCAATCTAAGATAATGGAGTTGAATTCCGCAGTGTGTTTCAAGGGATAGTGCAAGGTATCTTTCACTAAAGGAAGAAAAACTTTGCTTTAGAAATGGAGAAGTGATAGTTTCATTCATCTTTCGGATGCTCTTTTTGCTGCATTTAGCACATTGTATTATATTATATTGTATTGTATAATCACTGTATTATAATAATCTTATATCATAGTTGGTGTTATACTGTACTGTATTAGCTTTTTACTTATACTATATTTAGTATTTAGGGATGGCAAAATTCTCTATGGATTTGAGGTTCTATAAGGTCCCGCCCTAAATGAGGTGAATTTTGAATAATTTTTTAAAAATAGGGTGGGAAATGGGAAAAAAATAATCCCCAAATTCTTAATAGGGTGGGGTTTGGTTTTGTACCCCCACCCTATCTGTCCAATCCCCATTATATATAATTTTTTAATTTTTATTTAATAATTTTTATTTTATCAATTATAATATCGGTTAATAAATTTTCTTTTTATTTTTACATAATATAAATAGGTTATAATTAAAAAAAAAACTCTATAATATAATTATTATTCCACCCTAAAATATTGTTATGTTTTTTTTTCTCTCTTAAAGTGCTGCTCTCTTCAAACATTTTTAGATTTTGATAACATTTCAAGATATTGTTTCGAACTTTTAGAAATTTTTTAAATAATTGAAATACTTTATAATATGGTGATGGTTTTATTTAAATCTCTAATTTTTAATTTATTGAAATTATGTATCTATACTTATTATAAAATAAGTAAATGAGAAATTGAGTGGGGATGGGGAAAGCATTCCTTGCATGGGGATTCCCCATCCCCACCCAACTAAATTTATTAGAGAATTGGGTAGAGAATAGAGGCAAAATTTTTTAATGGGGTGAGAAATGTAGTAGGCCTCCCCACCCCCACTCCACCCCACCCCACCCTATTGCCATTCCTATTAGTACTGCATTGTACGGTATTAATTTCTTTGGAAATTAGTTTAAATTATATATTTAGAAAATAATATTATTAATACTTAGAAACATACTAGATATAGAAGTCTTAAATTTTAGAAATTTAGCATTATTTTTTTGTGGCGGTGGTGTCATGGCGATGGTGATGAAGGCAGATCGTGTAGCTGAGAGGTTGATAGGCTGTGGTGTCAGATGCCACAATGGTTGTGGAGCTGTGGTTCGCGTGACATGATGGTGGTGGACTTGGGGTGTCTCGCGGCAAAGCACGTTAGTGTGGTGGCGATGGAGCCACGTTGGCTTTGTTGGTGGACAGATTGGTTGTGAGAAAGTTTTTGTGGTTGAGAGATCGGCATTGATGGAGAGATGAGCCGGAGTGTTTTTCACTTTCTCGGTTTTGTTTTGTTAGATGGTAAAAACCCACGCCACTTGGGCCTTTGGCCCAATGGCGAACCTTTGTCCTCACAACTGTAAGGTCAGAGGTTCAAGTCGTCATAGACTCAACTTCTATCAATTAAGCATAATTGAATAGAATTAATTTGTAAGTCTTTCTTCCTTGTAAAATGCAAATAGAGTATTTATCTAGGTAAGTGCTTCATAAAGATTAATGTCAGTATCAGTATTAGACTTAACTTTCATCAATTAAGCATAATTGAATAGAATTAATTTGTAAGATGTAAGTCCCAGTATTAGACTCAAATTCCATCAATTAAGCATAATTGAATAGAATTAATTTGTAAGATGTAAGTCCCAGTATTAGACTGCGAGTAGATTCATTAATCTAGGCATGTAATTAAATATGAATTAATCCATTGTAAGTTATCTCCCTTACGAAATGCGAGTAGAGTATTTATCTGGGCATGTGCTTCATAAATATTAATGTAAGTCCCAGTATGTATTTGTCTGCTGTAATAGATGGTAAACGTAAACCCAATCCCCCAACAGGTTTAGTTTATGTCTGTTGTAATAGTAGTTGTAAATATATGTTGTAATAACAGTAGTCTGATGTATAATTAATATTCAAAAAAAGATGGTAAAAACCTACGTAAACCCAATCCCCCAACAGGTTTAGTTTATATCTGCTTAGCAGTTGTAAATATCTGTTGTAATAACAGTAGTCTGATGTATAATTAATATTAAAAAAAAGATGGTAAAAACCCACGTAAACCCAATCCCCCAACAAGTTTAGTTTATGTGAGGTTGCCGCATTATAAGTTTGTGTATACAATACTTCGTAAAATCTAAACATGAAATACCATTAATAATCAATTATACCATTTCTTTTATATAAATCTCTTGACCATTGTTGATCATTAATTTTTTTAACATAATCTAATTTGACTATTTTATCCTATAACCATATTACCTAAAACATGTTCTCTTGTGACATAAGTTCAAACAATTAATGAGGATTTAATTGGTTAATTGTTCAAATTTCTTTTTTATTTGAAATTATTAAAAACAATATGAAATCTTTATGATTATTTTTGAACTGGTGTGAGTTTAACACCACACTAGGTATAATAGTGAGAATAAGAATAATAGTCATTCTAAATATGACATTTTGATGCTAATCTACACATTAAAATTTGATACATTCTGCTGTTTGGTGTTCGGCATAACATCTTTTATCAAATTCGATCTGTAGGAGGTACGTACATGGCTTCAAAATCCTTTGAAGTAAATTTGTGAGCTAAATTACATGAATTTTATATGTTTGTTTACATATCATGAGGGTACAATCTTAAATGAATAAAAAAATAGAGTATTTTTTATGAGTGAAACTATTTAAATTCACCAAAATACTCAGTAAATCCATTTGTGCAATAAACACATTACTAAAATTTAAAATCTAAAATTTTACTTTTTTTAACCAACATTAATACCCAAAATACCTTGATAAGCGGATTACCATAATTTCTGTTATCATTTTTCTTTCATGACCTTTTCTAGCTTTTTTATCAGTAATGATTTTATACCCAAATCCTAGCTTCATCCTTTTTTGTTTTTTTTTTCCAGTAGTTATTTCTTTTTACTGAAATTATAAATCTATTGTTACAATTCATTCCAAACGCATGAACGATTAAAGAACAGCTAGTAATAAAATTAGACTTGCAAATAGGATACTAACTAACAATAGTCAACTAGCTAAACAGTTCTCATATCGGCTTTTTTCATTTTCATATAAAAAAAAAAATTAACAGGGGTAAGAGATTTCATAGTCGAATTTAAAGAAGCCTGAAAGGAAAAAAATTACTGATCGAAATCAAAAGAGGCTTTACCAACAATAAAATTTTGAGCAGACTCAAATATTTAACAAATTCGCTAAATCTTCATTCGATTGATAGAAGTGTTCATGAGGAAAATAATTTCATTGTTCACTGAATGTATTTAATTATGGCTTGAAGATGTGCTTGAATATGGGAGTTAACAATAGATTTTTGTAGTTTGTCTATAATGGTAATTTACTTCATGAATATTCTAGTAAGTAAAATATTTATTAAAAATGAGTCCAATAAATATTTTAGTAGGTTCAAATAACTACTATTATTTTTTTATGAATTTTGACTCAAGGAATGAAACAAGTAATTACTAATTTAGTAGAGCTGTAGAGCTGTAAGTAATAAAAAATGTATCATTGAAGATGAAACTATCATTCTTCCTTTTGAAAATAAGTAATTGCCCCAATTGCTTTTCAATTTTGTTACCAAATTTTGTTAAGCATTTAGGAATTGATAACTGTAGTAAGCGTTTTGTTGAATTGACATGCATCAATGAATGGAACTGATCTTCATTCTTCAATACTAATGATAAAAGCAAAACAAAATTCATGGATATGACATTTAATTAAAATGAACGTGGTAGTTTTATAAGGTGTGTGACATCACACATGGCAAGTATGACTAGGGAATTGATAAATTATGCGACCACAACACAAAACCCTCAATCATGATTTGCCATGGGCAACATCGCATGCTAGATCAAGCCTCTTTACTTAATTACCTTTGGTTTTTAAAACTCATTGTATTTGATACGACTAAATTGAAATTTCACTATAAGTGTAAAACTGCATGCTATTAATGTGGAGCAAAACAAAATTAATTTATCCTAATGTAGAACTTCCAATTGACAAGAGCAGCCTCACTGCACAAGACAGCTAAAGGGATAAAGGAACCTGTAATGAAAAAGAGGAGGCCCCAAACTTGACCTTTCAAATGAAGCACTCATATCTATGGATTGCAATGGCAAGGGGAGGGGATCCACATCTCCATAGGCATTCATGACGTTTTGCTTATGGATTCATATCCTCCCTGTTCCTTTCATAATTATTAGAAGGAAGGACACGAAGACTCCCAAATATTATATGATCTCTAATGGGAGATAGAAAAGGGATGAGAATTGCACTTAAATCTCAATTTCTTCTTCTTGAGTAGAGATGCCCAACAGGCTAGGCGGCCTATGGCATGGCACCAGCACAACACTTGTACATACAGTTCAATAGGGTATGAGCATGTTTTGGTAGAGCACGCGACACGACATGGCACGCACACTAGTTAGGTTAGACTTATAATTTTAGGTACATGCGCCTTAAAAGCATAGCATGACTAGAGATGGCTAAAGCATGGCACATGAAAAAACTGACAATAAGCATGTTTCTCTTCTTAATGAAAGTAAACTTGAAATTTTATGATTTTACAAAAAAACTTGAAATTAAATTTTTTAATATATTTTATTCGCGTAAATTTTTAAATTCATTTAATTCATAGTTTCAAAAAAAATAGTCTAATTATTTTTTTAAAAATTTATTAAATGAATAGATGATATCATGATTTTAACAAATAAAATTATAAATATCATGATTTTAAAAAACGTATGTATTAATGTTATTATGGATTATAATATATGACTTTATATAAGTCCAAGTTAACAATTAAGTTAACTCCTAAGAAAAATTTATTATTATTATTATTATTATTATTATTATTATTGCTGCTATTATTGTTCATTATTAAAAAAATTCTAATACTGTAGAGTTTAACTTAATAGTTAGTATTATATTCTCATATTATTATTGCAATGAATTTGAGTTTTGAACTTTTAGTTCTACTGAATTTGACTAAAGATGCGTGGATCCAAAAAAATACATAGGCTTGAAAAAATATGCCAACAACTTGGCATGCTCTCTTAAAAAATAAAAGAAAAAAGAAAAAAGCTTGTCATATTTTTTTCTTAGACACGATCCACAGTACAGTACACGTGGGCACAACACGGCACGTGTGCCGGTCCGAGTCTAATTTAAAAAAAAAAATTAGGCATAGTACAAAATGGTGGGCATGACATGACACAAGCACAAATCCACATAGTCCTTCTTTTGATGGCCGGCAAAGCCTGTTGGCCATCTCTATTCCTAAGGAAGAAATGAATAATATGTCAATTAAATTTTCCAGTACACTTTAACACATCTTATCACTTGTACATATTTAAAATCTTCAACACTTTTGTTTACTATATCTAGATATTTTGACAAGCTGTGTAAGTTGCATAGAGCTCTCTTGCATTTTTCATCCCCAACCCTAATGGAGAGGGTCTCCAAGGGCCTATCTATGTGGAAATGTTTACCATCCCTACATATTTTTGACCTCCAAAAGGCATTTTCGGTAAATGAAAATTCTTGCTGTCCACATAATTTCCCTTGTAGTAAATAACTTGCTAAACAACTTACAAAAGGCCACATGAAGGGTCGAAGTCAATCCTACTTTATCTAAAGTCGGTGAGCCGAACCATATCCTTAACCTAAGTGGAACTCCATTAATTAGCACATGTAACGTAGGTACCAGAATATCCTAGTATGTAGAAGTTAAACGAATTCATCAATAATTAATGCTATAAACTATTTACATCAAATCCAGGTTTCATGGAACCTTCAAGCCCAAAGTTGATAGTCCTAACTTAAAAGCTCTAACAAAAAAATAGGAATCAATCTTATATATCTTTTGTTGATTTGGTAGGAAACAAGAAATATCATTTAAAAAAAGAAAATAAGATACAATCCACAGAAAGAGGACCGGCATCCCAAATGCCCTGAAAATGGCAGACACTATAAAAAAGAGAAACAACCTTCCTAACCAAACCAATACCCTTAGGTGGTGTTTGCTTTGAAGAAAAGTAAGGAAATGAGAGGAGATAAAGTGGAAGAAAGGAGAGGAGAGTACAATGAAATTCTTTTCTATTATTTAATTTGTTACAAAATTATCACTTATACCATTTCATTTCAACTCTAGAATTATATGAAAATTATCATAAATTGACGATCTATAGATTGAAACAACTCATTTGGCCGAAACACTTGATGTTTATCCAAATCTGAGAAAGTTAGAAAGTTTACAAAATTTTTAACTGGATTTGAAGAAAATAAATTCATTTTTCATCTCTATGACAATATAATAACATTGCTCGTTGGTTGGCGAATCCAACAGTACCGGTGGCGGCGTCCCACGCACCACTGATGAGTCCAACATTATCAACAGTCCGATGTCGGCAGCAACAGCATCTGATGGCGGCAGCGACGATGGTCCGATGGCTGCTAAATTTATATTTCTATTTTTTAAAATTAATTAAATAAATAAAGTGATTTTATTAAATTGTTTAAATCATTTCTTTAACTTTTATTAATATAAAATTAATTATTTACAAAATTAAATTGATAAAATAGAATTGTAAATAATAATTATTTGATAACATTAAACAAATTAATAATAGAGGGGTAATTTTGAATGTCTTGGCTTCCAATAGAAGAGGAATTTAAATTCATCACTCTAGTGTGAAATCTAAATTCCACATTATGATGTATATTAAATTTTAATAAAAATTAAATTCTTATAAATTATCTACAACCAGATAGGGGTGTTCAAAATTCAATCCGATCCGCGCAATCCATTTGATCCGCAAAAATCCGATCCGTAAAAATCTGATCTGTGGATTGGATTGAATTGAAAATTTAAAAATCCGCAGTCGATGGATTGGATATGGATTTACTTCTGTAAATCCGTAAAAATCCGCGAATCCGCAAAAAATAAAATTTATTTATTTGTTTAATTAAAAAAATAAAACTTGTAAATGTGGCATTACTATTTACTAATAAATAAATAAGTTAGAATATAGTTACATTAACATTATACGTTTCTTATCCGAAAATAATATATAATAAATATAATTAAATAATTGAATAATTAAATAAACAAATATAATTTTCTAAACATTTAATTTTTATAATTTTATTTAATTTTCATGTATTGATTTAAACAAATGAGATTTTTTCTTTTCACTATGTCATATTTTGAAAATTTGATTGTATTATTCTAATTTTATTTAGACACTTTATTTATTTTTATATTAAATTTTTTTATTTAATTAGTTCATAGAATAAACAGAAATAAAAATTTTCATTCTGCAAACCAATCTGCAAAATGGTGGATTCGATATGGATTGGGTCAAATCCGCATCTGATCCGCAAATCCGCATCCGATCCGCAGACATATGGATCGGATTTGAATTGAATTCGTCAATCCGTGGATTGGATTGGATTGGATTAAAAATTTACAATTCGTAAAATTATGGATCGAATATGGATTGATGTCCAATCCATAAAATTCGATCCGTGAACAACCCTACAACCAGACAACAAAAATAAGAAAGGAATTTAAATTACTTTCCTTACTCCCTTCCTCTCCCTCCACCCAAGCGTTCCCTTAGGACTTACAAAAGGCTCCAACCAACTCACTGCTGCCTACTTAAATACTTTTCAATTGTCGCCTACAGAAATATATATAAACATTTTTTCTTTTTTTGGTTCAGCTGTTGAGTCAAAAAGATACCCCAGCTACAGCAATCTATGGTGGTCACGAGTTTAGAATATATACGTAACACGTTTCATCTGTAGGACCATGATATACAAAAATCATAGAGGAAGCTACGCAAAACTTAACTACAGTCGCAGAAACCCTGAATAATGCGAAAATGTTAGATGGTGGGTAGGAAACATCAAAGAGGAACCGAGGTACAGAGAGCTTCACAGTATTTTAAGCAAATAATAAGCAAGAAAGCAAACCGTATTTACAAGTATCAATATCGCATCATGTTCCTCCACTGTTACTTCAAATCAACCTAACCATAAGTAAGTTTGACATTAATATAAAGAAAATTTAACCCAAAAAAAAAAAAACAACATTGCAGATCGGTACGCAGCAAAATTACCTCGGTCCTTTCTTCAAATTCTTGGGGGTTGGATTTTAAAAAAACCTTCCATTTTCCTTTACCAAACCTTCATCATAGAGAAAATAAGACTCAGAATGACCACAAAAAAAGGATTAAAATAAAAAAAAAAAGATACAGTCATCAAAATAATATTTATCACCATTATTCGCATAGAAGCAAGAGCAATAACTATTCTACAATAAGCCATTCTACAAGCTACAGCAACAAACTTCTATGAGCCTTGTGATCTAAAAATGCCAAATTCTCTTTAATTTGAAGACAAGAGGTGTAGGTACAATCATCTTTAGCCGATCACAATGCCACCCACCTCATTGTTGTTCCCACAAGATACACTTGACACGCGGACAATAGGGACGTATGTGCAACACACATAGTTAAAAAGAAAATACGAAACTCAAATGATTATCAAGGCTAGATATTTCAAAGGTTTTGCTTAGGAGAATCACATACTTTTCCACGCCCTTCCTTAAAACTTCTTCTTCCTCAAGACTCCATCTCTTCTTCTTTCTCCCTCTAGCGAATTTGGTGATGTCATGTTTCTTTAATGGCGACACAACCTCTCTCTTTGGACTTGGTAAGTAAAATCTATTCATATGATTGGATGGCCATCCATCCATTGAATCATCCCACTACAAAAGTGGCCCCACAATGTTTGGCATATTTAAATTATGGGTTAATTTCAATTTATCCCATAATAAATTAACTATCTTCAAAATACACCCAAACTATTGTAAAAATTAATTTTCCATCAGTTATGGTTAGGAAGATTTTTATTTTTCATGAACATGTCCCCATTTGCCCTTATCTTTTCACCGTAAGCTGAGGTAAGTTGAGGTTTACAATAGTTTCAGGGTATTTGGAAGATAGTCAGTCTGTTAAGGGTAAACCAAAAATAACCCTTAAAATAATATAGACCACAAATTTAGAAAATTGTCGATCTGAGTACAAGGAATTCAACATAATATTCTTGAAAACTTCATCAGCCAAACAGAGTGTAAGTAGAATTTTAATGCATTTCATATTGATTTCCCGATAAGAAGAGATAAAGAAAGAGCTTTGCAACCATAGCGTCCAGTTCAAACTCAAGTGAGATTTCTCCTGTTACTCTATCTTCTACTTTATCTTTACTCAAATCTTGCACAAAACACTCTGCCTCTAAAATAGAGAATCTTATAGAATATTCCTATATTCCCGACTCTGCACAGATTTCTGAGTCTTCTATGCCCCTCATCTCTCCATACCAGTTGTATAAACGAAACACTTCTCTTATCCGTAGTATCCGTACACTCATCTCTACCCGTAGACCTCATCCTAAAGAGTATGTCCAGTCTTCTAAACTAGACCAGTGTGCTATCCAAGCTACCCAGGCTGAACAATATGTTACCCTTGAGATTCCACCAGATCTAATCACCCAGTGGAAACGCGAAGGCTATACCCATCTCCATCTTGGAGGTGTACGCCTCATCCTTACTCTCCATGGCCGTAAAGGTCTTCCAGTCACCGCCAGAATAGCCCTGCTTGACACTCGTTTCAAGAAGTACCAACATGATGTCATAGGTACTATCCTCACTACTCTCCATGCTGGTAGTGTCTTGCTTACCTTCTACCCAAACTTTAACTTATCTCTTCAAGATCCAAACCTTTCCACAACCTTTAAAGTCCAGATCCAGCTCCAAGGAGCAGAACAAACTATAACCTCAAAAATAGCCACTCTCCATCATCAACTTGTGTATCGTTTGCAAAATCATGCACTCGATCTTCCTACTCCTCACACCACTATAGATACCCTTATGATCTTAGCCGACACTGAGACTATTCCTACCATAGTCCAGATACCCAAACAGATTCCCAAATCTGAACTCCTCAAGATAATGCCTCTTGAATGGCTTTCCAACTACGAGAAGTTCCACCAGAACTCTCAGCCTCTCCAAACCATAGAAACATCCTTTGAGAGAAGAACAGACGGCACTGTTAAATTGACTTTCTAGTCTCCTACTGAGCCTCTCAGTAAGACATTGTCCTTCTCCTATACTGCTATGATCACTGCAGTTAACCATCCTCAGGAAAAAGTCCCTATCCATCATTTTAGCTCAGATGGCTATCCCGTCTATGTTGATAAGATAGATGGCCACTTTATATGGGATGTTCCTGGCTCAGGCATGTGTGATCCAGGCTGCACTTGAATCACCTCAGTATACACCCATGCAACCAAAAGACAAAGCTCCTATGCACCAATATTCTCAGCAAATTGTTTCTTCTCCAGAATAATCAGAACCAGAATCAGAACCAAGCTCAGAACCTTCTGAACCAGCAACCTATGAATTAGTTTCATCGAATTCTCAATCTGTTGAATTGATTCCTACTTCTTCAGATTCTGACGGCTCTATAGTATTCTGTATGGTTTTCCCAATGTTTGGCAGGAAGAATGGAAGGATTTAACATGGTTCGTTGAGAACTTGTATCTATGAAACCAATAACAGGAATGGGAGTAGAATACTTGGATGGAAGGATTTGAATCTTAACAGAAAGAGTAGGCAGTAGTAGTGGAGAAGAAGGAGGAAGGGTACGCTGTACCTTGTATACAGGAACAGAGAGGGGATCATCTTCTTCATCACTGCTGCTGGAAGAATCAGCTTTAAGAGCAAACACTGTATGCTCATCATAAACATCTTGCTCTGAGAAGCAGGATTCAATATCTTCAGAGTCAGAGAGCAAATTAGCATTGGAGAGGTGTTTGATAAGTCGGGCTGATTGGGCCGGCTTATTAGGACAGTTTTTGGCAAAGTGGCCTTTCTTCTTGCAGATGTAGCATCTGCTGCCTTTGACTTTTCTGTACTGGCTTGGATCCTTTTTTCTGAAATATCTGTATGGGCCTTTAGATTTTTTGGAGTGTTTGTGTTTGGACTTATGGAAGTGTAGAAAAATAGGCTTTTTTCTTGGGCTTACACTCACAAGTTTTTTCTGATGGACACTTAATGGCAAGATAAGGCTTTTTGCAGGCTGATTTAAAGGGCTCTTTCCGTTTGATCAGTTCGGAGAAGAGCTCTTTCTGTTCACACATTTTATCAAGGCAAACAACTGCAAACTGATAAATCTTACCAAGAGGAAGTTGTCCAATATCAAGCTTATAAGCATTGACTTGTCGCTGGAGCTCTGGTTGTAATTCTTTAGGTAAGGAGGCGACAAAGACATGTCGAAGAGACGGATCATTGTATCCACCAAGCTTGTAATAGAGCTGTGACATACGCTTGTAGTGAAATTCCAAGTCTTTCATTAACAAGGAACAACACTTCATCTGGTGGTACTCACGTCGTGCGAGTTCTGCGGCGGTGCCGGGTTCTCCAAGGAATTGCTCATAGAGATGAGAAATAGCATGGGCAATAGGCAGTTGGCAAAAAGACATTTGTCTGTATTGGCCAAGACTGTCATACCAATCTCTGAGTTGACCTGTGAATCTTGAGCAAAACTCTTTGAGGACATTTTGACTGTTGGCACCAGAACGTAACATTTGGACATCAATCCAAGCACACATTTCCTGAAAACAATTGTACCAGTGTTTTCGAGGAATATCATCAATGGTGAACCATGGGTCATTGGAAGGCTTTGATGATGGTTCTGCTTGGCTTTGTTGACTTGATTGGCCTGGTTGAGTAAACTGGTTAGCAGTTTCTTCTTCTGGTGGTGGAGAAGGAGTTTCTGGGACTTCAGTGGTTTGAGGTTCATTTGATCCAGTAGATGGTTAGACCATGAGGAGTTTTGAAACATCAGCATAATTTGCTTTAGAATCTGAAGAAGCAGGAATCGATTCAACAGATTGAGAATCCGATGAAACTGATTCATAGGTTGCTGGTTCAGAAGGTTCTAATTCTGGTTCTGATTGTTCTGGAGAAGAAACAATCTGCTGAGAATATTGGTGCATAGGAGCTTTGTCTTTGGGTTGCATGGGTGTATACTGAGGTGATTCAGGAGGACTTTGTATTGGTGGTTGAGGCTGAGGTGGTTCCACGAGAGGAGTTGGTTTCGGTGGACTAGACCTTTGGAAAGGTACTGGTTTTGAAGAAGAAGGTGGGGATAACCTTCTTGGCTTAGGAGGAGCAGCTCTCTGCAAACTGTTCAACAATAAAACAGAAAATAGTCATTCCAAAGTTCTAAATCTAATTATCGACAGTTTACCAATCAAAAAAATAGATTTACAACTCAAGCAATGTTAAAGGGGAGCGAGGACACACTCTTCAGGAACAAACAGATATACACCATACTTGTGCTAACTAGTGACATAAAATAACATTATTTTTGTTTAAAGGTTCGCGTTCTGTCTATACACATTTCTGGCAGTAATTAAGTACACAATCAAGTAAGCTATTCAAGATCATCATATTCAGAATTCCTTAAATAGATCAAAACAGCAGACAACGTGCTAACTTTGAACATGCTCCAATCCACATTTTCAAATTAGTATGCTCTTAAGCACGAAATAGTCAAGTTTTCCCTGTTTCCGTTAGTTATCAATGAAAAACATCTGGCTACAGTTGAAATTCAGCAATAAATTTTTCACAAAGCACTGAAGTAATTTATCTTTTCCATTTTCAACATATTAGTGCTCAAGTCCAGGCAATAAATCTAACCATCACTGAGCTTAGGTTGTCAATTAACTGTCTTGAAGAACCAAAGACTTTTCAATCTAAGAAGCGCCTACTCCTAGAGAGAAACTGTTAGAATCTAGCCACTGACAGAACAGTAACCTGAAAGAGAACAGCAAAATTAAGTGCCGAAATGCACCTCTAGAGAATAAACTAAAGATATTCCTCCATTGAAAAGTAAAGATAAATAAATACATAAAAAGATGGCCGCATATCAGGACCTTATGATTGCACAAAAGAAGAAAGAATTTAAATCATATGAAATAGACAGAGGAAACAAAAGACAGCAACCAATATGAAATACAATGTCAAAATACAGACTTCATCCGCAAGACACAATATGTTAGCCACATAAATTGAAGATAAAACAGTAAACGAAAACAAACAACAAATAAGCACCTCATAGGTTTGGGCAGTACTACTATTCCTTTCCGTCAAGCTGGGTAGAGGCACATTACTTTGACGAATACAAGATTCATCTTTATGATTACCCGTGTTAGCATGTACAGGTTCCACATTAGCATTAACAGATGAATTCAACACAGCTTTATTCACATTACTCTCCATCTCCACAGCATGCTCAGGAATGTGACTTTTCTGGCCATATCAGATACCACAGCCTCAGCCTGGAGTAAAGCATCAGGAAGAGGGTCTGTTACAATTGCATGCAACTCCAACGAACTCGATTTAAGTGCTTCTTGCACTTTATTAACTTCAGGGGTGGGCAAGGTATCATATTCACTACACGGTTCATCGGAGCTCAAGTCCTCAATATCAATAATCTTATCTCTTGCACGTCTATGAGAAGCAATGTGCTTGCACTTAGGCTGCACATTTTCCTTTTGAATTCCACATTTTCCTTTTGAATTCCTAAAACAAAGCATGTATGCTTAGTTGTAACAACAACTATATCAACAATAATCATCATAACATGTAAGTGCTGATACACTCGCTATCAAAATTACATATTGTTAAAGTTTATTACAAACTGTTAGAAACTTAGAAGTGAAATTGCTAAAAATTTGGGAAACAAGACAAAAATGCAAACCCAAATGCGATGTGAGTTTGTTCCCTAGTTAACTGAGAGTATGTTTGATATTGAGACGTGAGTTTTAATCAACAGTGCCTCTATGAGATGGAATTATTTGATATCAAGTGGGCAGCATAGTGATAAACACGAGCTACCAAGTAAAAGTGGATGTTTTGCCAAACACTTTCACTGCTGTATTTTCAAACATACCATAAGTACATGAACACTAACCGCACATATTGGAGTAAGAAAACCTTCCACCGAAAGTATCTAAAAGAACATTTGGAAAAGAACCCATTAAGTGCTTCTCTATAAGTGCTTTCTCATTAAAAAAATAACTTTCCAAAGAAACATATTTCTTCAGAAATCACTGTCCAAGTGTTTTGCCCTTTTTTGTCTACCCCCTTTTCACCACACTTAAAGGATTAAACACTGCTACATAGATAGAATAACCATTTAGTTACTCGAGAGCCTTCCCTCAGCAAAATGCATCCAAATTAAGGTCCCTTTGCAGCTGCCCCAAACGGACCCTTATGAACCAAAAATTAATTATAAAAGCATGCAAAATCACATTATGTTTCTCAAAAATAAAAAATGCAATAGAACATTTAAAAAGATACCTTTGCCTTTCTCTTTAACTACAACAGGTCTCCGTTCAACTTCATCGGACTCATGCTCCTTCAAGTGCCTAACTCTGCCGGCTGCTAATTCTACAGGTGGGTCCCATGCTGGCCCACGCATTTTCTAAATAAGCTTTAACCATTAGCAACGCGTGGTTTTGAGTATTCTTCTCCAACAGTTTCTTCCTCACATCAGCATCCCAAATCGCCGTCTCTAATTCATCCCTCCAGATAAGCAGTTCCTCGCTTTCAATTAAATTTCTGATTTCGCCCCTCCAAATCCTCTCCACGGCTTCGAAATACTTGCTTTGCTCCTCGGCTGTCACGCCCAGAAACCTTACCGTGCAGTCCACCGCAACAGCAGTACGCCGCTTTCATCGATCCCGTGATAGCCATTTCCTCTTCCTTGTCCAAATCGCCGATTTTTTTTTAGATTTTCGAGAACCGTTTCGGAGACCGACCCCCTGAGATTTCGGTTTGTATGGAACGGGGGAGGACGGTTTTTTTAAACGGAAATTGCTGTTCGAAACTGGGAGTTTTGTGAGGATTTTGTTGACTATATGATTGGAGGGTGAATTTCGAAGCAGGAATTCGATCGCCCACAGAGATACGTCTTCGTCCATTTTTCAATTTAAATTTTTTTTCAACCGGCAACTCGAAAACCGAACCCCCCATATGCTTGAAGTTGCATAAGACGTGGCAGTTAAATATTACAATTCAAAGAAGATAGGGGTAATAAAATCTCGGTCCACACTTTTAGTAAAATTACTGGGAAATTTACAAAAGTAGCTAAAAAATTTTGCCAAATTTTAAAAATAACCACACCAAAAAAATCCTATCATAACTAGTCAAAAGAAGCATAGTCATCCTAAACTACCCCTAACATATTTTCCCCCCTAAACTCACAACTCACGTTACTCCACCACCGAAGTTGAGCATCTTCAACGGCGAACGGCGAACGGCGAACGTCATCCGGCAGCCGGCGACGGCAACAGCAACACCAACGGCGACAACGAAGTGAGTGGCTTTATATCGAACCGGATCCACCATAATCAAGCGGAACCGAAAACGAATCCAAGATTTTCGTCCATTATCAAACCGTAGGTAACAAAATTCAAGCTTTTATAATGATTAGCGTGAAATTGATTTGTGTTGTGATAGATCTATAGGTTGTTGGAGTGTTATGATGAAGAAATTTTCATTAGAATGATGAGGTATAAGTTGTGCATATCAAGTGTTTGATAAAATTTCTCTTAGACAATTTATGTTTAGTTTTAATAAAATCAATGTTTGATGAGGGGATTGTTGAGTTGTATGTGTTGTTTTGAGTATATGAAGTGCATTTAGTGATGAATTGACGAATTGCAAGGATGGGTATCGCACGGGTCGACCGGCGCCGTGTGGCACGCACCGCGCGCGCGCGGGCTTGCGCGAGCGGGCGCGCTGTGCGTGCCACAGGGCGCGCGCGAGGGGCTCTCCGTGCGACGGGCCACCTAGTCGCACGAAGAGCCCCTGGCTCTTCGTGCGACAGGCCAAGGCCTCGCGCGCGCGAGGCCTTGGGGGGCCCTGTCGCACCCTCGTGCAGGTTTTTTTTTTTTTTTTTTTTTTTAAATGTTTGGGGTTTTTCATACTTGTAATTATATTGTTTGTAACACATTTATGTCATATGACTTTCGAAAAATGTAGTTTGTAATCTTATTTCTTTTGTTTTTTTTATGGTTTTAGGGTTGATGGATTCCGTTGTGCTTCAATTGTGTTACGATGGTTGGTGGGAGACGTTGGCAGATAGCCGTATGGAGTACGTGAATGCTAAAAATACTGCTTTTTTGGTTCGGAAAGATTGTACGTTTGATCAGCTTTTGGCAAGAGTGTATGAAGTATTACAGATAAATCCTAATGAATATACTATGACGATGAAGACAACTTTGAGGTCTAGCAACACAATGTATCGTGCATGTTCACTACCTATGGACATATTTAATGATGAAATGGTAAAGGTTGTATTACATATGGCCTCTGATGTGGTCAACTATGGATGTATCCCTGTATTTGTGACCACATCTCCTCGAGTTCCGGTCAAAGATCTTGAGCCATTTGTGGAAACTGAATCTTCTTTTAGAGCAAATGACTCTATCCCCAATATTGAAGAAGAGGTGTTACCACAGCCGATATTAGGGCAGCAACATTACTCTCCACTCCATGAAAACAATATCTTCGTTGATGAGAACGGTAATACATTTGCCAATGCTGAATAAGAGGTTTTACCAGTTATGACATCGTTAGAGCAACGGTACTCTCCATTCCACAACAATGACTTCCTCCACAATGATGATCTTGTTGGTGACGCCAACAACACAGAAGCTGATTATGTTTTTGCAGAACCCTTTAATAGTGCGAGGCCCACTGTGTCCAATAGTCCTATTGATAATCGGAGCATCGGTCATTCCGATATTCCTAGCAATGATGAGGATGAGCATGAACATGATATTCCCACTAATAGCAGAGACAGCCGATCTATTCCTCCAATGGCCCGTTCGAGGAGAAAGGCAACAGTTGATCCCCTTGTGACTCTTGCTCCAGTTTTGCCTTCAAACTTGGTCGGTCCAGACTTAGTTAGAAGTTGTAATTCTGCTAATATTAGCGTGGGTACGCTATTTGCTGAAAAAAATGAGTTAATACTAGAACTACGGAAAGCTGCCTTGAGGGAGAAGTTTGATTTTAAAATTACACGCTCCACAACGTCACGCTTTGAGGCCACCTGTTCATCGGAATCATGCAATTGGCGTATTCGAGCAACGAGAGGTTCGAATGACCAGAGTGTTCCTTGGGTTGTGAGAAGAGTTGATAATGTACACACATGTTCTAATGAGGTGTTGCCTAGTGGTCTTCGACAAGTCAGAAGTCGGGTTGTTGGTCATATTATCGCCGATAAATTTATTCAGGATAAGCGGATATACACTCCGAATGATATCAGAGCAGACATGCAGCAGGAATACGGGGTGCAATTAACATACCAGCAGGCATATCGGGCGAAAGAAGTTGGCCTCGAAATTATACGAGGGAATCCTGCAGAGTCATACAACTTGCTTCCCAAATACTCTCACGTTTTGACCAGAGCAAATGAGGCTACAGTTACTCACCTACAGCAAGATGGAGATGATAATTTCCTTTACTACTTTCTTGCTCTTGGATCTTCCATCAACGGTTTCATGCAGTACATCAGGCCAGTAATTGCTGTAGATGGTACTCATCTAAAGGGGCTATATCGTGGGAGCATGTTTGTGGCAACATGCCTGGATGGAAATAATCAACTGTTTCCGTTAGCCATTGGGGTAATGGATTCGGAAAACAATGATGCTTGGGAATGGTTTATGACAAAGCTACATGGAGTGATTGGCGACAGACCAGAGTTAGTATTTATCTCTGATCGGTGCACTGCCATTAAGAGAGCCGTTATGAAAGTATTTCGCACTGCTGGCCATGGTATTTGTTTTTACCATGTGAAAGGTAACATAAAGGCTAAATTCAGAATGTCTAAAGCTCTTTGGGCTGAATTTGAGCCGGCCTTTATTAATGCAGCAAAAACATACGGACACGAAGATTTTAAAAAACAACTTGAGGGGTTGTGGATGCTCCATTCGGCGGCGGCTGATTACTTAGAGAATAATGTGGGTACGTGTAATTGGGCAAGGTCTGAGTTTGAAGGTAGGAGATACAGCATCCTCACCACCAACATCGCAGAGAGTGTGAATTCATTTATGAGGGAGCCGCGAAAATTTCCGGTTACTCATCTTGTTGATCACTTTAGAAAAACATTGCAACAATGGTTTTATGACCGAAAAATTGTTGCTGAATCAATGAGTACTCGCCTCACAACATGGGCAGACGAAATAGTTGCTGAGAGGAGAATTTTGGCGGAGAGAATGACCGTTCGTCCTATATCTCAGCATCGATTCCATGTTCTGGGTGGTGGTATTAATGAAGGGATTGTTGATCTATGTAACAAGACTTGCTCCTGCAGAGTATTCGAACTGGATCAGCTTGTCTGTGCCCATGCAATAGCTGCTTGTCTGACCGTCCGAGTTGATTACATAAGTCTTTGTTCTAACTTTTACTCACAGGAGTCGTTAGTCATGGCATATGCGCAACCTGTCGAGCCTGTTGGCGACATGCAAGATTGGGATATTCCTCAGGAAATTCGGGACATGGAGGTTAACCCACCAATCGAAGCACCACCAGCTGGTCGTCGTCCAGAGCTCAGAATACCTTCTATTGGTGAGGATGCAAACCGGAGGACTGTGAGATGCGGGCGGTGCAACCAACCGGGCCATAATCGCAAGAGATGCAAAAATCCCATCGCTTCAAATCCAAACTAGTCGCATCATTGTTTATGATAGTTGACTTTGGAAGTATCATCTTTGGTGTGTTGTACAATTGTATTCTGGTTTTAGTATTTTATTCAAATAGATCACCGAATTTGTGTGTCAAGAATGTATTATATTCATACATTACAATTCGAATGTCTACAATGGCTTACAGTCCAATATCGCCATTAAATATATCAACAGCAATCTTCTTCCTAAAGTACTGCCCATGGCTACTCTCAAATTCAAGTTTGCGCCCAAACATTAAATACATCGTAAACATTAACAAAAAAACGCCACAATCGCCACTTCCAAATTCTTGTTGTGGCACGTCCCTGACTATTCTAACTTTCCACGAGTCCGCACTCTGCAGGTCAGGACGGATGTTGTAGATTCCAACAGCCTCAAGCCATTGAGGCAATATGACTGTCAATGGTTTGAATTGATGTAAGTACGTTTTATCGTCGGCAAATGACAGTAACGAGTCATAAATCCGCACTCTCTTGGCCCGAAGGTCCGCTCGAGCCAGTACCCAATGATCACCGCCCAAATTTACAGGAATAAATATCTGCATATTTATTATGAACATAAATTTATAAACTCATAAAGTATAATATTTAAAGAACAGAAACATTCAGCAGCAATACGCACCACATCGACTTCCGTGAACGGTTTCGACATGATATCTTCTCGTCCATCAACATAGCTATTAAGGTTACCTCCATACTGTAATGAATGGACATCACACTGACCGTTGTTCCATAGTTGCTTCAGGAACACCTAATAAGTATATTACGCGATGGTTAAATTTTTAACTGTGATATCGCCATTGAATAAGTACCTAAGAAAATAAATCGTGTAGTTAATAAGTTTTGAAAACTCGTTACCCAAAAATAAGTGTCCGTATGGGTGACGCGCTGAGGCAAGGCATTCGGATATTGCCGTTGTTTTTGACTGATCAAGCGATAATAAGCGTGAATATGCTGCAAAATACAGAATAATAGAAACATGTCAATTGCTAACATAACATCATATAGAAGCAAGATTAACACCAGTACAAGAATTGAACGTGTGGTTTTAAAAATACTCACTTCGTCACCAAGCCATCCCATTGAAGCGTTGCCCAAGAGTATGTCGAAGAATTTTTGCGACTGTTGCCCAGGGGCATCCACGCAGATGCCGCTAGCAAACCGCTGATCAAACTCCTGAAACAGCCGTGAATCATCGAGGCCCCTAAGCGGATTTATATCGACGCTCGTTCTTTCATCAATGTCGGTCTCCGTGAGTTGGAGTGTGGGTAAAGGCCTGACATTCTTTTCTCTTTTGAAAGGAGGAATTAAGTAAGGACTGCTAAACAAATATGACGGTCTGTATGGACGACCAAATTTACTTACGCCAGGAGGCACCTCTGTGATGATCTGCACACTGTCACCACTAACGTCTCCATGGAAACTGTACAACGACATGGGGGTGTAATCATCCTGATTGCCGGAGTCTGTGTGAAATCCATAGTCATCCGGGGCCTAGCGATTCGGTAAGATTAACGGATTAAACTTATATTTCATTTAAAACAACCACAACGCAAAAGTTGCATGTAAAAGACGCTCACCGTGTATAAGCGTCCGAATGGAGAATCACCATGTGAGCGCTTCGATGAACTATCATTGAACGAGCCCATAAATCTCATTACGGCGTTTCTGTACTGTTGTTGTTCTCTGCGCTCTGCTTGAAAATCCGACCTCAGTTCTGAAATGGAGTGTTCAATGTTCTCCATCCGTTGAATAAGTTGATCGTAACGGGACTTTGTCCCACGCTGTTGCCACCAAACGAAGAAAAAAATGAGTAAGTGTTCACATCAATTATGTATGCCTACTATGACAATGAAATTTCAAATCTTAACTCACCTCCGAGGCATGTGCCTCGTCAAAATCGTGTGCCGCTTCGTGACGGTCATCAGCGCCAACCTCATCCTCAACGGGAGTGTGCTCCACCTGTGCTCGGGTGGTGATGTCGTGCTCCTCCTCTTCTGGCCTTGTAATGAGTGGCGCGTTAATTGAAGGTTGATGCTGCACAAAGTAACATTCAAATTGAGTTAACGATACCGATATCAATTCCGCAAAGTGAGTAAATAATCACTAAACGATACCCACATTTAGGACCCAACTTGGAATATATGGCACGTAACCCGCCACACTCAACCAAAATTTTGAGGCTTTCTCCTTTCCCTCCGGTTTCATTGTTTGTAAAATTTTCCCCTGTTGAAATTAATCCCAAAATTTAAATTACGGTGCGTTGTGTAGTATTTAGTAATAACAAAAGTGGATAGTAATATATGTACGCATATATTACTTACAAGACAAGAGTTGTCACTCAGATATGAATACACTTCAGCAAAGTTGATCTTAGAAGAAGCGATAGGTTTCCACTGTACGATCCGAGGAATCTTTCTTTTAGTTTTGACGACCCACTCGGATGGAAGTCCGCCAATTGCTTCAAAGATTCATGCCTGCAACAACGAATTATATAAACTCATAAAACGTATCATTAAATATTCATTATTTTAAATTTAAAATAATGGACGAGAATATCCACACACCTGCACTCCAGATGTAAAGCCGTAAATATTGTATTTTTCAATCTTATGCTTGGGTTGTTCGTGGCAAGCGTCCTTAAATTTCTTGGCTTTCCCGTTCAATGCATTGTCAAGACTTTCGTATATCGTTTCCCATGACAAAAGGCCCCACGGACGACTTCGAAAGTGATCTATGTCATCTATATCGTTAAGCAACGAAAAATTGATTTGACAATGATCCTTTCTTCCATTCAATACTCTGTCCGCAAAGTAAAACAGCCCGATCTTTAGCGCATCATTGTCATCCATAGCTTTGAAGTCTAACTCCCTGAACCTTGACTCGAACTCGGCAAGATTGATATTGCGAAACAAACCATCAAAATACTTCTTTAGTAACCTGTGCGTTGTTTTATGCTCCATCAGCGGGACATATTGACCGTAGCAAAGTCCCGTTACTAGGCACCACTCTCCAATAGATAACCGTATCAATTCGTCACCAATCTGAAACCATAACTGATCCTTGTTCTTACTTTCTCCATGTGCCACTTGCCTAAGCAACACATTATGGACAATTACGCCGCTAAATGGAAAGCTTCAGCAGTCAAGGAAGTGGCCAAATATGTTATCCTTGAATAGTTTCAATTGTTGTTTTGTGCATTTCTCTCGGATGGCGTTGACCAGTGTATCTAATTTACACATGCTTGTGATACGGCCGGGAAAGTGATCGGCATAAGGTACCTTCAGAATCCCCGGTTCTTTCATTGGTCCGGGCGGATTATGCTTCTTAATTTTCAATTTCTCAATTTATCTGAAACAAGTTACAAAATAAATGTGTTACAAACAACATAATTACAAGTATGAAAAACCCCCAACATAAAAAAAAAAAAAAAAAAAAACCTGCACGAGGGTGCGACAGGGCCCCTGTCGCACCTAGAGCCAGTGGCTCTAGGTGCGACGGGGCACGGCTGGCGCGCGCGCGCAAGGCCTTGGCCTGTCGCACGGAGAGCCAGGGGCTCTTCGTGCGACTAGGTGGCCCGTCGCACGGAGAGCCTGGGGCTCTCCGTGCGACGAGCCAAGGCCTCGCGCGCGCGCGCCCTGTGGCACGCACAGCGCGCCCGCTCGCGCAATCCCGCGCGCGCGCGGTGCGTGCCACACGGCGCCGGTCGACCCGTGCGATACCCATCCTTGCAATTCGTCAATCCATCACTAAATGCACTTCATATACTCAAAATAACACATACAACTCAACAATCCCCTCATCAAACATTGATTTTATTAAAACTAAACATAAATTGTCTAAGAGAAATTTTATCAAACATTTGATATGCACAATTTATACCTCATCATTCTAATGAAAATTTCTTCATCATAACACTCCAACAACCTATAGATCTATCACAACACAAATCAATTTCACGCTAATCATTATAAAAGCTTGAATTTTGTTACCTACGGTTTGATAATGGACGAAAATCTTGAATTCGTTTTCGGTTCCGCTTGATTATGGTGGATCCGGTTCGATATAAAGCCACTCACTTCGTTGTCACCGTTGGTGTTGCTGTTGCCGTCGCCGGCTGCCGGATGACGTTCGCCGTTCGCCGTTCGCCGTTGAAGATGCTCAACTTCGGTGGTGGAGTAACGTGAGTTGTGAGTTTAGGGGGAAAATATGTTAGGGGTAGTTTAGGATGATTATGCTTCTTTTGGCTAGTTATGATAGGATTTTTTTGGTGTGGTTATTTTCGAAATTTGGCAAAATTTTTTGGCTACTTTTGTAAATTTCCCTAAAATTATAAGGAAGATATAGTTTATATGACTTTTATGCGTATACTAAATATACACAGCCCTCTCTACTCTGTGAACTGCGTGTCTTTAAAACGTTAGCTAATAACCTCTTTTTAGATTCAACTAGTTTCGGTAGGCCATCGAATTAAAACCCTCTGTAATAAGGGAGGAAGAAGAAGAAGGAGGTAAAAGAATGGGAGGGAATGGTTGCGTTTGGTCGTCGGACGAAATTGTGATCAAATCACCAAACGACAAGAGGTTTTACAGAGTGATTGAGCTGGAGAACGGTCTCTGTGCTTTGCTTGTTCACGATCCTGAGATTTATGCCGACGATTCATCTAAAACCCTAGAAAACTACACTGAAGAAGACGGGGAGGAAACTTTTGACGACCATGACGACCAAGACGAAGACGACGAATATGAAGACGAGGAGGAAGATGATGAAAATGATAATGAGAAGGAAGTGAAAGGAAAGGGAACTTCTTCACAGACTAAGAAGGTTAGATTAATTAGCTCTTTCATTTTGATTTCTCAAATATAATTTTTGTACACTTGAAAAATTGAATTAGAAGTTTTAAACTTCACAGGCAGCTGCTGCAATGTGTGTAGGAATGGGCAGTTTCTGTGATCCTGTGGAGGCACAAGGCCTCGCTCATTTTCTAGGTTTGTGGTTCGTTTTTTTTTTTTTTTTCAATCCGATTGATATTTGTAATCTACGAGGTGTGTTATGAGTGAGTTTGTTGAGATATGTTTTATGATTTACTGCAGAACACATGCTTTTCATGGGGAGTACTGAATTTCCTGATGAAAATGAGGTCTGTTTGTTTATGTTCTTTCACCTCAACCACACGACCCCCACCCTGCAAAACATATTTTGCCAAACAAAGTAGAAGAAATTAAATCAGTTTCATGAAGACAGTTGGTTCATATGACACTATGATGACACTGAAATGATAATCAAAACTTATACTCGTTATGTATTGTAAATTTGATGTTGATATTGATTTATGTGTCATAAAATGATTGTAATTGGGCCCACCAATTTGACTCTATTCTTTGCTAGTATGATAGTTACTTATCCAAGCATGGAGGTTCATCGAATGCATACACGGAAACTGAGCACACTTGTTATCATTTTGAAGTCAAACGGGAGTTTCTTAAGGGTGCTTTGATGAGGTAAATGCTGATTTCTTCATGTATGCAATTTTGATAGCCATGGTCCTTGAGATTCTTGATTTTTCTTTATATATTTGTTTCAATGAAGCAGAGTGTGGCTTTCCGTCTTTTTTCTTTCTTATGCCTTCATGCTTTGACATTGAGTTGTTTTGTTGTCTGCAATCTGCTTTCTCAATTTCATGCCATTTAATATATATTCTATGTTGATATTTATGTTGCACATACAATTTTATGTGAACAGGAGGACTGCTATTCTTTTAGCAAAAGTGGATTTTTTAAAACTTATCTGCAGTTATGTTTTGGTTTAATGTCTCATCCTCCCCGTTGGTCACTACTTCTTGATCATCATTCATGTTTTGCCAATAATAATTTTTTATGTTTACCATGATCTTTAGTGTTATTGGTTCTTATGTAATGAAGATTATGCCTGACATGATGTTTATTGTTGTTGCATTATTTGGTGCTGGTAGCATGACTCCATACTTCCAATGTTTAAGTTGTATCAACCAAACCAAGTCATTTCTTTTAGTATCAATTTAAAAGATAGCTTTCCTACTCTGCCATCACAGATTAGGGGATTGGTTGGATGTCTTTTAAGCTGGTCTTTTTGCCTTATCAGATTTTCTCAGTTTTTTATTTCACCCCTTATGAAAGTGGAAGCCATGGAACGGGAGGTTCTTGCTGTAGATTCAGGTGAGTGTTATTCTTACCTAATACTATTAGACCTTTTTTTCCCTTGAAAATTTTCAATTTTAACTACATTCATCATTTAGTTCTCATTGCGTTGCTGTCATGTTGTTCACTGCTGAATGTTACGCCATAATATGAACGATATGGATGATAGAATTTAACCAGGCCTTGCAAAATGATGCTTGCCGCCTTCAACAACTTCAGTGCCATACATCGAAACTCAGTCATGCTTTTAACAAATTCTTTTGGGGTAAGCTCACAAGTACTTTGTTGATGTTTATTGGACTGTGTATTTAACTGTTTATATTGAAATGTCTTTTTGTCTTCATTTAAGGGAATAAAAAAAGTCTGATTGATGCTATGGAGAAAGGAATCGATTTGCGGGAGCAAATTTTGAAATTGTACATGAACTATTACCAAGGTGGGCTAATGAAGCTAGTTGTCATCGGAGGAGGTACACTTTTCTTTTTGAGTTGCTAAATATTATTTATTTTATGCAGTGCTTTATGCTTAGTTGAGAAGGATCAGAGCCGGTATTTGGAATTTTTCAATAAGTTGAACTGAATTCCACAAAGCTTTTGGCGGTGGAAGTAGGGATATTGTTTCTGATGATGAATTTGATGTAGTTTGAAGAGGTATTGTTAGCCAATATGGTGTTGGGATGGCATGTAAGTGATGGTTTGGCAGTGATGGAGATACTGTTGTTATCATTTAGTGGTAGATATGGCGATGGTGTTGCTGGCAGCATGATAGTGCACTAGAGAAGTGGTGCTAGCCATGAGGTTTTTGATTTGCTGATGTTGGAGATGTTGATGAAAAATGGTTCAGGTTTGGAGGCATTGAGCTCGTTGATGGGGGTTGTGAAGTAGTGGTGACAACACCTCTTCTCTATTTTAAAGCTTTGTCCTCCACTCATAGTAAATATATGTTGCAGATGTTAGCTGTATTTTACAGCTGTGTGTTGACTATGTTTTAAAATACTAGTTTTTTAGCAACCAGATTTTAGGAGATTTAGTCCCTATTTTTCAGGGATACTAGAATATCCTAGCTGTTTTTACCATTTTTTTCCTAGGGTCTAATGTATATAAATAGGTATTCTTTTCTACTGTATTGGATTAAGATTAAACAAATACAAATAAAATCTGAATTTGCACAATATATTGTCTCATGTCCTTTGCTTAAAATGGAGTTCAGACCCATTTTCTGGTGTTGCGGAGAGGTTGAAATATGGCTGAGGTTTGGAGCCATTGAGCTTGTTGATGGGTTTGTGTAGTTGTGGTGACAACACCTCTTCTCTATTGTAAAGCTTTGTCCTCCACTCTCATAGTAGATATACTGTTTCATGTCCTTCGCTTAGGACAGGGTTCAGAACCGTTTCCATTGCACTGTCATAGATTCCACAGGTGAAACTTCCTATTAAGATGAATCACGTTTTAAGGTGAAGCGCTATAGCTTTACAAGGCATTTAACTAGTAAAATACTTTAACCTCAAACTTTGTGAATTATGGACCTTGTGGAAAAGGAAGTCTAGGTTCCCTGTCTAGTAGACTGAACCTCTTGCCCTTTTCTAAACGTCAACCTTATCGAATGATCATCTATGGCTTTTTCGCTTCTTGTTTTAGTGTTTCTAGGAAATAATTCTTTTACAAAAAGGTGGCATTAATTCCTCAATGTGTAATTTTTGTGATTCTCAATAGTTTTCCTTTTGTCTTGATTTTGGTTAAAAACTGAATAAACAATTTAGCACGCATTGGCACATTTCTTTTAAAATGAACCATCTACACTAATAAAGGTAATTGGTAATTGATATCCTTTGTCATGCAAGGTTCCAGAAAGAAACTTCGTAATGGATGATGTTGTCGAATTGGATGGAAATTTGAGGATGTTGGTGTTTTAAATGAATGTGGTCTTAGTAATATTGCTTGCTCTTGCTGCAGAACCTCTGGATACGCTTCAGAGTTGGGTTGTGGAATTGTTTGCCAATGTCAGAAAGGGTCCTCAAATAAAACCTCAGTTTAAAGTGGAAGGGGCTATATGGAAAGCTAGTAAACTCTTTAGGCTGGAGGCTGTTAAGGATGTTCATATCTTGGACTTAACATGGACGCTGCCATGTCTTCATCAAGAATATTTGAAGAAATCTGAAGATTATTTAGCCCATCTCCTGGGACATGGTGAGATATATCATTGCATTCGATATAGGAATTGTACGCATGTGTGTCTCCATTCATGTGTGTGTGCAGAAGAAAGGAATGTTGATTTGTTTGGTTCTCAATATGTTACTGTGATAACTTCTGATGATTTGCTTTCTAAGCCAAGCCATCATTACTTCTGACTACTGTGGCACTTTGGTTTCCTTAATCTCTCACCTCAGATAAAAGAGATTGTCTTCTTTGAGCCTTCTTTTCATTGCAAAGTGTCCTTTTGAATTTAATGTATGAACCATTAAACTTATTCGTTATTTATTCATGAAAATAAAGTTTTATTTGAATTGTTGAGGGATGAGTTTGCCAACAGTCTCATAAACAAACCATATAAAGAAAAATTAACTTTGCCTACAGTCTCAGTGCGAATGGTTTAGCTTTCTGGAATAATTTCTGTCCTCATTTTTTTGGCTAGGATGTTTGACACTACCCAAATTTATTTGATTTCTATGTTCACCATGTGTTTTTGCATTTAAGTGCAAATCTGAGTACATTATTTATATTTTCAGAGGGCAGAGGAAGCTTGCATTCCTTTCTTAAAGGTAGAGGGTGGGCAACTTCTATTTCCGCTGGTGTTAGTGATGAAGGAATGCACCGATCGTCTATAGCTTATATCTTTGTCGTGTGCATACACCTAACAGATTCTGGGTTGGAAAAGGTAGTTATCTTTTCTCCCGTATATCTTCTCTTTGTTGCACAGAACAACTGAAACTGACTGAAAAATGCTTAGGAAGCTCTGTTAGTTTAGCAATTTTAATCACATAGATGATAATTTAGGCTTACACAAATTTCTGGATGAGGATCATTCAGTTATTTTTGGCATGCTTGATCAGCTATGACGTTCCTATTTGTAAAAGGTATTGTGTGTTCATCTAGATTGCTTGAGAATTAATGTAGCAGAAAGCAAGTTTAGGACTTACTAGCGTTCAGTACTCTGTTGCTACTGTGTGGCAAATTCGACTTGCTAGTTCTGAGGGCTTTGTTCCTTTGTGTGGCGTAGTTGCCCTTTCTATCTGATCCTCTGACTACTAGAATATATGTTTAAAAGTAGCCATGTGGATTTAGATTCAATGTTATTAATCTTCTTCTATTAGAATGCTACGACGTTGTTGCTTCTTTTCTATATGAGTTCCCTTATTTTGCAGATCCTTGACATCATTGGCTTTGTTTATCAATACATTAAACTATTGCGCCAAGTTTCTCCCCAAGAATGGATATTTAAGGAACTCCAGGACATTGGGAACATGGAATTTCGATTTGCAGAGGAGCAACCTCAGGATGATTATGCTGCAGAACTTGCAGGTCCACTTTATTGACTATTAGCTTGTCTGATTCTTTTGATGCTACTTCTGAATTAAGGTGTTACTGGTTTGCTTATTTGATTACTTTATGTGGGTATGAGCTGTGTTTAATCGGACACTAAACGTATCATTCAATTGGCCTTTAGATTTTCTCGTAGCCAATATCCTTTTATAATATAATCAACTGACTACTTCTGTTGATCTAGAAATCTTATTGAGTTGTGCCAAATGCAAATTTTGTTATTTGCCAGTTGCCCCACTGAGAATTTATTAGAAGTGATAAAGAGCTTTGCTGCTTTGGGATCATTATTGGTCTCAAAGTGAAAATGGCAAAATTCAATGAAGAAGGGGTATTGAGCTAATTTAGTTTTTTGGCATCTATTTGGGCCTTTTTTTTGTTTGGGAGGATTTTCAAGATTCTTTCCCTTAATTGTCCACTCAACTGGGAAGTTATTGAGCTAGGTTTCTCTTCTTAGGGATTCTTGATCAGTCTGGGCTGTTTTCTGTACACAACAGATAGACTCAAAATTTGTAAACTGTTTTTTTATATCTATCCACATTCTAATCAGGCTGATTTATTTTCTTTTGTCGACACCTGGTCCACCCTAGTTCTTAGCTTCATTTTTATTAACATATTTGAAAGAAATGTTTGGCCACGTTGCTTTACAAAAATGGCTTTACAAAAATGTAATAAGCTTTACAAAAATGGCAAGTAATTATTCGATAACTATCTACAATCTAGGGACATTGTATCCTATTCTATGTAATTTTTTACCTGCAAGATCCAGGATCTTAATGCTTTTATTTAGTGGGATAATTGACATGAAAATCCTACACCGCAAGAAAGAACTCTATTATCATCATCCTTATCTTGTTTGGATTATATTGTTTTTCTCTAATAAACTGTATCTAAAAATTTGTTATGGCAGGGAATTTACTTATTTATCCAGCTGAACATATCATTTATGGAGACTACATGTACAAGGTGTGGGATGAGGAAATGATAAAACGTTTACTGGGTTTCTTTATGCCAGAAAACATGAGGATTGATGTAGTATCAAAATCCTTCACTCAGTCGCAAGGTAATTTAATAACTAAACTATCTGTTTCTATAGATGATAGTATTGCATGGCTAAACCTTCTTTAGGACTCACAGATTATATTTGATGATCATGCATTCTATCTTCTGATTAAATGAACTGAGTTGTTTATCTTGTGTTGAAACAATTGCGCTAAACAATCACTTCAATCTTGTTTCTGTTTCAGATTTCCATTATGAGCCTTGGTTTGGTTCACGCTATACTGAGGAAGATATTTCCCCATCTTTGATGGAATTATGGAGGAATCCTCCGGAAATTGATGTGTCATTACAACTGCCATCCCAGAATGAGTTCATTCCAACTGATTTTTCCATTCGAGCGAATGCCATATCTAATGATCTTGTGGCAGTCACTTCTCCAACATGTATAATTGATGAACCATTAATCAGATTCTGGTACAAGCTAGATAATACTTTTAAACTACCACGTGCAAATGCATATTTTCGCATAAATCTGAAGGGAGGATATGATAATGTTAAGAATTGTATTTTAACCGAACTTTTTATTCACCTTCTTAAAGATGAGCTGAACGAGATTATATATCAGGTTAGTCACTTATCTTTTATCATGAATGAAATTTTGCTTCTGTCTAAAGTCTGCCTCATCATTTCTTTAATTCTGGACTGATATAATCTTGTGAGGCCAAACTGGCTAACAGGTAGATATGTTTGATACCCCACTGAACCCCAAGGTGGTGTGTTGAGTGGTTAAGACCCTTGGATTCAACCAAGAGGCCTGGGGCTCAAACTCCTTGGGGCCATCTACCGTGGCTACTAGTGTCCCCGTAGGTTTCCTGACTATCAAGGTTATATGGTTTGGTAGTAGTCCCTAGTTTAGACCTCTGTGAACAGAGATAGGATGAGGGATATCTGGCTATATAAGAGAAAGCAAGGATTTGTAGCATTATTTATTGAGGGAAACCAACAAGCATCCCCACAGAAAGATTCCACCATGCACATCCCAGAATTTCTGGTTGATTAAAGGTACCCATTTACATGCTCCAAATTTGGGCCTCATCTAGCCAATACCATGAGCATAGGGACCTGCAGCATCCATCAATAAATTTGCATACACGTTTCTTCAGTTGAAAGGGAAAGTATAAGTTTTAGTGTGAGTTTTGATTTCGTCTACAAAATATTTTGTTTAGGTGGTGTGAAAAATTCTTCTGCTATAAATTCATTAACTACATCTAGCCATCTTGATTACTCGATTACTAGGTTTATTCATTTTCCCCATGTTCTTACAGTAAAATGTTGAGATATTTTTTGTTCCCAAGTCATATTTGTCTACATTTGATGCCTTGTTTACCTTATTTCTTCTACTTTCTAACCTTCTTATTCCTCCCAAATTTTATTCATATATGTCATTTGAGGTCACTGCATGATAGAAATTACCATTGGTTGTCTTCAGGCCAGTGTTGCGAAGTTGGAAACTTCTGTATCTATCTTCAGTGACAAGCTGGAACTGAAGGTGTATGGTTTCAATGACAAGCTTCCAGTTCTCTTATCTAATGTTTTGGCAATAGCCAAATCCTTTCTGCCATCTGATGATCGTTTTAAGGTAGCTATACTATTCCCCCCACCCCCTCTTTCTTCTTTCTTTTTAATCTTTTTCATTATTTTCTTCTCTAATGTTTTGGCAATAGCCAAATCCTTTCTGCCATCTGATGATCGTTTTAAGGTAGCTATACTATTCCCCCCACCCCCTCTTTCTTCTTTCTTTTTAATCTTTTTCGTTATTTTCTTATTAATATTATTATTATTATTATATTTTTTACATTCTAACATTTTCCAGCCATCTCTTGCTTGCTGTGTTATTTTACCATTTTCTAACTCAGAAAGTCCTGGGTTGTTGGTTCTTGTATTCTTATTATCAGTTGACCTGAAGATTTATCTATTTGAATTCTGGAAACCTTTTTCATGAGTGGTTCTCGTTGAAAATTGTATACTAGCTGGCAAGCAAGTCTGCAGTTTGATTAGTTTCTCATGCATGATAGATTCAAATCTGACAGAAGCAACTGATTGTTTATAGTTAATATCAGTTACCTGAATGTATGTTGGATAAAAATTTGATGCTGCATTAAGTTGGGGAGGAGTAGAATTTGTTTGTTTCTTATTTCAGCTTATCTTTGATGAAACTTACAAGGAACTTAACAGGTCATTAAAGAAGATGTGGAGAGAACTTTGAAAAACACCAATATGAAGCCGCTTAGTCATTCATCATACCTGAGACTACAAGTTCTATGTCAGAGTTTTTATGATGTAGATGAGAAGTTATCTATACTACTTGGCCTGTCTCTTGCAGATTTGATGTCATTCATTCCTGAGCTTCGTTCACAGGTTTGCTAATTACTAAGCAAATTAGATTTTCATTGATTTTATTTTTTAATTTGTGCTGCAAATTCTTTATAAATAGAATTATTTCCTTAAACTTGATGGTGTGTGGCTGGCCAGAAGAATGTTCTGAATGAGACACACGCTCAAATGCCAATAACTCCCATATTGTCAGGGAGCTGTTGCATGTTCTCTTTTCCATTTTGCCAATCAAAGCAGCTTTTTTGATCTATGAAATTGGCAATCCTTAGAAGCAAAGGGAAAAGGAGAAAAAGAAAGGACAGACCACCAAGGGTTGTTCAAGCTGGTATTGATAGCTTGAACCCTAATTGTGGTTTCCCTCAAGAAAGACAAACATTAGTTTTTGGGTACCTCGTGGCCATCAGGGAAAAATAAAGTAGGAAATTGAGCATCCAATCAATTTAATTCAATATATCTCCAAAAAGAATTTAAATTCATGGATAAATTCTGCTGTTTACCCTTCTGAAATACCTATGAATTTGTAAGCTGAGAAATATCGAAGGGGTGAAAATGTGGCAACTACTGCCAGGTGCCTTCTAATGGCCAAGGTTATCTATCAGCGGTCAAGCCTCAAATTTTGTCAACCTATCACAGATGCCTGTTGAATTACCAGTTCTTAATTAATGCCAATTTGCCATTTTATCTAGGACATAAGTCAATCTGATTGATTAATTTGGACTTCTGGTTTCAGTTATTTGTTTTATTCTTCTGTCTTTGGTGTAAGACTTTTTCAATGGGTCCTACCTACTAATGTCTGTTTATATAACAGCTATATATTGAGGGTCTTTGTCACGGCAATTTGTTAGAAAAAGAAGCGATTCACATATCGAATATATTTAAAAGTAACTTTTCTGTACAACCTCTCCCGATTGAAATGAGGCATCAAGAGCGTGTAATTTGCCTTCCCTCTGGTGCCAACCTCGTACGAAATGTCAGCGTGAAGAATAAGTGTGAAACAAACTCCGTGATTGAGGTAGTTGAAGTGGACATTATTTAAACCTTCTTTGGGCTGCTCTAATTTTGTGATCCCATCCTTCAGTTTTCCTTTTTGTTAATTCTTTGGCTTTTGCTTTGCAGCTTTATTTCCAAATTGAACAAGAAAAAGGAATGGAATTGACAAGATTGAAGGCCCTGATTGATCTTTTCAATGAAATTCTGGAAGAACCGTTTTTTAATCAGCTAAGGTGATCTTTGTTTGGGTTGAAATTCTTTCTCAATCGATGGTGTTGTTTTATGGCCATAGATTAGATCCACAGGATTTTACTGGTGAAAGTTCTCAGGCTTGAGAATACTGATTTAAACAAATTTCTTTTCGATAGGATGCGGGTGTTGTGTGATTATAACTGGAAGAGTTTTTTCTGTGCCAGAAATTCATCTTATCTATTGTTTCCCTACTTGTTCTAGGGCAGACAAGGGAAGCTAGTCTCAGTTTATGAAACAAATAATTTTCATAGGGAATGGTTCTCTTAGATGTAATCTCCGAGGTCGAGCTAACTACTTGCATTCACTGAATGGAAAAGCATTAAAGAGCCACTGAGCCGTAATAATGTTCAGCATTATCTTTTTTGTTTCCTTTTTCTAATTTTATTTTGTGTGAATGGAAGACCTAGAATCAACCATCAATGACATCGGTGGCCCTGAGTTTCAATTGGGATTGATTTTAACCCATTCTTCCTTTATTTTGGAATATAGGACAAAGGAGCAGCTTGGTTATGTTGTTGAATGCAGCCCCAGGGTAACATATCGCGTTTTTGGGTTCTGTTTCTGTATTCAATCTTCCAAGTACAACCCAATCTATTTGCAGGAGAGAATTGACAACTTCATTAGTGGCCTGGATGGGTTGTTGGTAAACATACAAATCCATCTCATCTAGTTTCATTTCTTTTTTTTTTTGTTTATGATCTTTGTATCAACGATTGATGCTTTCTCATGTTATGTAATGGTTTAAATGATTGTAATAGCTTGTCATGCCATATAAATTGTCACATTATTTTTATGTAATTTGGGGAACAAATAACATAATGATTCTTTTTATTTTTAAATGGATTCCTCCCACCCCCCACACCAACACCCCCCCCCCCCCCCCCCGGCCCCCCAGAAGAGGAGAATGTCTACTTACCAGCATTTTTTTATATATCTAGCGTCATTTTCTATAGCCATTAAGCATCTGGTATAAAGGCAGTCAAAGAACTTCTTTTTGTGACATTAAATATCCCGAATTTCATTTGTTTTATCGGTCACCTCTTATGAAGTGCAGCTAACATTACCAAATAGAGGAGCTGCATGCCAGTGCTATTCTTGTATGTTAGAAAGCATGAGTTTCGTTGGTGAATCTATTTAGTTAAATAAAGCATGGTCCTGGTAGAACAAAAAGGTTTATTTTTGGGGAATCAATTACATTCCATATTAAATAATTTAGTATAGTGGGTATATATTTAATAAGTTATTTGATGTCTCATTTAATTTATCTTCTACTTAAAAAGTATTTCTTGAAAATAATTATTGAATAATGGGGGTGGAGAGTAGGCTTTGTGGTGTAAAGTGATTCATCCTTTGAAGAACCATACTGTGGCTGAATTTGGCTAGAATTTACGGTTGATATTGTGACCTATGTGTATTGTTTACTGCCAAGTCCATTTAGTGCACCTTCAATTTTATTATTTTACTCACTTTTGAGGAGAGTTGGAACTGTGAAAACAATGTCAGCATGTACCGTTGGACATTATGCATTGTTTACTTAATCTTTCCTCCACGACACTTTTCCTTATTTTAAACTACATACGCATTGCAGGAAGGTTTAGATGATGAGTCTTTTGAGAATTACCGAAGTGGTTTAATGGCAAAGCTACTGGAGAAAGACCCTTCCCTTACATATGAATCCAATCGATTTTGGAATCAGATCACTGATAAAAGGTACTAGTGCTTTTGGTTGGCATTGGTAATGGTTACTACTTTTATTGTCTATACAACTCTGTAAATATCTCAATTAATAATCTGATTTATGGTGATGTGATTTCTGGCTACTAAAATAGTCAATAATACTACAGTTTATAAGTTAGGGTTTAAAGTTTGTATCCAATTGATAGGGCACCTATCAATGATTAACATCTGCGAGGAAGCTGTGTACTTTATTAATCCACAATTAATGTGTAATTCTGTTGCGCCTATTAATGAGTGTCATATCATCTGCCATATCAGTTAGAACAAAAAGTTTGTTTCCCAACTTTTGTCCTGATAGTATTACTCATTGTTTAAAAAAAAAATGTTTGAATGCTCCATTATAACTTCTGCAATCATTATTTTCAGGTATATGTTCGATCAGTCACAGAAGGAAGCAGAAGATCTTAAAAGCGTCAACAAGAATGACGTTATCAACTGGTATAAAACATATTTGCAACGATCGTCTCCAAAGTGTCGGAGACTTGCAGTTAGGGTATGGGGTTGCAACACCGACATAAAAGAATCTGAAAAACATTCCAAGTCTGTGGTGGTCATTGAGGACCTCACAGCGTTTAAGTTGTCATCTGAGTTCTATCAGAGCCTGTGCTGAAGGTATACAATGCCAAATAAGATAAAAATACTGAAACCATTGAAGGCCTAAAGTTTGAGCCCACAGAGTGGAAGTAACGATTCATTTGTTCGCCTAAATAACCGATTAAAGCTTTAGGGAAACATTCATGTAACAATATGATTGATTGATACAACATTCATGTAACATTTCAATTCTTTTTGATACAGAAATATTATTAGGTATTTCCAATTTTCATTTTTATTTATTTTTAATCTAATCATTTTCAAGTCTGCGTTTACTGAGGTATAAGCTCAGGTGGGAAGAAAGATTAATCAAAATTTTGCCGCTTTTCTTCATTAATTTGGGTCTGGACTCAAATGAGTTCAGTTATACACAATGAAGTGAGAAGTGCCATGTGGGGGCTGGAGTCCTAAATTTCCGTTATGTGGGCTGAGAACAAAAGACAAACCAACCGCTTTTGATCTCATGGCTGCTTTTGAGTTTTGATATCATTCACCGTTTGGAAATAGTAGTATACAAAACCGATGGATTATGATAAATTAATAATCAGTTTATGTCGTTCATAAATTAGCTATTTTTAAAATATCTTAAACTATTATAAATTTTAATTTACTTATAATTATTGTTCAAAAGATTGATATTTGAAGATTGATAATCGCTCTTGATTCTTCTAACGGTGTCAGAATTAAGGGATTCACTTTCAATAGCTGAAAAATATTTTGGGATCTCTTTCCCTGATATTAAGGATGAATGTGATAATGTTATAGTTCTTAAAATAATTATTTTTAGTTGTGCAGTAAAATTAATCTAATATGAAAAAAATTAATTAAGTATTTGATAAATTTTATTTTAAAAGTGTTAGAATTTTAAAAGTTGTTAAATGCATTTGGTAAATTTTAAAATTAAACAACTGTATGAATGTAAATAATTACAATAGATATAATATTGAATAAAATTTACTTATACATATGTAATAATTATGTAGGTAATATTTTTATTGTGTATATATATGTGTGCGCAACAATATTTACACTTTTTAAATTTTATTTCTTATATTCTGCTATTTTAAAATAATTGATCTTGAAGGCGTTTATCTTTTGCTTCACTAATGTAAACAAACTCTTTTTTCAGTCTACCTATTAAAGTTAGATGTAAATATAGTGTTCTGTGGAAACCATGAGCTGACAGAAATTTGTCATTTTATTTGAAATTTTATTCAACTCTCTTTAGTGTAAGTGCTTTGGTATGAATGTCAGCATAGTGAGCCCAGGCAACTTTTTATAGGCATGTCTCCTCAGTTTTAAAGAAAGATCTGGTGCACTAATTGCTGCACCACATGTTATATTTGGATCAAGATACTTGGCGTCGCTTATGAGGCTTAAAATCTAGGGTCCTGTGCTGGCACTTTGGAGATATCAGTTGGGTAAGTTGCTATTAGATCTTACGAAGAAACGCATATTACAAGTAAAGTTGTATGGAATCAGAGAAACTGAAGTGTTTTGAGAGATTCTGAAATTGTTGCATTTTCTAACTTGAAAATATTTTTTAACATTACTAATCACACAGTTAATTAGTTAATTAGTTGGTGTAAACAGTCGTCGTAACAAACTTTGGTACCTTCAGCTTAAATCTGTTGATCAGGCATAGTGTTGAGGCAATCAGGTACATCAAGAACAGCAGCTGCTGTGGTGAGACCTTAACACCTACAGCTTTTGACAAAGAACTAGCTCTAATACCTTGAATACAATTTAGAAGAGTACTTTCATATTCTACCTTGAAAAAATATGGTGTTATAAGCTACCTAAGAGAAGGGACAGTAATATCCTTAAAAACATACTTATAGGTAAACAGATATTTAAAGGAAATACTTATAGACAAACCGATATTTAAAGGACAACAATAGAAATAATGGCTAATTTTAAGTATGACTTGTTGGTGGTAAAATTTCAATGGAGTCTGACACGTGTGCATTATTTCTCTTACCCAATTGACCCATGCAAAGAATGGAGGGAGACTGATAGGTTGAGGATGAAATAAAAGTCATTAAAAGAAGCATGAGCCACCTTAGAAATCGAAAAATTATAGAGGATGTCTTCTGAGACACCTCAAAACTGCCATGGACCACCAAAATAGTGACAGCTCCACCAATGAAACTACCACATGCTATCACAACTTGGTCCCTACCAAAATCATCTCTAAAGTATCTCTCCAAAGATCACATGAATCAAAATGAAGAGGGGGGGTCTAGTTGAGCAGCTGCCTGAGTTGCCGTTAATAAACTTAGCAACTCAACAACTTTATTGGCTCAACTGAATGAGCCAATCAGAGAAAAGAACATGCTATCTGCAAAGACAGTAGTTTCTGAGAGGAAAGGTGTCAAACACTTGGAAATCGAAGAAACTTAAGGTGAACCACCAAATTACTCCTTAGTCCCTACCTGAAGAGGGCAACAGCCAACAATGACCCGTCGAGTGTCCAAAAAAGCACAAAAGATGCCCTTAGGGATACTTCTTATATAAGGTCAATTTAGTCTCTCAATAAGGCAAGATTTCTCACTCCCACAACACGTTCTCTTATTCAAGGGTTTCTTTGAAGCCCATCAATTTCTCTAGCCTTCAACTAACTTGACAGTCGAAGTGTCGTCCCTAGCCACCACCACTGTCGCCTCTAACAACTCTTTTTCTTTGTTTTTAGGATTATTCCAGTTCAGGCCGTCCTTGGAAAACTACTTTGAAACAGCACAACCTCCATCATTCATCAAACCACCTCTCAAAGTGAAGCTATCATAATATTTTTGGCCTAAACCAAACTCAAACGAAAACATTTTAGCGCAGTTTGTGTTGTTCGAGCAACAAGTTCACTATCTCAACCTCTGTTGATAAAAAGAGCTTCTTAACTCTAAATAACCCTCCCACTTCACAATCTTATCCCTCCTATTTTCCCATTCCAACAACTATCTTTTCCACTAAAGATCACACCTTTCACCTAAAAAGCCTCCAAAAAGCTTTTACCTTTAGCCATAAAAACACTTCCTTGACCTATAAACCATGGTCACCAACAACTCACAAGAAAGTGATGACCACCAAGAAGACACTGTTGAGGGACATGAGGAACAATCACAAACCATAGCCAACTGAATTGGGGCGGCTAGAGGCAAAGCTCCAGCCAAAGTAGCCTCCAAACAAAAGAAGTATTTAACCTGAGATGATGTCCAACGTGTTGATAAGAGATGCCAGAAGTTTTCCATCACATGCTCCCCAACAGAATCATTCTTACCCTCCCACTTGCCAGGATAATTCCAACAGCCCCATCTGCTAGGGTTGGCCCAAGTAAAGCCCCCTAAATAGGCCAAGGGCAGATCATATGCATAATGGGAAAGTTAGATCCACTTCCAACCGTCATACTATTGGAGGATGACCTAAAAAGCAAACCACACCCATTTTTATTGATCTCCGTGACAAGCTTAATGTTAAGCACCAACATGAGGAGGAAGAGCTGGTTGAAAATGGACTGCCAATGACAACTTACTAGCTGAGCTCCACCACCTCTACGACAAGGTAGATAAGATTGCAAAAGGAAAAGAAACCATCCTTGAAGATCTCCTTGCATCCCTACACTCTTTACAAAACAAAGAAATCGTTGGTATGGTTCCTCCAAATGACTTCACAATGCCTAAATCTCACCACATAAAGGTTATACCAACCCTGTCGAGCATCTAGAGACTTACGAAGGCCAAATGGCCATTAAAGGCATCATTAATGATGCTATTTATCACATTTTCACCCACAATTTGAAGAGCATAGCCAAGGCATGGCTCAAAATCCTCTCTGCCAAGAGCGTTTTGTCATAGGAATAATTATTGTGGGACTTTCTCACCCAATTTTGATATGCAATAAAAGAGCAACGAGATTTCTCAAACTTATGTCGAATAATGCAAAAAGAAGGCAAATCTTTAGACAGTTATCTTAAGTGATTTCATGAGAAGGTCTTACATGCCAAGCGAAGGAAGAACACTTATAATATTTTACAAAAATCTCAAAGACAAAAAGATCAATAGAAAGTTTATCAAATACAATAAGCTCGTAACTCACTATCGGCCACTCAAACTCATCAACATCGAAGAACACTACACCATCAAGGAGCCCAAGATGGCCCAACCACCATGAGCTGAATATTGAAAGAGACAAGAGCCTCAATGATGCTCCCAACCTTATGCTCGTCACAACAGGCTATACAATAACCCTCTTCCAAAAAGAGTGTGTACTAACCCAAATTGGGGGATCTTTCCAGCTGCTTGACTGTCCCTAAAATAAGCACTCCTTTTGACTTCTCGTTTCCCCCATTATGATGAGCTTTAAAACACATAAGAGCGAATTCTTTTTCAGATCAAGCACAAGAGGCTACTCAGGGACCCCCTGCCAATAAAAAAGAGCACATGACAGAGGCATAACAACTAGTATTATAAGTTTCATCAAGATTTTGGCCATATAATCACAGAATGCTTTCACCTAAATGAGGAGATTCAAACTCTCATCAACAATGGCAAAAGCCTAGAATTTCTCGCTAATATTTGAAGAAAGTAAGATGAAATACCCAGAAATAATAGAGGGGATGCACCACCAAAAGGTGCCCACAAAATCTCCTATCCCAACTCCAAGGGCATCCAGCAAACAAAAAGGGGCACAATCTTCTGGAGATACTGCAGCATTGCAAACACCAGAAGAACCAAAACCAAATACTGCAGCATTGCAAACACCAGAAGAACCAAAACCAAATAAAATGAAGCCAACTTAGCCCAAAGTTATAAAAGCTGGTAGAACTCCTCTAACTAGCCCAACCAAAACCTAGAAGAAGAAACAACCAGTTGCTACACCACTGAGTTCACCAAAGTAGCGTTTGAGAAGAATTATTATAGCCTGGGTTGCAGTATAGCTTCCAACAATAGGAGGGTATCCCCTACCAGCCCAGTTTAACTTTTCAATTTCTGAAACTTTTCTTTTCTTTATTTCTTTTATCTTGTTTATTTTGAATTTCTTTCTTTTAAGTGTACGCATATTTGTCTTCAATTAATTTTGAGTACATGTGAGGACACAACACCTCTCAAGTTTGGGGGGGTTGTGTTATGGTGTAATAGGTTTATAAATGTATGTGTTTATATTGTCTGTGTAGCTATGTTTGTCTAGCATTTGTATTTGGATTACAAAACCCAATGAGGATCAATTGAGTGACGAAATGTTGGATAAATGATTGCCAAGTAGAGACAGCTTATAGATGAAGGTTGAAGCTTTGTCTTAACATTTAGACTTTGGTTGCGTTTTGTGAGTATGCTGGAGCAGAACTAGGTAGAGCAGCATTAAAAATATCTCAAGTTTAAGAGGGGACTTGAAAATTTTTTTTTCTAGAATTATCACAAATTATGCTGGACATGAAATAAAATTTTGCTCCAATGACTCAATTGCTGAGTAACCAGGGCTGAGTATGTACCCAATATGCAGACTTAAGTAAAAAGGCAGCAAGAATTATGAGCATTGCTGTAGCAAAAAAAAAAAAGAGCAAAATAAGTCCTCTGTCTAGGATATTGAATAGCCAAGTCTATTCATAAGTCCCATGTTCAGCTTTGAGTCAAAGGTGTCCATAAATAAGACTATGTTTAGCATCTTAAATGCTTTTGCTGCAGCAACTCTGATCTGTACATTAGTCAAGTAATGGAGTCGTCATTATAAGTGATAGACATTTACATGAAACACCAATGTTACATTGAAGAGTATTTGACTAAAAAAAAAGAAAATTTTGTTGTAACACAGTTTAAAGCAAATTTGTTGATTCTTATCCTCCCATAAGAGGAAATGTCTCTTGTTTGATCTTTAAGTTATATTTGATGCTTGTGTGATACCGTAGCAATTCTGAAACTTGATCAAAGTGACACACACATACTTTTGACAGAATAAGACCTAAGTCTAGAATTAGAACTGCTTATGGTAATTTTGCATGTTGAAGAATGAGATCTTAGGATTGATGAACCCGAGCAAGCTAGAAGACAAAGCTAAGTGGTTTGTTGATTGTGTGATTGAAGCGTTAGTGTTTTTGTCATTACTTGAGGACAAGTAATGGTTTAAGTTTGAGGGTGTGATAACTCTAGAAATGAGAGTTATCATTGCATTTTTAGACTCAAACCAATAATACTTACAGAGTAAATGATTTATTTTTATTGCATTTTGAGTTACATTTCGCATGAGCAGTTGTTTATGTTTAATTTTAATAAATTGGTTGTGTTTTAGAATACTTTGTGCCCTAATTATGCACATAATTGCAGGGGACCAAAAAGCTCAAGTTTTATGGTGGGAGAGCTGTAGCAACAGACTTGCATAGATGACAAAAGAACCTGGTTGCAGAGAAAATAAAACATGTCTAGAACAGAAACGATATTGTAGTCGTTGCTGCAGCAATCTTGTAGCGACTGTAGACAAGATTTTGCTCGTGTTTACTGAAAGATTGAGATCCAAGGTTTCCAAAAAATGGAAGACACGCGGCCACATGCTTCTGGTTGCCTAAATTCCAAGTTATAAAAGGAGCACAGAAGAAAGAAACAAAAGGAGAGCCGTCATTCAAGGAAAATAATCGAGAAAATAAAAGAAATGAAGAAAATAAGAGAGAGTTGAGAGCTGCAACAGGGAATTCAAAGGAAAAAGAATGTGATATCGCAAAGACCTAGCGGGAAGCAATTCTCCATCTTTATTTTCTTGTTTTCTATTCTGTATAGGAGTGTATTTGATGGATAAAACGATTTTTGTTATTGTTTTATCGCAAATCATGAACTAAACTTTGTTGTGGTTGAGTGTTAAACAAGCTTAATGGCTATTTAACTGATATATGCGTGTTACTCTGAATTTACTGCAGCATTTTATCTTAATTTTATTTATTATAAATCCATATTTCTGTTGATCACCCATTTAATAGATACTAGCTAAGAAGGAGCCTCAAAAAGGTCTAACTTAGTGGAACAAATTAAGATAATATATGGTTTTAGATTGGATTTCCCAAGTTGAGTTAATCTCAATTTCAATAGGATCATGTTTGATCTAAAATTAATGAAGAACTAGAAATAGGAATTCACCTTGTAGGGCAATTGGAACTTAGAACGTATAATGATATATCTAATGTTAGCGTAATAATTGGTCATTGTTAGATTGCACTTAGATATAAGATATCCAACAGGTGACAGCTAAGGATGCATAAGGGATTCTGCCCAGTGCTGTAGTAGATGTTGTAGCAACAGAATCTTAATTGAAAAAGAATAGTCAATACCATTAAATGAGTTTAGTCACTCAACTACTCTTTCTCCATTGAGTTTGTCTTTATCTTTGACTTGAGAATTTTTCTTATTGCATTTTGTTCGTTACATCTTTAATTTAGTTAGTTCATTAATTTCATTAAATTTTTTATTTTAATTTAAATCAAAATTGTACTATTAAGATTGTCGTAGCAAGTCCGATAATACCAATCCCTGTGGAGATGATCTGAATACTCATCATTATATTACTTGTTGCATACACTTGCATATTGACACATATAGCAGTAAGTTATCAACAAATTATCTAGCAACAAAGAATTGACTGATCACCTTTTACCGCAAAAGAGGTCTCTGAAGAATAAAGAAATAAAAGCCGCTAGAAAAAGTGAGCACCCAAAATACAACAATAAAATACAGAACCAACCCTCCAGCTATAAGGATTCTAGCCAAGGGTAACAGTTTTACTAAAACTTAATATACCTTAAAAATGCTTATGTTCATCACACGAAAAGTAAAGGCATCACCTTGTCTACACGAGAGGTATGTCTCAAGCTAAACAAAAGTTTTGGCCGTTATCAAGCAAACCCGAAGTAGTACACGTCAAAGTTTGAAACAAACTACAATATAAATGTATATTACAAACGTCAATAGTCTATAGATACCCAACAACAAAGGTGGCCGCGACGCAATCCCTCACCCATCTACTCTTCATATTTGTCCTCTCCCGTCATGCTTCCCCCATCTCCAATGTTTGTTTTTACGATGACATCCACCATATCAACATATCCTATATAGCTGTTCGGTAGGTACCGAACTCTAATTCCGAAGAGGGTCAACACTTTTGGGATCATCTCTGGGAGACCTTGGGGAAGATCCCCCATCTTTCGCTAACCATCCTAGGATCCCCCCATATCACGAAGCATTTCCAACACTTAGGCATAACAAAAATATGAGAGAAAATTTTCTTTAATTACATTGGGATGATCAGCCCTAACAGCATTTAAGCAGTTCAACACCATGTGCTGATCCTGCTACTTTGAGTAAAACACTTCTTCCGCTGATCCTGCTACTTTGAGTAAAACACTTCTTCCTCTACTTTCTCATTGGCTCTCCTGGACTCTAGTTATTTATTGAAAAAGTCTTGTTTTTAAGAAACATCGCGAGACCACTGGCGGAGCTCACACACCTTGTGAAGCCTCTCCACCTCAGATGATAGTTGAGAATTTTATTCCAAAATATCATCTAGAATCTGAACGTAGAGAAAGGCAACCTACACCTAATAAGAAAGGTGAAAGAAGAAGAAGAAATGAGGACTGCACAAGATGCCAATGACACAAAAAACTAATAAAGGGAAGGAAAACAACAAGCTGAAGCAACAAAGGCCTAACCTTAAAAAACAGCTTAAGGCCTCTTCATACAATTGGCATTGCGAGGCTTTGTAGGCCGAGCGAAGGAATTCAAACTTGAGAGCATTCTTTGTAGCCTATATAAAAGAATGAGAAAACGAGACATCATTAGGGTTAATGGCATAGTCAACAGCTGGTCTTTTCCTCTTCTCAAATACCGACCTAGTTCTATAACAAGGGGGCAAGTCCTTGGAGGTGGCGATAGGAGTGGATGAAGAGACTTTCTTAAGAAGGCCCAAGCCAAGCAAGGCCTTAAAGAGGATCCCCAGGTTGTACTAGCGGCTCCCTTTGAGAAGCTGAAAGCTCTTCTCTAGACTCATTTGGTGAAATTTTTCCTAGTCTTTAACTTTGCACTTTTAGAAGAACTACTCATTGTAAAGCACAAGAGAAACTGAAGTTAGAGCATTATTGGTAATAAAGTAAGAAACGATAAAATTGCGAGCGAAGGATGGTCCATTTATATTGAGATGATCTCTAAAGCAAGGGAGATGGTCTCCTAAACCGTAAGGGGTGATCTCCAAAAGGAAAGGTATACCCTAAATAAAAATAACATTATAGAAGAAGCACATGAAATAAAAAAAAAAAAAAAGGAACCTAGCACCTTTCGAACTAGGATCTTCCCCAATTTGAGTAACTAAAGCTAGATCACCACTCTGTCCTTAACTACAAGATTCCCCAAGGACTTCAAATTGACTTCACTCTTGAACTTCTTAATAAGTTTGATCGTTGAGTCTTTGTCTAGTTGGTTCACCTCCCACACGTCCATCTCTGCAAAACATGGGATTCCTGTGAGAACTTAAGAGCAAAGCCACCAGAACGAACAATCAAGCTTGCAACGAAAAGAATAAAGAATAGGAAGTCATATGAAATCTAGTGAATGTGCAAGGAACCGTCTCGCTAGAATATAAAGATCGTCCCCAATCCCCAATCACGACGAACTAGCAATTGTCCGAAGATTAGTGGGAAATAGCAAGGCCAAAGATATTGACATCTTTGCTCCAAGAGGTCAAGTCAGCTACGCCCTCATCCTTGCCACCTCACTTTTTGAACATCCCCAACAACCACCACGAATAGGGCTCCCTGTTAAACCTCTCTTTCCATACCACAAACAAAGACTGGAAAACTAATGCTTAGACAGCTAGTTGGGAATGACCTCAAAAGCACAGCAAACACTCCTAAAAAAGCTCTGAAGGGGCAACCAAATCCCCAAGAACATAGACTTCACCCGGATAATCACCCTTTCTCTAAGGGTCAGATTTATCTTCATCCTCACACAAGCACCTAATCTCCATACATGTGGACAACCTCAAGAAGGTCTTAATATTCTCTAGCTCAAACTCGATTAGGTTGCCGCAGAAGCCAGGTGTGCCTTTACTAAACCTAGGTAACCTAAGTATGGGAAATTTCTCCCTAACCTAGGGAGAACGTCTTTTATGACCCTCTATGTTACTATGAATGTTCTTTTTACCCATTTTTCCTGACCCGATTTTTAGTGAAATGGGAGAACTCCCGACGTGCCTCACTAACCCTGCAGGAGTATCACCTCACGGAAAGCTGGAAATCCTAATGGAAAGCCACCTTCTCTCATCATGGCTCAACCCAAAGGGTTTTTGGAACTCAGCACTAAACTCATTGGTTTCTTCATCTACAAGATCTAGACTCCTTTTAACCATCTATGGACGAGCCCATGACTGCACCTGGCACTGTCCACAAAAACCAAAATTCAGAAACACCAAAAAAAGGAAAAAGATACAATTCAATCCAATTAACCATACACAATACTATATATCACGTCATCAAATGTCAAACAACAAACCCGATCCACAACACCATCACCACATATCCCACATAGCCAACACCCCAAATGTCATATAGCCAACGCCATATAGCCAACACTAATAAACAACACAAATAACTAATAAAAGACAGTAACAAAAAAAAAAGTGCAATAGAGAAGGAGATTGCTTGCAATAGGAAGAAAATATAGACGTAGACATCGTTCCTCACTCAAAATTTCGTGGATTGAGGAGAACTAATTTTAAAGAAATTAGAGAGAAAAAAGCTAAATTTGAAGGGAAAGACATAGGACACTAGCCAAACAAAAAGAAAAGGAGAGAAAAAAAGTAAGGGAAGAAAAAGAATGACTTAAAAAGAGAGAGAGAGAGAGAGAGAGAGAGAGTTGTACACAAACCTGTGAAAGAGATAAATGAGGAAAGCTTTGAAAGTGGGTAGTTAGGGCACCGTGGGTTGAGAAAAGAAGGATTTTTTTAATTTTAAGAATGTTTGCATAAAGCAGACGGTCAGGACAAACCCACGTCACTCATGTTAGATTACTGTGGAATATTTCAAGTAAACCCCTTAAGCTTTAAAAAAAAAAAAAAGGAAGGTTGCTGAAGCTGTAAAATAAAGACTTCAAGAACTATTTGAGTGAAGATCCTCATGAAATAAAGATCCCATCGCATGTCACGACTCCATAAGAAAGGATTTGGTCTTATACATCTTATTATTCACTAAAGAATATTAGAGAGATCTTGTTAGTGTTCTAATTTGAATGAAGGAGTGAAGTCTGACACGTGTGCAATATTTCTTATAGCCAATTAACCCATGCAAAGAATAAAGAGAAACTGAAAGGTCAAAGATAAAATAAGAAGTCATCAAAAGCAGTATGAGCCACCTTAGTAATTTAGAAATTGCAGAAGATGTCTCTTGAAACACCTCAAAACCACCAAATGTCAGTAAGGGACCACCACAACAATGATAGCTCCATCAATGAAACTACTGCATGCCATCATAGCTTGGTTCGCACTAGAATTATCTCCAAAATATCTCTCCAAAGGTGACATGAATCAAAATAAAGGAGGGACCAACTAAACAACCTGAATCGCCATTAATAAACTCAATTTCTCCACAACACTTTTGGCTCATTTTAAATGAGCCAATCAAAGAAGTGAGCATGCTACCAGTAGAGATAGTCTCATAAAAGATATGTGTGAAGCAGTTGGAATCCGAGAGACTCAAGATGAACTGCCAAATTACCCCTTAGACCCTACCTAAAGAGAGAACAACCGACAAATTAGCCATTACCTGAGGCAAGGAACAGCCAACAATGACCTACCACATGTCCAAAAAGGCACAAAAGATACACTCGAGTACTCCCTATATAAGGTTAGGTTAGCCTCTCAACAAGGAAAGATTTCTCACTCCCACAACACTTGAATTTTCTCATAATCAAGGGTTTCTCTGAAACACATCAACTTCTCCAGTCTTCATCTGACTTGACCGTCAGAGTGCTATTGCCGGCCACCACCGACTTAACCTCTAACGTCTCTTTTCCTTTTCTTAAAAAAAAAAAATCACATTTCTAACTATCCCTAGAAAACTACCTTTAAACTGTAAAGTCTCCATCATTCTTCAAACCATCTCTCAAAATGAAGATTTCATAATGTTTTTTACCTAAGCCAACATCATATCAAACCATGGCTTATTCAACCATCTATAGGAAAAATAGGTTGATTACTTAATGCAGTATTTTATTTAACCATTAAATATTGAGAATGATATAGTGACAAATAATTTTGTACAAACTAATGTGGTATATTATCATTGGTTAAATTAAAATCATAGTAAGACTCATATGATTTATTTTTAATCAACCAATTATATATTGGTTTTTCTAATATTGTTTTTACAATTGTTTGTTATATTTGTGGCTCTATATTTAATCTTGTATTACAATCCTTATTATATGCCTAAAAACAAAAAAGAAAAAAGAAGAAGAAAGCTGGAATGAATTAATAAAATTAAATATAAAAAATATAGTGAATCGAATGATAGTGAAAATTAGAGAGAGAGATTTTATTTTTAAGGAAAATGGTATGAAAAATCATTATGAAAAGTCATGTCACCGTCTATCTTTAATCATAGCCATTGATAAATTGATAATCTAATGGTTGAAAAGTTCTGTAACCTGTATCTATCTACAATAAGATGTAAAAAAAAAACAAATAATGAGCTTACCTGTTTGTTGTGTGTTGTAAAAGAAGTGGATTCACCATTTGTCCAACATCAGAAAATTAACAACCCCCACGACATTTGCAAATATTTTTTTTATATAAATGTAAAAATATATTAAATTAAAAAGAAGTTATAAAACCATACATGGGATAGCCCTAAGCATCCTCAAATAACTTTTTTCCTCATAGCCATTGGTGGGCAATCTCACCAAGTGCACACAGAACAAGATAATCCCAAACTAGCCAAGCTATCTGTTATAGAATTTCCTTTCTAGAACATTACAAGCACTTAAAAACCATATTTTTAACCAAGCTACAATAGTCAATCCATTTGTTTCCAATGCAACATGAAAGAGCAAAACTAGGATTATGAAGAAAAGACAGCATAACAGTAGTCACTTCCTAACCAAACATATTGCCGCCATGTGTTAGTTGCTTCTTCGATAGCCAAAATTATACAAAATATATTAGCACAAAATGATGATTGATGATCAAAAGTGTAACACCCCAAATCCAACACGTGCAGAGCATGCGATGAAGGAAGTTACTTTCATATCAAAATCGTTACACAAAAATCTCAAACTGAATACCTCAAACTTTTTATCAAATAATACTACAAATCCATGTGTCTAACACTAAGTAATCTCTCTTGAAGACATAAATATAACAAAAGTCTTAGAACTACCCAATTACAAGTTCATAGAATAAATAAACTTGAAAGAAGCATGAGTTTTTCTTCTCTTATTCAACTAGCAAAAGGAATCAAATCTCTAACTCCAATGATAAGCACACATCTCAACAAGGTACTTAATCTGCAAAAAGTAATGATGAGAGGTGAGCCGTCAACTCAATAAATAAAACAATTCCCAACACACTAGGGTTATTGAATACAAAAATATTGCAAGCCCTCTTTTTATTAAAACATATATTATAATTAATAAATTTATGAAACAACATAATATAATAAGATGACATAAATTCATATTAATTCATAATATCAAAAGCATAATTGATCATGAAAGCAAATCGTATAATACATACACAGAAAACAAAATGTTAATTCATGTCACATAGTGTCACCTATACTTTTGATGACCCGGCCAGAAACAAAATCAGAATCAGAATATAGTGTGCACACTCAGAACAGAAACCCAGTACTGATCCAGAACATATATATATCGTATTGTACGATCAGAATCAAAATCAGAATCAGAATCAGAATCACTATGGACAATGAGCCAAAACATTCAAATTAGTTTTTCATAAGTAATGACTTGTATGTGACACTTTGCACTATATGTGGTACTTTGCGGCACTTTGGCCCTCGAGAGGTGGCCCCCTTATAATCTCAAGAGGTGGCCCCCGCACAATCATAAATAATTTAAATCGTATATAGGTACAAAACATTCATATCAGATTTATAAATGTAATGACTTGTACGTAGCACTTCGCACTATATGTGGCACTTTGCGGTGCTTTAGCTCTCGAAAGGTGGCCCCCATATAGTCTCAAGAGGTGGCCCCCATATAGTCTCAAGAGGTGGCCCTCATACAATCATAAATAATTTAAATCCTATATGGGCACAAAACATTCTTATCATATTCATAAATGCCTATAACAATATTTTAGGCTTGTAAAATATTTTATAGGCAAAATCATAAAGATAATCATGTAACAAAACAAATTACATATTCAAAAGCATTTATAATATTTAGTTAAAAAAAAGAAATAATTTTGAAAACATTTATATAAACTAATTTTGTTATGAAAATCAATTAATCTTTTAAGTAGTATAAAAACACTTATATTTATAATAATATCAAAATAGTCATACATATCCAATACATTAGGAATAAAGTTACTTATCTCGATAAAAGAATTGATATCAAACACCTCTAAGACTCTAAGAGCCTCAAACACCTCCAAAACCTTAAATAAATACAAGATATAACTATTAAGAACTTATTCTAAAAACCTGATTTTCTAATTCATACCTATAAAGTTTGATTCTCGAAATTTTAACTCTTAATCTAAAAATCAAAATGATATGATATTTTACAGAACCATTCTGGACATCCATGGGTATCTCATGTAAAATTTTCAAGAAGATCTGATACCAATACCATTTTCAAAACTATTTGTTTCTTGACAAATTCGAAACTGTTTCACAGTGTCTTAACTGAACAGAGCAAGTTTCGAGAATTTTATAAAATCATAAATTAATCAGAAAATTATAAAATTAAAACCATGAATACTAGACACATATATTAATCTCTGTTTAAAATTTCAGAATTTTTCAAATTCATTTGATGGTACAAATAATTTGTGAAACTGGTCATTCTGCTGGAATCACAATTTTCCAGTGCAATAGTGTCAATTTCGAAAATCCATATAAAATTGAAAACAAAGTCAAATCTTATGAAACAAAATTTATTCAATAAGCCCTACATGTCTAGTTTTCAGAAAGATAAAGTCCGTCTTAAGAATCTTTCATAAAATATGTGTTTAATTTTGAGATATTCAAGCTGTCTAGAATTGTCCAATGTGTTTATTACATCAAGGATTGATTAACAAAACTCAATAATAAATCAAAACCTTAAACACGACTTAAACACATCCTAAATCATGCATAATGGTCTATAACAATCCAAAAAAAATGTCAATAAAACCCTTAAAAGAGTGATAGGAAAACTTATGGAGAATAGGAAATGTAAAACTTACCAACCATTAAGATTCTGTCCTAAGTAAGGTTTTGAATCTTAGAGTATGAGTAAGAGTAATAAACAGTAAAGAAAATAGAAGAAAACGTTATAGATTAAGGGTTATGAAAGAGGGAAAAAATATGAATTTATAGGGAACCTTATTAATTTTAAAAATGGTGAGTCATTTCTAAAATTACCCCATAAATAATCCTTATTAATAAGGGTAATAATGACCTTTATAAATTTCCATAAACAAAATTTTCATAATTTAAAATTATATAATTTTTTTTTTTAGCGTTACAAAAAGGCATTGCCTTTAAGGGCCCATTAAATTCCCTGAAAATAACGCCGTAAGCTGCCCCTCTAGGATTTCCTTTAAAAAGCCCATCCATATCAATCTTAAGATATTAAAGGAGAATGCCAGGAAACTGAAACTACCTTCAGACATCGCTAAGGCTTCTTTAAGTTCAATATGTCATAAATCGGAACCTATTTAGCCACATGACCTAGACAATATGAGCTCAATAAAATGATGTGTGAAATAAGAACCTTTAGATAAGGCAAAGAAAGCATATGGTTTTAAAAACGTAATAAATTTCGAGCTCCCCACAAATAATAAATCATTATAAAGCAAGCCATGCACCAGAGAGAAGCTGTGTGATGTTAGAATCTATCATCAAGAATTAACTTCTGTAAACGCACAAGTCTCCAGTCATGGGAAAAGTGATACCAAATAAAGAAGTGAACTAGCTCCAAAGTTACTGAGAGAACCAATAAGGCATAAATAAGCGGGGAGCCATTTCATCAGTTTGCAAGCAAAAAGCGCAAGCTGTGACAAAACATAAACCACATAAACGTAGCTGATCATTTGTCAAAATCCTACTATAAAACAACCTCTAAGCAAAAATTGAGTATTTTGAAGGAATAAAAGAAGACCACAAGCATTTGTTCCAAAGACAAACTTCACGGTTGCTAAGTGAAAAATGATAATCTTCTACAAATGTAAGATCACCATCTATTCAGTGGCGCCAGACCATCTTGTCTTCAATATCAAGTATAGGAAACTCAACTCTATGTTTTCAATATTTGAAACTAGCTATAGGAAAGAAGATTGAAAATGATCTGAGCCACTACCAGAAGAATTAAGGTTCATGCCAAAATCAATAATAGTCAATAAAGAAACAATGGAATCTGACAACCATCTATCATGTCTCAGGTTAATCTTTTTTCCATCACCCATAACTAACGACAACCAGTAACTAAAATAGGAATCATAATCTTCAAACCTAGCCAAATGGAAGACATGGAATAAGTTTGAGACCAATTGTATAAAGAAAGTTGAAATCGACCTTTTAAGAACTCACATTAAATAGAAAAAGATGTCAAAATATTCCAAGAAGTCTGAGTAATAGCAGCACAGCTAAGCAAAGATAGGTCACGAATTCCCAAACCACCTAACTATTTTGGAGCACAAACCTATTGCCAAGAACTAGAAATAATTTTTGGAGTATCAAAAGAACCAATCCAAATAAAATTCTGCATCTAATCACTCATTTGCTTCAGGAGAGAACATGGCCACTGGTAGATCATGAAGCTTTGTAATAACATGCATAGATAACAGTACAAGTTGAAGTCAACTGACCAAAGAGAGTAATGTTTCCATCCAGCTTTCTAGCTTTTCAAACTCTATCAGCCATACCCTGCAAGGGCTGCTTCTTAGAGATTCCCCGAAATATTAGAACTCCTAGGTAAGTAAAACTAGTTGGACCCTTTCGAAACCCCAAAAAAGATTTAAAAAGTCGATCCTATGACTCTCATGGAGCCACTACGAAGAAGTTCCGGGAGTTATTAAGGAAACTTCGAGTTCATATTGGTCATGGGTTGCGAACGGGAATTGAACTCCTAGGTAAGTAAAACTAGTTGGACCCTTTCGAAACCCCAAAAAAGATTTAAAAAGTCGATCCTATGACTCTTATACAAGCTAAAAAGAACAAAGATTTGGCCTTGTTAATCACTTGGCCAAAAGCACGAATATAAGATTAAAAATCCCATCAAGTTAGAGAGAGAGCCATAATCACCATGAACAAAAATGAAAATATCATCCGCATACAGTGTATGACTTCAAGAAGTACCGAGTCTTGGTAAAGATATACCACTAATTAAGCCTTGTTCTCGTAAATTAAGAATACCTCTGCTAAGAGCCTCTTCCGCTACATAAAAAAGCAGTCGCAATAAAGGATCACCTACCTCACACCTCTGTTACAAAGTAAAAAGCCCCTTGGAGTGCCATTAATAAGAATGGATGTCAGAGCAGACTGCAACAAAATAGAAACCCAAGAAATAAATTGTGATGAGAATCCAAAGTTCTTCAAAATCCAAAAAAGCTAGTTTGCTGAGGAGAAATAATTTTTGCAGGAGCTATTGGGAGAAACTTAGAGACCTCAATTGCACCAAGATCTTTTGGAATTAACACAATAAAATGAGAGTTAAAATTATAAGGTAACTTACCAGTGGTAAAAAAATGCTCGACAAAATGAACATCAGAACCATCTGGGCCAGGCGAACTATTCGAATCCATGGCAAAGACAATATCTTTAATTTCCAAAACAGAAGGCACCACAATTAGAATAGCATTATCAGCCTCAGAAACTAGATAAGGGATTGTCAAGCAAACCGTTGTTGGATCATCCACATTAGAAGCTGTCGAATAAAGCTTGACATAATCTGATACCAAGTGGTTTGAGATCTCTACAAGATTAGAGTTAACAACACCATCAATAAGTAAGCTTCTAATAGAGAAGCAGGCCATCTTCATTTTACAATGGACATAGAAAAACTTTATGCACCAATCACCATCAGTCATCTAACTCTAGTTTTTTACCCAAAAACAAAAAAGGGATTGATTATGCAAGCTTGAAGAACTTCTACTTTAGCTGCCACCTCATCATTATAAAGCTGTTTAGAACTGCCACCACTAGAAACAGAACGCTGAATAGCTGAAAGATTGGCCCTGGCATTATCAACACAAGCATTAATATTACCAAAAACTGCTGCATTCCAAGATCACAAAGCAACAAGGCTCGTAGTGTTGATAGTTTGGACCGCATTGGACAACAAAAATTCACTAAAAGGTAAACATTTTTTACAACTTTCAAAATCTGAGTGCTCAATCCAAACTAACGGAATCTAAATGGTCGTGGCCTGTGCTATTAATAGAAAAACCAAAAATAAGCGAAGTACTATGATCTGAGCATGATCGAGGCAAAATAAAGCTTTATTATTTGGCCAAGCATCATAAAAAGAAAGGTTGCATAGAGCCCTGTCTAATCAATGTTCAATCTGACTCTTGTTCGAACCATTACACCAAGTAAAAAGATTCCCTTCAATAGGAGATGGGTTAGACAGCATGCATTAATCATATTAAAAAAATCTGACCAAGAAATAATGGAAAGAGAATTATCACTAGCCCTTTTGTCAGCCCTTATAATTGAATTGCATTAAAGTCTCCAACAACCATCCATGGTTGGTCACAAGAAGCAGCAAAAGAAATAAAAGCATCCACAAATGCCGCCAATCAATGTAATTTGTAGCAGCATACACAAAGGATAAAACACATATAGAATTATCAAGACAAAATTGCAGAGATATTAACTGTTTCAAACAGTTAACTATAGTACACAAAGCTAAGTGAACAACACTAATAATCCACATATTTGGAGCTAGGTAACCTCTGTCATTAGAGCATACAAATTTCATTTGAATAGAACTCTATAAAATAGAGGGAATGGAAGACAGTAGCACCATAGGCTGAGAAATGAAAAGACAATAAAGATTATAAGTAAAACACAAATTAGCCAATTCTGATTGAGTGTTAGGGCTGGCTACACCCCTCGCATTCTAATATAAGATCTTTATTATTATTTTTTTTTTCATATTCTGACCACTACCTCTAGCAAAATATGGCAAACATAGAAAAGAGCGAGTACAAGCTTTCTGTTTTCTTTGCTTATGTACTATTTGAAAACTATCCTCATCAATTAGTGATGTATTTTGAGTAGAATCAACAATCGTTTGAATTTCTCAAGACAACAAAGATGTTGCAGTGGAAGGCATAATCATTTGGTCTGTAGTAATAAGCAGCTCAACAGGCAGCCCAAGTTGATTTGTGGAATGAATTATAGGAAAGGCATCAACCATCTAATAATCATCGTCAGGAGGGTTGCCCTGCAACAAATCTTCATCATCAGATCAATAAGTTTCTGAGGTAATTGGATTAAACCCAAAGTGTCTAAATGCAATATCCACAAGTGGCAAAAAATCCTTGTTGTAATCATTAGCTTTCTTAATAGACTCATTAGCAGATGGATTTCACATAGCCTCTGAAATTTAAACTAGTCAATAAACATGTTTAGGAGGATTCTTAGTAGGCTCATAGGTAGCATTGGCTATCTCATGATTTCGATAATAATTAGAGGCATTATGACCAAGAAAACCACAAACAGAACACTGATAGGGAAGATTCTTATAATGTACTGCTATATCAAATGAATAACCTTGCGTTCAACCAATAGCTGTGGTGGCAGATTGTCTATGACATCCACAATAACTAGAACTCCGGAAAAATGCCTAACAATTCCTTCCCTGATTGGTTTATCAAGCTGCAATAAAGCCTTATACTACACGCAATTTCCATTAGCGTCCTTGGGCATAAAACTCTTGAATCAAACCATACAGACATACCAAAACTTGAACATGAGTGTATAATACAAGGTCGTAGGGATCAAAGTGCTTTTTCCATTCATAAAGACGAAAAAGTCCAGAAGGAAGGGAGCAAGTACCACAATTCTAAGCCGTTTGCATGTTTGCTTCAATGGAAAACTGTACATCAAGTAGCCACAAGTCAAACGAACCAAAGCCCATGTGGCTTCAGGCTTCCATACAGCATGAAACAAATGATGTAGCTCATTAGTTGTAAGGGGTTTGGACCTTTGACATAACAGCAAACGGCCAATTAGATTAGTGTTGTACCTCTACGATTGTTACTGGTAAATGGATTCTGTGATTTTGATAGAAGTCAAGTTTCCCCACTTAACAGGTATTAACAATTGAAGCATGGAAACAGTAGAGCGGAACTTGTGCCAACAACCTGAGCAAAAGATTTAGAGGCAGAAGCAAGTGAAGGAGAAGAGGAAGAGATAAGAATGTTCGCCATTGCATTTATTCCATGTTACCTTTTGTCAAACACTTAGTTGGCGAGCTTGAGAGAATGGGGAGTGGCGTTGAGAGAATTGTCATGTGCTCCCCCATGTTCGTAGAAGGATAATCTTTTACCTTATTTGCACTTGATAGATATGGGTGTTTAATGTGTAAATGAATCAATTAATAAAGAAAAGGGTTGATTAGCCCAATACTAGGTGCTTTCATTAGTGCTTTGTTTTAAGTTTAGAGTTTTCGTTTATTCATTTTATTTATACCATATTTTCAGCTAACATGTTATCAGTACAATTTAATAACGGTAGGAGTTATGTTATAACCTCTTATGCATCATTACGGTGCAATTTATATAGGGCCATAGGCTATAATTTAATAGATGGATTTTGAGGCTAGAAGTTTAAGAACAAAGATGGGCCTCGAGGCCGAAAGCCTAGGAATAAAACTGTGAGGCCTCGCAGTGCCAAGATAAATATTATTTTTGTTTTTATTATGTTTAATTATGTCTATTGCTTTATGCTTCATTATTATATTATGCTTTTTATTTATTATAGTTTGTTTATTATGTTGGTTTAATTATTTTTTATTTATAGCAATTTTAATTTATAAATAGTTGGTTTTATAATACTGCCTATAATTTAATTTTTTATATGAAGTGATTTAACTTATATACTTATATGTTCGGTTTAACCACCTATCGAATTATTTTGTTTTTGATGAATTAAGATTTTTTTGTATATTTTTAAAAATATTGTTGTTGCAACTTGAAGTTTGCAAACAAATGAGGCAGTTAGAACCTAAAGTTCTAACATCACTAAAAGTAGAACCTAAAGTTCTTAATTATGAATTTAAAATTAGAACTTGAAGTGCTAAATACATGAATGAATTTTCTACATCATAATCATGTTTATATTGCATATGTTATGACAGTAATTTTTGCCTATCCTTTGCGGATTATGTTTAAGCTTTTATATAAAAGTTTGTATATTAATTTTGGTTATGATTCTTTTAAGTAATATTATTATATCATTATTGTCAATTCAACAAGAGGCTTCGAAAAAATTGAGAGCTAAATAAGTATTGAAAGTTCTGCAACAGTTTTTAATTAAAAATTCTAAAATTAGAACCTAAAGTTCTAAGGGACAAATTAGAATTTAAAGTTCTAGCTCTGAACCTGAAGTTCTAAGATATAATTTATAAATAAATTAGGACCTGAATTTCCAATTTTCAGCTTTCAAAATTTCTAGTTTTTATAATATTTCATATATATGAATCCGAAGTTCTATACATGGGAAAAACTCTACTTTTGACATCTCATTACATGTTTGTCTATCATGGGTTCTATATGTCAAAACGCTCATTCATGTCATGAGCCTGGAAGGCACCGTCAAGGAAAACCAAGTACCCCTTCATGATGAATTGAAAGTTAGGATATTCATGGTCATATTTTACAAGTGAGCTTGAAGCTCAAGGTTTATGACAATTAAAGATATGATTTGCTGGACTCGTGCAGAGTATAACTTAGCTCTATCCCAATACCTTACAGATTAAATTGTGTAGTGAAAAGGTTTATGTAGAGAAACTGATATAGAAGAATTATGAATCATGATCAAAATAAGATATTTAACATTCCTTAAGGCAAAGGAAAAGATTAGATAAGGACACATGATCGTTGTCCTCACAGTAGTCATAATTTCTTATGATGAGAAAAATATTTGGAAAGGACATAACCACCAAAAGTGGAATGTCTAATGAATAACAAGACAATGAAGGTTTAGAGAATTTTTGAACATTGTGAAAATTATCATGAATAAGGCATGAAATGGCATTAGTATTGTGTAATAAGCTAAAATAAAACCTTCACAATGTGGAGACGAATGGCATATATAAATGATCACAACCCAAAAGATCTCATTCATCTTAATGTCTTGATACTAATTTAGATTTAATATTTATCATTCATGAAATATATATATTAAATGCTTTTTGTTTAGATTTTTTCTCTTTGAACTTAATATTGCTTGAAGCAAACGATGTACATTACAATTCATCTTGCAGACTTGATTGAATACTCCGGAGGAGTTATAATTAATTGAGTGCTCCATAAGAGGTATAATCTTGCTTCGTAAGAGGTATAATCTTGTTATAAAGTAGTACAAAAATTATGTATTTCAAATTCTTTATATTCGGCCAAATCTCGAAGAAATCAACTGAGTTTTAGATTTATCCGCTGAAATAGTACCATATTGAGATTTTAAGTGCAAATAATATAGAGATTTCTGCATTAATAAAATTATTTAAGGCACTAAATACATATTAGAGAAGCTTGAAACCTTCTTAACTGGGTTGTATCATAAAATCAAGATGCAATGGAAAGTTATGCAGTATAAGCTAGAAGTTCATTGATACAAATTTTTCTTAATATGAAATAATTGCTTTAGTCACCCAAGATTTGTAATGATGTGTTGAATTATGAAAATTCTCATGGATATCTATTGAAGAACTGTAAGATTTTATTGTCTAATAAAATTATTTATACCGCTTGCTCACAAGATTACTCGCACCGTTTTTCATGTTACTATTTTTAGACTATCCAATCAAGACTATATGTCTAAATAATGCATGTCAATTCACTTCTAAAACTTCTTACGACTATTGTGTGTCACTTAGAATTGATGTAGGGCACCCAATACCATATGTGCATACCTAGAATGGATTAGCAGAATCCTTCATCAAATGTTTTCAAGTAATTGCTATAAAATTTCTTATTACAAAGTCAATTACCTATTCTGCATAGGGATATGTTGTCTTGAATGCTGCGGCATTGGTCAGCTTGAGGCCTTCAGCCTATCACTAATATTCCCCGTCACAATTGATATTGGTGCATCAACATGAAATATCCCACTTACGCAGCTTTAGTTATGTTGTACAATGCCTATAGCACTCCCTAATACATTAACAACGAACGCCAACATCATTTGGAAATTAATGTGAGATTTAACTCATCATATATTATTAGATATCTAGAGCCCCTGATTGATGATCTTTTACCACATAGTTTGTGGATGTTCACTTGGATAAGACAACTTTTCCACCATTAGAGGATAGACGTATGGTATGAACTTTCTTGAAAAGTTTCTACTATCACTTATCTAGATCTCTCGCCAGTCAAAACGAGAATAAAGTGCAAAGACAGTGAATTTGCAGCTATTACTTGTTAGATGCATTTATGAATGCAGTAAAGGTAACAAAATTACTTATTTTAGCTACTTATACGCCAGTCTAGGTGATTTTTTCTGCTGAACAGTCATGTGCAAATTCAATTAATGAATCATCTGTCATATGTTAGAAACGTGAGAGATTACTTTGGTTCCAAATGCATTCTTCCCTGGAAGAGGAAATTCAAAAATCAAAATTCTATTGAAAATAATGGTTAGCCAATGGATATTTTCATATTATTTGAATCACTAGTTTCAGATGAACTAATGGCCCCATAAGAGACATGTCTAAGAAGGACACGTCCCAGAAGAGACATATGTTCTAGAAGAACTAATCATCCTAGAAAACACATATGTTTAAGAAGAAACACATGTTGCAGCGTCTGAAGAAGCATGAAAATCCAATATTAAGGATATGTATACATCTACAAAGGAGATGTGCGATCTTAATGAAGTCGTCATCAACAATGAATTTTCATTCACAGTAGCAACTAAAATTGTAAATGATTTTAAGCTCAAACTATTGATGAATTTGGACAAAAATATTAATGGCCTTAATAGAAAGAAGTAATTCCAGTAGAATTGACTTTATTAGCTAAACATGAAGTATTTAGACTAGTAGTCCAAATACTTGTAGTTGTCAAACCTGTTAGGTCTATTGGTTAATTGTATGGAAATGTAATGAATATCATAAGATAATTAACAAGCACAAGGTTTCCTGTCGAACCATTATTAATTATGAGGATAGTATTCTTGGATGATAGAGACCATTAAGTTTTGATTTTAAATAAGTTTGACAGTCTCAGCAAGACTTCATGTGCATCTAATAGACTTAGTAATTGATGTAGTGAAAGAAATTAAAGAAATCTTAATTAGATTAAAACTTATAATATTTAGCAATATTTTAATTAATTTGTATTCTAGTTTAATTCAGTTGCCTATTTAAAAGTTTTATTGTTTAGGCATTACTTATTTGAGTTATATATCTAATTTAGGTATAAGTCTTATTAAAATAAGTTTCTTTTCAAATTAGGATAAGTTTTAGTATAAATAAATTTCTTTTGTAGCTTTTACAAGCAGGCCTAGATTATTTAATATTGATTATTTCTTGGAATAAACTCTTGGTTTCTATTTCGTTCTTGTTATTTCTTAATATTATGTGGAATCAATGAGTTTTAATGCTCTAAATTCGCAGGTATTCTTAGAATCAACATAAATTTAGTTTATTTCTTTATTTTGATATTCTCAAAGAAGCAACAGAATATTAAAAATATCTCCATCTATCCATCATCCTACATCTTTTATCCTTCTGTTGTGTTAGCTTCACTGCAGAGCATCCTTTTGTAGAACCACGCTGCATCAATGACAATATATTTGCATGCGTATATTCATGTGAGAATTATTGAATGACTCAAAATGCCTAAGGAATATAGATCAAAGGATCATAATCTATGCTCATTAAGTTACAATGATCCCTATATCGAATGAAATAATCCAATGGCATGTGATATAATTATTTGAGTGAATATTTGAAAAAAGAAGGATATAAAAATAATCCTATTTACCTATGTGTATTCACTAGAAAAATCTATATTTGGATTTCTAATTATTGCAGTTTATATGTATAACATGAATTTTTTTAGAACTTTGAAAGAGCTTCTAAAGTTGCTACATATTTAATGAATGAATTTTAGATGAAAATTTTGTGAAAACAAAATATTGTCTGAGCCTGCAAATCAAGCACAAATTAATGAATTACTTATGCATTAGTATGCCTATGTTGAGGAGATCTTAAAGCGTTTTAATATAGATAATTCTCATCTATTAAACACTCTTATAGTTGTTCAGTCTCTCGTCCAACCTCAAGAAACGAAGAGATAGTTGGTCCAATTACCATATCTAAATTTAAATTGGTGCTTTATTGTATTTAGCTTAATGCACCGACCAGACTTTGGATTCTCATGAACTTCTTGACAAGATTCAGCTCAGTACCAACACAACGACATTGAAATAACATCAAACATATTTTTCAATACCTTATTAGAACAAAGAATTTAGGTCTAGTTAAGTATGCTAATGTTGGGTAGCTCTCTCATCCCCATAAAGCTCATTCATAGACGAGACATATTTTTACATGTAATGGTACAAGAATTTCATGGTGATCCATGAGACATAGCTTTGTTGCCACCTCCTCTAATGACTTTGGGATCCTTGCAGTAAATAGAGCAAATAAGAACTGTATACGATTGCGAACTCTCATGTAATACCCTAATTCTCTCAAGGGTATTTTAGTCTATTCCATTTGTTATTGATCTCTGTACCCTAATATAGAAAGAATAAGATGCCTTGCGTTTTCCATTAATGACAGAGAGAGAGATCGACTGAAAAAAAAAAAAACGGAGGAAAGAAAGAAGAAGAGGGAAAAAAAAAAAGAAAAGAAAAGAAGAGAAGAAGAAGAAAATCTTCTTTTTCGTTTGGCCATGAGCAACACGTGAGATCAAAGTAGTGTCCTTTGAATTGGATATTGTGCTGAAAGAGAACTGGAGGTAAATTTCACTTCTTGATCCTTTTTAATTGCTATGGAAAAGCATGATTAGATAGTGGTAATAGAGGTAGAACTTAAGATTTTGCAGAAAATATGTTGACAGTGTGTTATTTCAAAAATCAAAATAAGTTGTACAAATTCATTTTGAATATGAATTTTGAATATGTTAAACTGGACATTTTCAAGAATGTTGTAAAAATTGTTTCAAGCTAATCGGATAAGAGTTTAATTTATTATGATTTTTTAAACTCAAGTCTGAAAACCTGGAAATTTCTGATTATGGTGAAGAACATGAATTACTAAATTATCTTACCATAGCTAGACTTCTTCAAAAATTATGAAACTTGGACCAGCGATTTATATATATATATATATATATAGTGTGATTCTGGATATTTTCAATATTTTATGATAAAATAATAAATTGTTTTATATTTTTAAAACAACTATGTTTAAAATAAAAAATTGTGTGACAGAATGAATGATGTTTGGAATGTAAATTATTTCCAACAGCTTTTGAAGGAATTAAGCTATGAAATTTTAATCAACGAATTTTTAGTAGGTCAGAATATGCTCTATAAAATTTGAGATTTTTTCAATAAGGTAATAATTTATTAAAAATCAAAGATATGTTGCTCTATTTTGGGGATCGAATATTGAGAGTTTTTAAGGTTTAGTTTAGGAGATGTTTAAAATGAGAAATTTGAGAATATTGGAGTTTATGATTATAACTTGATTATAGTATATGAAAGTTTTATTAATGATTTTTAGGTCGATGACATCAATACGCATTTGTTATATTTGGATGCCAAGAGGTAAATAAACCAGACTTCTAAATGAATCACAATAAATAATATGTGTATGTTTGAAAAATTTGAAAAGCCTAATTTTTACATGTACAGATATGGATTTATATGATTTTGCTCATGTGCTTATGTGATGTGTTTTTATATGTTAAGCGTGATTATGTGCATGGGCATAAGTATATGTGAGAGTTTATTGGCAAAAGCATGAATATGCCTTACGTTTTCTATAAAATGAGAAAGTAGATTTTACCAAAACTAATTTGAAAGAAAGAAAGTAAACTAAGTTTTATGAGAGTTTGCATTGGGGGCCACCTCTAAAATACTAGCTATACAACCCAAGAAAGAGGTGAATTGGGTTTTTAAAACTTAAACAATTAAAACCACACAACAATTTAAATTCATGTCTTAATGAAATCAATAACAATAAGTTTAACAATACACAATATTAAAAAGATAAAGGAAGAGAGAGCAAACACGAGAGCTTTTATGTGGTTCAGCAAAATCCACGTACATCCATACCTCTAAGCAAACTAAACTTGAGGATTTCACTATGCAAGCCTCCCAAGACTTCAAGAGTTTTACAGCTGACTTCTAAGGTGTCAATGAACCTTCACAAATGGTGTTTCACTCATACACACATTTCCGTAAATGTTTCCCACACTTACACTCAAGCAAATTTGATAATGAATTTGAAGATTACAACATATGCTCTCTTTTAAAGTAAATATACAAATGATAGCTCAATGATAACTCAATGTATGTGGGTGCAAGATGAAATCTCAAGATAGGTTGTATGAACTAATTTTAGCTTGATAGAAGTTGAAAAACCATATTAGATTTGAGTTTGATTAGAGTTTATATATTTTGGATATGAAAACTAGCCGTTATTGACCTCCAGAAACTTGTCATAGCGCCACTAGAATCAGGCGGTTAGCTGCTAGTCTTTTATGCCGAGTTACCGTTACAATTTTGAATTTACAAATTTGCCCAAGTGATTAGCCGCCACCCTTAGCCATCTGGCAGCTAACTTTTTGTCTTCCTAGGCGGTTAATCGCCACATTTTGGCCGGATGGCTGCTATAGTTTTAATATTTATATTTTGTCTCAAAACTTCTAGAAATTATATTAGGGCCCAAAATATTTTAACCTTTTCAAGTAGGTCCATTTCTATAATCTAAAACAATACTTATTGATATCAAACATTTCAAAACTCTTTCATTTTAGGCCATATTTTGAAAAACAACCAATTTCATAAAATTACTTATCTTATAATTATAAAACCTTTAGTTATGAAAAAAAATAATGATTTATTAAATAAAATCATGAGCTTTTCAAATGCTAAATCATACATACATTAAATCAACTTTACAAGAATTATAGCAATGAAGATCACTTTGAACTAATACTTGTTCTTGATCGTGCCATTGTCCGTTGAGTGTCTTGAGCTAATTTCACTTGATTCACTTGAATAAATGTTTCCCTTCAAGAACTAGTGAAATTGTGAAATATAATAATACACGTTTGTTATTATCAAAATTACAATTTGTATAGTCCTTTAGGCTAAAAACCTCTTAAAATTATGTGGGGGCCACCTTTTGAGACTATACGGAGGCCGCCTCTCAAAGGCCAATGTGCTGTAAAGTGCCACGTATAGTGCAAACTGCCACTCATAGCACCCCCCATGTAAAGGATATGTATTTTTGAAAATAACAGAAAGAGATTTTGATGATTAGTTTTACAATATTTTCAAAGGACCATGGCATATCATCCATTTGCATTATGTATAAGTATGTATGTATTTTGGTATAAGAAAAACTAGTTTGCTTATTGAGCTTTGTACTCATTATAATTTATTGTGATTCAGTTTTCAGAAATCAGGATTGTTCATAATGAGAGAGAAGAAGGACTTGAATTAAGGATGATAGATAGTTTGGCAAATTTTAAAATCTTCCACTATTTAAATATTGTATTTGAGGCTCGAATTGTTATTAATTGTAAAGAGATATTTAAGCACATAAGTGAGTTATGGTTAGATTCGCCTTCAGAGTTCAGTTGGGGTGTTACATCTCATCCATCATATCCAGAGGACGTGCAACTTGACTTTTGATACAAATCTTCCAACAAGATAATGCTACTTGCATTATGGTAGTTTAAGGAGGATATTATTAAGGAAGTTAAAATTGGGAACACTTCGCCAAAATTCTTCTGCAATAATGAGCTCCAGCGTAGCTACATATCTGGCAAATATGCTTCATTAATTATGTTATTTTGAGGGTGAGTATCTTTCACGGGGAGCATATATTTTGAAGTGAAGAATTGTTGGGGAAAAATGTAAACTATACTATTTTTCCTTTGATTAGGTTTTATTGAGTTTTATTGGTAAGGTTTTAGCGAGGTAATATTAAGTACATCTAGTAATACCATTATATTACAAAATTGTATGTAAATAAATTATGAATCCAAGGGGGAGTGTTGTCACTAAAGTGGATCCATTTGTCTCACATCAAAAAATTAACAACCCTCACCCTTTTTGCATCTTATAAATGTGAGTGTTTAACTTGTAAATGGAACAATTAATAAAAAAGATTTGATAAATTCAATACAATGTGCTTTGATTAGTGACTAGGCTTTAGTTTAAAGTTTTCATTTTTAGTTCAAAGTTTTCATTGATTCATTTTATTTATAAAAGTTTGTAGTTTATCAAGAAGGATAATAAATAAATAAATGGTTGAAACTTCAATGAACGAAGTCAGTCATAGTACTAACTGGAGAAGCATCTCAGAAGAGTCTTCTTATAGTACAGGGTTGTATGACATACAACTTACTTTTTTCACTTAAACAACTGGTATTTTACCGGTTGTTCATTTAATAATTAAAAAAAATTTAAATGAAAAAACATAAAATAAAATGAAAAAATTAAGGAAATTTATAAACAATTAACTTGAAAACTATTTGAGTGAGAAAAATATTTTTAATTTAACTGAAAGTTAAAAAAAGTAAAATAATCATGTCTCATCACTTTCGGTTAAATATTAATATATTAGGTAGACGTTCTAAATTAATTTCACGTCTTTAATTTTAGTTAAACTTTCTTACTAATAGGTTCATTTGTTTCCACTTTCTAATTCCCTAGTTTTGTGTTATTAATTTCTTAAATTTAGTTATACTTTCTCCCCTTTTGGCTTATATATTTCAACTATTATTCCACTGGTTTTACATTTAATATTCCAATTAACTTGGTAAGATTCCAATTATTTAGATTAAATACCTAAATTACTTTTTTTTTGTTAGATTAGTTCTTGATTTTGGTCAAACTTTTTCATTTATAGGTTCACATGTTTCAACTTATTAATCCACTAGATTTATGTTTGATATTCCTCATAAATTCATTAAATGCCAATATTTTAGGTTATATTCCAAGTAATTTTTACTTTCCATTTAATCAATTCCGAATATTCATTACATTTTCTCTTGTTTATATGTTTCAGCTAATTATTCCTTTAGAAATATGTTCAATATTCCCATTAACTTGGTAAGATTTCAATTATTTGGGTTATGTACCAAGTTTATTTTTTGTTGTTTTATTTTTGGTTAGGTAAGTTCCTAATTTTGGTTATATTTTCTCTCTTCTGGGTTTATATATTTCAACTATTATTTTACTGATTTTGCGTTTAATATTCCAATTTACTTGGTAAGATTCTAGTTATTTTAGCTTAAATACCTAAATTACTTTTTTTTTTGTTAAATTTTTTTCATTTATAGATTCATACATTTCAACTTATTATTCCACTAGTTTTACGTTTGATATTCCGTCTAAATTTGTTAAATGCCAGTATTTCAGGTAAGAGTCCAAGTAACTTTCATTTTCTGTTGGATAAATTCATAATTTTCATTGCACTTTCTCTATTATTGGTTCATGTGTTTCAACTAATTGTTATTCTAATTTTGTGTTGAATATTCCCATTAATTTGATAAGAGTCCAATTATTCGGATTAGGTACCGAATTTATTTTTCATAATTTAATTTTTGGTTAATTAGGTCCCTAATTTTGTTTATATTTTCTCACATATGGGTTTATATATTTAAATTATTATTTCACTAATTTTACGTTCAATATTCCAATTAACTTGGTAAAATTGCAGTTATTTAGGTTAAATACTGAAATTACTTTTTTGAGTTAGATTAGTCCCTAATTTTGTTTAATCTTTTTCATTTATAGGTTCACAAATTTCAACTTATTAGTCCACCGGTTTTGCCTTTGATATTCCTACTAAATTCGTTAAATGCCAATATTTCAAGTTAGATTCTAAGTAACTTTAATTTCTCGTTAGACGAGTTCCTAATTTTTGTTGCATTTTCTCTGTTATTAGTTCATGTGTTTCAGCTAATTATTCCTCTAATTTTATGTTGAATATTCCCATTAATTTAATAAGATTCCAATTATTCGGATTAAGTACAAAATTTATTTTTTAAAATTTTACATTTGGTTAAGTAAGTCCCTAATTTTGATTATACTTTCTCTTATATGAATTTATATATTTCAATTATTATTCTACTGGTTTTGCGTTCAATATCATAATTAATTTGGTAAGATTCCATTTATTCAGGTTAAATATCAAATTATTTTTTGTTAAATTAGTCCCTTAATTTTGGTTAAACTTTGTCATTGATAAGTTCATATATTTTAACTCATTAGTCCACCAGTTTTGCGTTTGATATTCCTACTAAACTCGTTAAATACTAATATTTTGGGTTAGATTTCAAGTAACTTTTATTTTCCGCTAAATGAGTTACTAATGTTCGTTATACTTTCACTCTTATTGGTTCATGTGTTTAAGCTAATTATTCTTCTAATTTTGCATTGAATATTCTTCTTAACTTAGTAAGATTTCAATTATTTGGGTACTTTGTAATTTATTTTTTATTAGATTAGTCTCTAATTTTGGTTACATTTTCTCTCTTATGAGTTTATTTGTTTCAACTATTATTCTATTAATTTTGTGTTGAACATTCCCATTAACTTGGTAATATTTCAATTATTGAGTTTAATAGTCAATGTACTTGCATTACCAAAAACAATAATATTAATAATGTGAACTATGTTTGACCCTTTACTATTTCAGTAAATATCAACTTACTATATAGTACTGAAAAATCTTTATTGCAACCCTTAATCTTTTCCAATATTTTGGTCTATAATCTAAGTCCATTTCTTTTTTTTTTTTCAGTACTTCAAATCTCTTGAATTTGATTGTATATATAATTGAGCGTTTAATCTTTATACATATTTATTCTCATTTTATCATTTTAATTAATTATTTTTAGCTATCAAGTAAATTAAAGCATTTATTTTCAGCTTTCTCTTTACTCTTTAAATAATTTCTTTAATTTTTCAAAACTTTGACCGCAAATAAAAAGTAGAGGCAAGAGGTGCATGCAATTGTTGTGTTTTCAAAAAATAAAAATTAATTTTTCAACACATTAATTTTTTGAAAGTTTTGACGGTATAAGTTATAAAAATATTTAAACTTACAAAAGTTGAAACTTTCTTGATTTATTTGTGTCGAATTATCTTTTTTTTTTTTTTTGAGAAATTGAATTGATAAGATTTCCTGAGCATGAATTTATTTATACTTAGCTTTTGATCTTTGTTAATGTTATGCCCATTTTATCATTCAATTAATCATATTTATTTATCTTTAAACTAAAATAAATCAAGAATTAATATTTTTTTGAATTCGAATTAAATTTTTACCACTATTTTCTTTTCAAATTAGTTTTATTAATTTCTAATTACTTCAACAAAATATTTATATTATTAATTATAAATATTATTATATTATACTTGTATTATTACCACTATTATTATTTGTTTTTTTACTATTGTTACAATTATTATTACTACAATCATGAGATTTTTTAACAACATTTTTTCTTATAATGAGTATTCTTCCTTTTCATTTTTAAATATGTATATAATTTTCAATTTATAAAATAAGTTCTTCAATTTTCAAGACTTAGCTAAAATAATTTTTTGAATTTTATTATGGCCAATACGGTACTATGAAAATCTAACATTATAGTTAGAACATGTTGTAATATAATTTTTCATGTTTAATTAATTTATCTTTTTCAAATGGTACTTTTTTACCCATAAATTTGTTGGCATTTATTTGCAAATAAAATTATAATGTCCTACTAATTTATCCAATGCACTTAAAAATTAATCAAATCAAGATTTCCATTATAAGAACGAGAACTTCGATCACTTAATAGTTAGTGACAATAATAACCTAATACGAGGCTTATTGAAAAGTTATAATTGCAAAAGGAGCCGAGCCTAAAACTACTTCTGTTCAGAAATTTTTTTTACAAGCTTGTGAGAAAATAACTCTTTAAACACTTTTAATATCAATAAAACTATTACAAAATCAAATTAGTTCACAGCTTCCAAAAGCTAAATCAAATGTGACTAATTTGAGATTTAGATTTCATGGGTCTCTGCATAAAAAAATACAAAAACCAAATGATATTAGAAAAAAAAAGGCTGCGACAAAATAACAAAAAATTCAAATTTCAAAGGCATGATCTAAATTCTTAGGCGGGATATATTATTTTCAACAGAAAAATTGAAACTTAAATATTAAAAAACACAAAATTATATTCTAATTTTAACAACATATTTTTTTATGAAGTTTTTAACAACAATATTCAAAATATTAAAAAATAAAAATTCTCGACAAGCATACTCATTCTATAGAACTTAAGGTGTTGAAATATCCTTCCTCAGTTGAAATAACTTTAGGAAATTTGGTCATAAACTTGAGATTTTGACCTTTGTTCGCATTTATACTCATTTATCATTTACAGTAATTTTAATTTTGCTAACAACACCCTTTTTTTTCTTTAATTGGCTATTATTCTCTTTTAAATATATACAGTTTTTAAATTACAAAATAAGTTCTTCAATTTTTCAGGACTTAATTAAAATAATTGTTCAATGTTTATTATGACCAATATATGGCATTATGAAAATCTAATAACATAGTATCAACATTTATGATTATGAATTAAGCACGTTTAATTTATTAGTTTTTCAAATGATTTGTTGGCATTTTCTTGTAAATGAAATTATGACCTACTAATTTATCCAGTGTACTAAAAATGCACTAAAAGATGAACCATATCAAAATTTCCATTCATCTACACAGGTTTACAAGAATTTTTTACAAGTTTTTGGAAAATAATTTGAAACTTTTGACATTAAATAAAACCAATACAAAACTAAATCAATTTATAGCTTCCAAAAACTAAAGTTCAAATGCTGCTATATTTCGAGGGTCCCTGCATACAAAATAATAATAATAATAATAATAATAATAATAATAATAATAATAATAATAATAATAATAATGAATAAATGATAATAGAAAACAAGACCATGAAAAAAATAAATAATATTCAAAATTTCAAATGCACGTCCTAAATTCTTGGGTAGGACCAACTAAATTTTATTTTCAACCCAAAAAACAAATTAAAAACTTTAATGCGAACTAAACATAAAACTACATACTAATTTCCGACAATATATTTTTTTTTACAGAAAATTTTTAACAGCAATATTAAAACATAAAATTATTCATACTTGTTGTAAGCAATTTTTATGTCAACTTTAATTTAATGATAAAGTATTTTTGGAAGATAAAGAGGAGAATACATCTACAATAAATAAGAACAAAATTGATTGCATGAATGATGAGAGTATACATCTAGAATGAGCAAGAACAAAATTGATTACATGAATAATATGAATCATCGAATAACATCTAATATGAACAAAAGGCAATAAAAACTAAGCACCTAAAAATAACTGTAAAAAATTCATCAGTTTATAGATTTGTTCTTGTAAGTAAAATAAATTCAAAATCTAAACCTTGTTTATTTATCCATTTGCTTGTATATTTATTGTAGCTTTCATAATTCTTATAATTTGTCAGCATACTCAAAACAATCGGTTCAGGTAGCCAGAGCACATAAAATATCTAGATTACTAGTTAACATAGCATTTAAAATGGTAGTAATGTCAATACCATAGCAGGGGGGAAAAACTCAAATCAATATAATTTTTAGCTTTTCCTTTCATTTTTCTACCATGAAACACTGGAATGAAATAAGACTGCTATAGAAATCAATATTACAGCTGCATTCAGTTTAGGAAACAAATGAAAAAAAAATAACTTGGGACTTTAATTTTAAGAATTCTTCAGAGGTAAAAATACGACCAAATTACCCTAATAATGTTTTTTAATAAACTACCTTCATTATATTTGTTAACAAAAAGCATACACAGAGGTTATCCCATGTATGATTTTCAATTCTTTCGTAATTTCCTTATGCATTCATTTGCAGGAAATCTAATATAAACCCGTATTACCCACTTATTACTACTATTTTCTTTATTGTATGTTACTACCAAAATTAAGCAAATATAAAAGAATTCAAAAAATAGCTCTTTAAAATCTAATTTCTCTTTAGCTATTTATTGTTAAAGAATAATCTGCTAAAAGAAACTTATTTGCCGTACAAGAATGGATTGTGGTGCTCAGCTGACGAGCAAGTTGACCAACCCATACTCACAATTCCCATAATCACCTTTGCATAGCATATAATAGTAATATAGTGACTGAGAAACCACAAAATTCATGCACTGATATCAAAACATCGCAACAATTCAAGAAACTTGAAATTCATTTGTTGCTCTGAAAGAGGAGAATACATCCAGAATTAACAAGATCAAAACTTTTCAGGACTACTGATCGATGATTGCATGAACAACATATATCATAAAAATAGCATCTAATATGAAAAACTTGCAAAATGCATTAGAAATTAAGCACCTAAAAATTAGTCTACATTTAGATTTGTTCTTCTACATAAAATACATTCAAAATACAAACCTTGTTTATTTTTTATTTGTTTGTTTATTTATTGTAGTTTCCACAAGTCTTATGATTTGTCAAAATTCCCAAACACTATATTTGGGTGGACAAAGTACTTAAAAATAATTTGATTACAAATTATCAAAGCATTTGAAATGGTAGGAATAACGATATCACAACAGAGAAAAAACAACTCAAATCAATGTCTTTTTTAGCCTTTTTTTTCATTTTTCTAGCAAGAAATACTAAAAAGAAATAAAATTACCATAGAAATCAACATCATACCTGCATTTACTTGCATTTACTTCAGAAAACAAATGAAAAGAAGCAAAATACACGTGACCTTAATTTTATGAATTCTTCATAAGTAAAGAAATTCAATGTTATTTAATTGGATTTCATTACTGAATTTCATAAGTTTTATATACACATACATCACACATATATATTATCACATAAATTTATTGTCGACCTTGAGAATTCAGATACAATTTTTTCTTTAATTTCAACTAACTAAACATTCCCTAATTTTTATATTTCTTTCAATAAAGGCATAGTTCATCTATTTCTTCAAATAAAAACATGCCCAAATTACCCTAATAATATCAATTAATAAGTTACTTTATTATTACCTTATAAAAATTAACTTTGTTATATTCTTAGCAGATTTTCTTTGAATTGACGACAGTAAGCTGAAGCTTAGCTACTCATCACTCATCAGCCTCTCTTGGACTTGGATCCAACCACTTGAGAGGATGCCAAAAGCGTTGTCTGCATCAGATCGTCTGTCAATTTTCTCCCTTGCCAATCCATCTACAATGGAACCATAAAACATGCAAGAAAAAAAATTGGAATTGAAAACTCTAATTGATAATTCAAAATATATAAAAAATAATAATTAAAGTTAATTTCTACACCCTAATAAGACAAGTTCAAAAAAAGGGAACTGAATTTATAAATTTTTTATGCAAAAAGCTTGCGCATAGATTTTGAATACAATTTCAAAGCTTGTTCATTTACCTTGAACTGTATGTGTTCGAAAGATGCCAACTTTTTTATTGATTGATTTTGGAAGATTAATGAATGTGAAAAAAGATGAGGAATCTAGGGACTGTAGTGAGAAAGACAAAAAGTAAGAGCGAGATTTACAAAATTTAGGAGCAAAAACTCACGGCGGCAGCTTGTTTTTCTTTTTGTTCAGTGACTACAATGGCGGCTGGTGATATTTTTCAGTTTGGCGGCTAGGGTTTCTAACAATGGAAGAATGTGAGGTATTTACATTTTGAATCAAAATTTGGGGAAAAAATTTAAAAAAAAAAAAGAATTGTAAATGTACACGGTATTAAAAAAAAATTACGTTTTATCTTGGCGGTAGTTTTACCTGCCTAAATGAAACCTAATTACTTAGTGTTTCACTAAAAATATAATTTAATTTAATTTAAAAAATATAGACATAACATTTAAGCTTGTCAATATTTTTACATAATTTTATTATTTTTAGTTGTTGTATAAATTAACTTAATTTCAAAAAAAAGATATGGATATAAATGTAAGATTGAACTAAATTTGTGATAATTACACATATTCAGTATACAAATCATGTAACCATCTAGTGAGTGGAGTATTACTCAAATAATTTGATTTAATTTAGAAATATAATTGTCATGCTTTTTTTTTAATACTGATTATATATCAGATTACTGTTATTACAACAAATATTTACAACTGTTATTATAGCAGACAAATACACTAATATTTACAATCAGATATATAACTGGAACTTACAATATTACATTAAATTTTTTGTGAGAACAGAAGTTCGAGTCGCCATAGACTCAACCTCCATCAATTAAGCATAATTGTATGGAGTTAATTTGTAAGTCTTTCTTCTTTGCGAAATACAAGTGGAGCAGAGACATTCCTCCTTTGTGAAGGGATGTCTTAAAGTATATAACAGTAAATATTATTTAATATAATATTATTCAATGTTTGTTGCATTTAAATTTTAATTATCCATATTATGTACCATTATCAATTTGATTAATGTTTAGCAAAAAAACTTACTATAGCAGAAAAGATTAAATAAAGTAATTAATTTGACATAAGTTTGCATGAATTAATTTGCATAAGAGATTGTGAGTTTTATTTAGAAATATCAAATATTAGATGCTTTATATTTGTCTAATATATGATTATTATTTTTAGAAGGTATTAGTCATTGATAATAACAACAACAACATTTGAGGGGTAATTATGATGTTTGGTAAGATAATTATTCAAAAGTTCAATAAACATTGCAATCATTTTCGTAGGTAGACATTTAAGTTCCTGTCTGTGTATTGTGGGATACTGGGATTGATTTCTTCTAAATATTTAAAATTGAATCGTTTTCATTATACGTTTAGATACTTGGATTTTAATGTGATTAAAAGTTGATAAAATTATTTTGATAATTTTTTAAGCAAAACATCATTACATTTATAAAGTAATATAAAACAATAATTTAGTTGATATATAATTTATTGTAATTTATTATATTAAAATATTATTCTCATTAGTACATCAGTTTCATTTTTTAAAGTAAATATCATTAAATTTATAACATAATATTAAGAAAATAATATAATCATTTTTGTTTATATATATTAATCTATTAATTTTACTTAATTATATTTCTTTTATTAGTACATAAGTTAAATATATAAACTATTTTTTCCATGAATTTTAAGGAGCAGTTTCATTTTTTTTTTTAAGTTGAGGGGGTCTTTGATAGTGTTCTAATTTTAAATTGATTATCTTGATATTTACCTAAAATGAGGGAGCTGTATGATAGTTACCCTTTACATTTGCCACTTTTAAACAATTAAAATGAGAGTACCGATGGCCTCTTATCGGCTGTATTAAGGGAATAATAAAAAGCAGCTGTACAAGCGGACCCAGTGTCCACTTGTAATTCTCCCTAATTTTTCAGTTTAAAAGTACAACAATTTAATTAGAACAATTTAAACAATTATAAATGGTAATTGATTATTTGTATATCGATATGTTCGACCAACTTCGGCAGCAGCTTCAGGACCAAAATCAAAGTATACCCTAAGACGCCTATCTTTTCTCAATCTATCCACACATAAAATAATAATAATCAAAGTGACCATTAAGAACACATCTCTACATGCTTCAGAATAAAAATTTTCAAAATATTGGGAACATATCGTGAAATAAACCATGCAACCTTAGCATTACCACCAGTAACCTGAAAGAAATTTTAGCTGTGTTAGGCTGCAGTCTACACATGGAAGCGAATATTTTAAACACCAGTATACATTCATTTTGGTTTTCCCTCGTGGATTATAGGTACTTGGTAAGCCAGCAAAACAGTCGAATCTTTGCCTCACCTACACCAAAACAGAAGGCGGCAAAATGGTTAAGAAAATAGAGTTAAACGACTAAGTCTTTTGGCCTGCATGGGTTGGAGGCATCGAAGAGAGTTAGTCTCTATGCAAAGCATCCTCCAGTTCCAATTCCACCCCTATACGATTTTTTATAGAGGCTCTGGCATCTAGAGGAGTTTTGCACTTCATTTGTAATTCCTTGAATCTGTTAACATCGAAATTGAGCTTCTTGAACAATTTCCTCTGCCTAGAAAGAAAGAGCCTCTTCAACAGGTCTTGGTAAGTAGGATCTCTTGAAGTCATCAAGAAGTAGGCATAGCCTAAGATTATACCAGTTGTGGTGGTGAAGAATGCGATGGGTTCCATTACATCCCATGAGAATTCCCAGAATGTTAGGCGGAAGAAAAGTCCAATATGTATGATAGATAAACCCAGACCAATCAAGAGGATGCGCCTTACTTGCTTATGTGCCAGCACATCAATTTCTTCCTTCTTCTCCTGCAGCATCTTTAATTCATCTCTCATAGGGTCATTTTCTGGATGTAGAGCAAGGGGCACGGCTCTTCTAACAAGATCCACCACCTTAACATTAAAAATCAGATAAAGCAGTAATAGTTAATAAAACCTAGCAGAGGCAAACATTCAAAAGCCGCCCACGTTTTGTCTTGATTAAACAAATTGGAGTTGAACCAGTAATCCAGAAGCAACATATAACAACACAAAATTTTGTTACTACTTTTCAATCTTGTTAATAATTGAGAATAAACAGCAAACGGCTCACTCAAACACGGATATCTACCAACCAGGCACCAATACATTTTACTCGGCACACTCTGAAGGCATTAGTCTCCAGAATGAACAAGTTACAGTCTCCAATGCATGAAGTATTAGGCATCATGATTTATTGATTCTCATATATAGTTAAGGTTTTGTCATCTATTTTCGGTGTCTGTGTGTGCATCCGTAAGTACATCCAACAGTCGTGACAGCAAAATTATCTCCACCCACCTTGATTTGTTCAACATATCTATACAGGACAGTTAAACCCCTAAAAATATCTTGAATCATCCCTCCAATCCAAAGGTGCTCATTGATCCAAATCCATTCATCAACTTCATTCAAAGGACAAACTTGTTTGTTTTTCAAGTAGATTGCTGCACAGGAGTGGCAAACACTACAGCTCTGATTTAGATCAACGATTGTAAATTCTATTTAACCTGAACCGTGAATACGGATAAAAGCTTAAACTCAGAACTGATGTGAAAAAACGTAAACAACCCAAAGTCAAAACTAGTTCATTATAGAAATGAACTGTTGAAAGCCAGAATTTGATTTAAGAGTCCCTCCTGAGTCCTTTGCATATTCTAATGAAAATTCAAGAAAACAAACTACACAAGTACCCAAAATCCATCTTACATATGCATACAAATATTAAGATGAAGATCGAAGAAACATTAAGCAAATGGTAATGAAATTAGTGGATTCAGAGAACCAGATGACTCTCTTTGCAAATTTGAATCATAGTTGGACTTGGACCTAGGAGGGAGCAAGAGATGCCAGCCAGTTATCTGTTGGGATCCTTCGTTTGCGCAAGGTCAAACACTACATTTTAATGGAAAACCTCCACCAGCGAAAGAACTTATTAGAAGGCCAATTCATAGTAAAAATGACAAGAGCCTACCCAAATAGCTAAGCAGGATATGGTTTTACTTCTGATAAGAAAACATTTCATAAATAGAAGATTGCCATAAAAACTCCCAAGAAACAGGAGAGATACAATTGTATGGCAAAAGCAATAATGATAATGATAACACATTAAAACAACAGATCACAAGAAAAACAAAAGACAAGAAGTTATACCTTGTCGGGATGAAGATAGACCTGGTCACGAAAGAGAAGGACGACACCAGCATCATCAAGAACATGTGCAAAGGCAATGGCTTCATCTATAGTTCTGGCAACACCCATACTGGAGCATGCTTCTAGAAGCTCTGGGTATCCAATCACTTCCTTGCCTTCCATACCAAGCTTTTTCTTCAGGGCTTCCACATTCACAAGTCTCATCAACTTCTTAGCCTCTGCTAATGTTATGTTCTCCGTCCCAGATTCATCACCACCATCACGCGGCGGTGGCGTTGTCGTTGATGATGATGACGATGACGATGAGAAGAATGAAACAGTCTTGTTGTTGCACAATAATAATAATGGCAATGGGTTTACTACTGTTGTTACTGCCGTTGCTCTATATCTGTTATAATAATAATTAGGAACACAAAAATGGGAAATAGAATGAGAATCCACCAACCGCGGCGTTGTTGTTGCCGTTGGAGATTTCATTTTCCTCCAAACCGCCGCTGACACGTTCTGCGTCAACCACCAAACTTTCCTCCTCGACATTTTTTGCTTTTGTAATTTTCCAAACTTTTATCTAAATCAAGCCACTACTGTTGCCGCCGCCTCCGGCCAATACCATCTCATCGATTAAGCTGATTATCGTTTCTGACAGTGACTGATAGATCTATTTGGTTTCCAAAAATATACATATAACATTATTAAATAAATAAAATAAAATAAAACGTTTGTTTAAATGGATAGACAGAGATATGGGAAAGAGAAAGGATGTGCTAAGCAAGCATCTTAAGTGAAAAATAAATCAATAAATAAAAGATGTGAGGATTTGATTTTGGGGCGAAGAGACAAGTCAGGCAAGTACGGCGGGCTAAGGGAAGACCAAACCACTTACTAATTACTAATTTCGATTACAATTAGTTGTTAATACTAATTATTAAGCCAACACCTGAACACTGCTGCTGCTACTAATAATAATAATAAGAGTAAAGTTCCAATTACTCCCACTAGAATTGATTAATTTTAAATTATTTTCTTTTATTTTTTAATACCTTAAATTATCCCACTAGTTAGTCAAAAAATAAAAAATAAAAAAAAGAAGTGGGTTGATATTTTTTTTTATCTTCTAAATAAAAATAGGAGATAATAATAAGGTAATCACTAGGAATTCATTAGGATATTCTCACCCACTACTTTGCATTTGACTCCGCAAACTTCTCTTTTCTCTAACTCGGAGCATCCCCATTTTGCGTTTTAGTAGCATCCCGTATTCCCGTCCTCGAGTTTCCTCCTCACTTCACCTTTTACCAAATAAGGACATTCTTTGCCCTTTTCTTTTATATCCCCCATTTTAGTTTTTTTAACTTATAGCTAAGTACGAGATATACCTTGTCCAAATACGAGTCTTCCCACTAGAATTGCTTTAGGATTGTTGTAAGTTACAACAGCTACGGCTTATCAAGACCCACTAGAACAAAGGCTAAGTTACAATTGTTATTACTTACCATCTATTTGTACGGAACAAAAATTAAGTAGTGATTGATGATTAATGAATTAAAAAATAAATAAATAAGTTAAATCTTATCCATTTATTATCACTAAAAAAAACACGACACGAGATTTTAAAAACACTCTTGGCGAGGCAAAAAAATGGGGCGTCTCCTCAATTGGGCCGGCGGTACTACTACCACAATTATACGTTATCAGGACCCCTATTATTAGAGTCCCAAACCCAACGCAAACAACTTAAAGACGCCTTCTAACTGTATCTACGCATCAGAAGGCCCAATAAACCCCCAAATTTTAAAATACCGACGATCACTGCCCAAAAAAAAAAATTGTTTAAAAAAAACACCTTGAAATTACGTTGAATCAGTCTTGATATTATTATTTTCATTAAAATTTATCGTTACCCTTCAGAAGCAAATAAAGCAATTGAGAACTTAGGGCAATTCAAGTCGGATTCCACTCCACAGCCCAATTTGATATCTGGGTATCAAAACAATCATTATCCATGCATTCCGTAAGCTAAACCATAACCCAGTAATTCTGGCTGCCCATTGGAAACTAATTTAGAATCCCTGTTTATTCATTTTCCTATAGAGGGAGTGGGAAAAAGTGGGACCAGGAAGCAACTAATTTACAATTGAATGTACACTTTCAGTCTGAGTTAAATTAAAATCCATCATTTTTTTTAATGGAATTAAAATCCATCATTTAAACAAGATTTAACAAGCATTTCTCATTGCCACCTGGAACTGTAAGCACTCACTGTCGTCGACTGTATCTAGTTTTGGAAAGAGTTCTAATCAAACCTTTGGCAATCTTCCAAAACCAAAACACATTCATAATTGCCAACATAGGGGGTACCACAAGCAAGCTGTAGAAGCCCAAGGGGAAGATTTCTTTTACCTGAAACAAAACAAGACAAATTCAGTGGGCCAAAGTCTTCAATTTCTTCTTTCCTCCCACAGAGCAACACTGACAGATCAGGCCAAAAACTAAAGCTTCACCATCATTATACAGAGCTCGTTTTAAAATCCGACCAAGCCATTAATAAATTTAAGTTACGAGAAGATAATGCATGGTAGTAGTGTTTTATACAATCATTTTGTTCTATCTATGCGGACAAAAATTTAGAAAATACTTTCATGCTTCTGTTAACTTAAAAAAGAAATATAGTAAAAGAAATGACAAAAAAAATCAATACACTAACAAACCGAAAGCACACTGATGAGAAGGCATAATAATTTTCATCTCAAGACTGAATAGGTTACCATGATGTATTTGGTCAGAACTCAATAGTGTAGGATAACAAGAAAAGCTAGAATTGAAATCATTAGTTTCAGTTAATTTCAAGTTCAATTACCACTCACCTGATCAAAACGGACAGCCATGTGGACGAAGAAGTAGATGAACAAAAGAATCCTGGCAACCTGATGACCCCAACAGTTCATAACACATTAGAAACATGATAGAATATAGGACAAAATGACCTAAGATGTACAATAACAATAAACGGCAGATCTGACCATGTAAAATAGATCACTAGTCATTTCAAATTCTGAAACATGTAAGCAGATCAGAGTCCTTTCAATAAGATAAGCATTGAATTGCTACAAACTTCTTGTAATTTACAAAGCCAATGCAAGATTGTAGTAGCATATAAATTCAGTGCACAAGGTTCAAAATGTAACCATTTTCTCCTAGAATATACTTAACCAAACCACTTTTTTCATAAGATGGTAACTGGGTAAACAGATCCTTAAAACAAAATATAACATGAGACCATAACCAAACAAAACAAGATCTAACAATAAACGGCAGATCTGAACATGCCAAAAAATTTTAACCGCAGGGAAACAATGAATCCTTGTTAATTCATTCATTAACAATTGCAGCAGCAATTGGGAAAATCTAACCCTGAAGAGAATAGGAACTGAAAATAAAAGAAAAGTGTCCATCACTAATACGCATTTAATATATTCTTAAAAATTATTTTGGCAAATTTCATAATAACTAAGTGAAGCAACTTTGCCAAAATGGGAATTAACCAGAACATGCTTCAATGCAATTGAATGCACCTCAGTTTCTCTTCATTGTTCCAATTGAAGAAACATGCACCTCAAGATACACATATTATTGCATGAAAACATGAATAAATAAATAAATAAAGAGTTTTAAGGCATACACAACATTACCAACCACCCCAGGAACAATGCAACACCATTGCAGATGTAAATATTGGAGCTTTTCAGACCAGCAACATCTAAATACCTGAATAAATTATTATGTTGTAAGCATGTTGACAACAAAAAACAACTATGAAATACTTTCTAAAAGTTATCTTTACCATCTTAGATTCACAAAGGGTGTTGTAATCTCTGTGAAGAGAACCATCAGTATGTATATTTGTGCTTGACCGCTTACAAGGGCGAGAAAGATTGAAAACATGGATAGCCCATGATGAAGGACCTAACAGAAAAGAGGAGACATTTTAGGTAACCAAGTTTTATGGAATGTAAACTCAGGAGAATAACTTTTTTCAAATATCCAAGAGAAAAGTCTGCTGATGCCTAAAATTACTTATTGCCAAATACTAGGGCTAACCATAACCCTACAAAGATTTATATATATGTCTCTAAGTGAAGTCTCTGCAGTGTAGGAGACTTGGGATCATATCCCAATCACACTAGGGAAAGGGATTCTAAGGTTGGGTCAAGAGGTGAGGCTAACAATAAAAGACCAAAAAAATGCCAAAAATTAAATTATAAATAAAAATCAACCACCTCCATTCAGACTCAAGAATTATTAAGATTAAAAATTAGGATAAATAGATAGTCTCACAGGATAGTCGACGTAATTGAACATCAGGCATGAATACGGTGTACTTACATATTCCAAACCACCTAAAGCCGGATAAAGCCAGAGAATCATTGCCAGGTCCGATAAAAAATAACCAATAGAGATCTGTATAAAAAACCAAATAAATAAGGATAAGAAAGATGTAGGACCCAAAAAAAAGAAAAAAAAAAACACTCCAGATGACTGTAAAAGAAAGTTCATTTCTCAATAAAACTTCTAAGTTTATTGCTCCATATTTGGTTTCAACTTTTGACCCGTTAGATTCCCTAGTGTCGCCTACCTATGCCTATGCAAAAGCGAAATATGCCAATGCAGCCTAACACGGTTAATATTATATAGTCAAAAACCAACGTTTGACAGGCGATCAAGTGGAGGTTACATCCTTTCTCATATGTATCTAGGACTTTCAATCCTTTTTCTTCTCATGTAAATTGAACTAAACTCTCCTGCAATCTCCTAGGGACACAGTTACTACTTTTCTAGTAACCAAAGAACCAAAAATTCACCCAGCAAAAGCTAGCCATTTTACTTTTCTTTTTCTGGGTGCATGTTTATCTGAATTTTCTAGAAAAATTTCCAGGCTTGAATTATAAGTTTAATTTTCATGCCTTGGATTAAGGTAAAGTTTTATCCTTTGCTTTCCTGGGTTAGGAGACGCCAAATTCTTTATCAGAATAGCATATAACATATTTTCCCTTGGAGTCAATATGACTTTCTAACCACCACCCTGATCAAATCATACGAATCCAATTAAATCATTGACTGATACCAAGTAATGCATCCCCAAGGACTGTTGTAATGATTCCAAATCTGTGAAAAGAGTAGAAAAACCATCTTATGTTTACTTGGAGATGCTAAATGTAAAGTGACTAATACTTAGGATAGAATACATATGATAAACATACTACATGGACTTACTAAGGGAGCAAAAAATAAATTATGATAATAAAATAATAAACTCCTGCATTGACTCACCCCCAATACTGTTTCTGATAAAGAAGATGTTCTGTTAATAATTAACTCATCATGATAATCTTCACGGAAAAGATCTGACAACAGTAGGAGGTATAAAGAAGCAATTGAAGCAATAAAGGCATGAAATGTTGAAAAGCCCCTGTACAACAATAACCAATGCTTATAGCGCAGAACTAAGTATAAACTGTGTGGAAAACTTTATAAGCCTAAACAAGAATTAGCAATTGAAGAATCTTACCGGTTGTTCCATTCAAGTTTCTTTTCATTGCTCAGTTTTCCATATCCCTTGAAGCACAGAACACTGATGATACCTGTTAATTTATAAACCTTCAAGAACAAAGTTGAACAGATTTGGAAGCTATTAGGAAATGCCAAATTATCTAACAAACGATGATAAGACTTGTTGATGCATTCATTTATCTCACTTTAATAACAAAGAACCATTAGCAGAAGATTTACTATAACAGCACTAACTTGCAAAATATTTTCGTAATCTAAAGCTAAAAGAAATATTGGGTTATTTATTTACTAAGCTAAAGTAGCCATAGAAGACATTCTGTCCCATACAACCATTTAAAACTGTTCTACTTTCCCTCTCCATGACTTTGGGCCCTGTTGTGATTCCTGGTCTGTGTTAAAGCATTATCTTTGGGCCCTTATCTAGTGGCTTAACCTTTTTGAGTCAAGCAGTAACTTTCCATGGCCAACTTGACCAAGAAGCCTTGTGTTAGAATCACCTCACAGTTAACTAATTTCCAATAAGTTGTCCTTGTTTCTGTCACCTGCATGAGGGATGTTAAAGCTTAAATGCAATTGTTGGATCCCTTCCAACAGCTTAAAACTTGGGTCAAATGATAACTCATCAGTCTGAGATCAAAGTAATAATGCGTAAAGTTTGATGAATGGAATTCACTTGAGATCATTTACCAAACCAAGAAATTCCTTAATAAAATTCTAGTTTTTCACTTTGGCTTTGGTTCAAAGAATAAACAACACAGAAACTATTTCATTAAAAAAAAAAAATGAAACAAGGCCATTTAATAATGAGTTCTTTCCCATCTTGGTTTCTTTTGTGCAGAAATTGGAGAGACAAAATCACATTTCCTTTGCTGCTTAACATCTTCTTTTCTATGGGAAACGAGATACAAGGAAACTAAAATTTAGAGGGCAACTCCAGGTTCTTTCATACACTTGTGCTGGAGAGCTTTTTGGCTTTCAATAAAGGAAAGGAAACAAAGAGTCTTTGGAAATACACAGTCCTTGCACTTTTATGATTTTTGAAGACAAAAGAGATTAAAACATTCTTTGCTTGTGACACAGAACCTTTTTTTTATTAATCAGTTTGCAATCCAAAAGATTTGCTTTCCTAACTTTTAAGAGCACTTCAGCTGTCTCAAAATTAATGCATACAATCAATCAGCTGTCTCAAAATTAATGCATACAATCAACTCATTGATTTATCAGCTTTATCTTCGCCTTTAAATAAAAAATGATATATTGAATTAGTCACCCATGATGAAATCTAAAACTGAACTTTCAACGAGGAATATATTGTATGAACGAATGACTTGTTGAAAAATAGGTCACCATGTATATAAATACATCTGAGATTACCAAAGGCTTGGGACTTTTGTCTAGTGATTCATACTAGATTGTATTAGTTTACCTTAAAGATTTCGTTTCAATTAACATTTCCTTTGGGATTAATTAGTGAAACATGGGAATTGAACATAAGACCACATAGTCATAATTGCATTGATACCAAGTTAAGCTACAATAAAATCTAGAGGTTTGAGCTTATTGGTAAATAAATTAGCTCTAACAAATAACAGTTAAAGCATAATCATAACATTTAATGTTTCACTCTAATTCACATACGGTCCTAGCATGTACTTGTATTTTTTTTTTTTAAATTAATGCGCACACACTAGTCAAGTTAAGCTACCATCAAATCTAGAACTTTGAGCTTATTGGTAAAGGCCTTAGCTCTAGTAAATAGCACTTAGAGCATAATCATAATATTTAAAGTTTCACTCTAATTCACATACGGTCCTAGAATGTACTTGTAATTTTTCCCTTTTTGTTTTATTAATGCACGCACACTCCTTACCACTTGACCTAGACCTTGGCCTCAGATCCTAACTTCATAGTCCTAAAAAGTACAATCATTAAAAATTACGAGATCATTAGCCAACTTGTATTCATAATGAAGCTAGGATTTCCATAGATCCTAACTTCCCTACACAAATAAATAAAGAAATAAATAAAACTCATTTTAGGTTTTTGCGAGATACTTTATTTTCACAGTCGCCAATGCACGTTGGCAGCCAAGCCAAAAATTTCTGTGCAGCAATCACAGAGAGAAAGGAATGTCTAGCAAGGAATCTTTTGAAAGCAAATGATTCCCACATTATTGTTCTAATACTCTAATACTTTAATACTTGAACCTTATGAAGAACTAATCTTGAAAAAATTAATCACTACGTCAACTTCACAGGTTTTTATCATTGCGTAATGTTAACAAGCAGACAATCATTTTTATTTTTTTTTGCGTGTTTCAGGAGTAAAACATGCATATTTGGTTATTCATCATGTATGAGGATGGGGTTTGTTGGTTGTTTTACTGAAACTGAAATCTCGTGCATGATAATTAGTAATTATAATTTTTCTTCTTCAAAATATGCTTTGCCGACTAAGGTATTAGAAGCAAAACACACTTTAAAGAGAATATTCAATTCATTTTTTAGAACTTTGTCAAACAAATGTGATATTACAAATATTTAACAATCAATTTTACAGCAGTTTAATCTTTTTCTATTATTAGTTTTGCAACTTGGAACAAAAATTTTGAGGAACTAACACACAAGAATCGCTGGAGAGAAGACGGTATAAAGTTCATGTCATAACAATTCATAGTTAACATACTAGTACCCCAACCAGACTTTTATAACCGCCAGAAAATTAAGCAACCTAGATATCTTTGTCAGTATTGATGACTCTAGCAATTTAACTTAAGCCCAATTCAAGAGTAACCAATTTAGATAAAAGCTTTACCTAGTGTTAGTAAAGACAACACCCAGTAATCATAATTTCACTTAACCCATCCCACCAAAGAAGCTACGTTAAAACTAGTTAGTTCGACGTCCGAACTACTATTTCGGTGCTCTTTTTAAGTAAACTGGAAATTTAACCTAAATGACTCTGTAATGCAAGTAGAAAATGGCTTAAGCTATTACAAGAAATACTTACAATTGTGCACATAATGATGCCAGAGAAGACGGATACTAGCCAGTAAAATTGTTTGCTTGAACTGACATTACCCGCCATGCTGCTCAAACTGCATCAAACGGGCATAAATGTAGAAATCATTAATATGAATTTACACCCAATAAACCAAGTAACCTAGAATGAATGGCCAATGACCATTAACCGTCTGTAATGGGTTAACTAGTGAATTTCAAAAACCAATTTAAATTAACTTAAAAAAACAAAAAAGAAAAAAGAGAATAAAAGTGAGAGCAGGGCAGCTACTTCAGAAGAGAGAACATGAAATGGAATATTTTCTTCTTCTTCTTATGGATTCGGTTCTTACAATGCATTCATATGAATGGAGTGGGTTACGATTTCAAAATCATAAATGCATCCACGTCAGCAGCCAACTTCGATCGGACAACATAATGGCATGGCTAAATAATTACCGTTTGGGCGGACTTCTAAGTCATAGCACCGTTGGGGCAGCTGCTAAGCCGTACCGATGTTACTCGCAATTGACATAAAAGTAATTTTTTATAACCTCTCAATTATTTGATAAATAATAATTAAAATAAATTTAAATTAATGTGAATTATAAATAATATAAGACCCGGTTGTTTGTGGCTGTTGATCCATCCCCTAACCCTTCTTCTTGTGGGTTTTACTTTGACCAACTATTATCAATTCAATGCAAGGCAGCTGGAGTAATTGCAAGTTATTTTGTTTGCTGTAATTGTTTAACATATTCAATCGAAAATTATTTTTTTTTTTGGGAAAAAGATTCTCTTTCAGTTTTTTTTTTTTAATTTTTTTAGTGAAATAAGTAGTTAAAACTAAAAATTTTAGATTTTGATGTTGATATTAACAATTAAATCAATTTTTTCATTAAATTTAAAAGATTAAGAGAGACTAAAAGAGAAAAATACTCGAAAAAAAATTCTAATCATTTCTTTTAACAAACATTAATACATTTTGAGATAAATCATTCACTGTTGTATCGTTATAATTTGAATAAGCAAATAAGTGTTTTCCTATATATTTTCTTTAATTGTTGTAATTTACTGTACATAAAACAAGTGTAATGCTTTTTATTTTTTAAAAAATAAAAGAAAACTATCCTAAATCGAAATTATAGAAATTTGATAACACTAATTACATTCAGCGAAGTGTCAAGCGAGAACTCTCCACACTTCAACCAAGTTGCCAAAAAATTTTTAGCATAACCTGGAAATTGTGGGGGATCTCCACCATCACAATTCTCCTTTTGAAAAATATGATCACCATCAACATAAAAACAATTCTTTTTGAGTCCCAAAAACTCATTAGCTGAGACAAGGAATGAACAATCATTGCAACAAAACCACATCTCATCCTCCTCCAAATTGTGCACCATATGAGCAGTTATCCAACAATTGTAATCATCATAATCCTTCTCGTTGAGGTCCTTCTCAATATCAAATTATTGAACATAAGTGAACAAAAAATTAACAGCTAAAATTGTATTAAATAATTTGTTACAACTCAACTTGAATATAATGCCGTAAGTATATATTAAATCTCTTAAAATTGGGTGTAGTGAATAATGTTGTTGATGTTTTAAGTAATAATGTTAATTAATTTAAATAGTTTAAATAAAGATTTTTTTAAAATTTTAAAAAGTGTACAAAGTAAAATTTAATGTTTAAAAATTAATATATGAATATATAAAATAATAAAGTGTTCAAAATAATTTTTAAATTATAAATAGTTCCACCCTTTTGTAGTGTCGGTTTCATGTAATTTCCACTAATGCTTAAACATGCACATAATTTTTGTAAGTAAGAAATTGTTGGGATTTTCAAAAACGGTCTCAGTTTTGTTGAAAAAAAATAGAAAAAAGAAAAAAAGCATCTTACTGCAAAATTCGGATGGGTCTCCTGTCCCACTCCACATTTGAAGCTGTCAAATCTGACAACAAAAGATGCTACTAAAACGTCCATTTCAGCATCTGTTGTCAAACTATGCCTTAGTCCCTGTTGTCTCTAATACTGTCTTAGTCTCTGTTGTCTCTAATATTATTATTATTTCCAAACCTTTGTTAGATTGAAAAAAAAAACTAAAAATATTACATCTTCATTGATCAGCAAGTAAATGATTAATTCAGAGAGTAAAAACCTCAAAATGTAAAAGAAAATCTTTTATGATGTTTCATCACATACCAATAATACATAATACACTAATGTAAATTGCGTCAATTTATGTCAATTAAGCTAGACAGTTTGTCCGGCGTTCCCCATTCCAAAGACTTCAATTCTCAATGGCCATACACACCTGATTAGGCAATAGCTGATGAAGCTGTTCACAAAAGGAATATGAACAAACTTGTAGAGGGAAATACACATCCATGGCAACAATACCATTCAATGTTAGCACCGGACAAAACAAAAGAAATTCCAAGCAAAATTATAGTTAGTCCACAAGGTCTTATTTCACGTCAAAGCATATTGACATCTGGGAAAAAGAGGAAAAGGGAAAAAGCAAAAGCATATGACAGGAGATGCATACAACACCCCATATTTACAACCTCCTGTCTTATTAGTACTCAAAAAACAAGCACCACAACATTTCATCTTGTCGTCGTCATCTAGTAACCTCCTTGTATAAAAGCACTTAGGCGGTTTAACTCCTCACGATGCTCACTCACCACAGCACGAACAACATCTCCAATGGACACCATGCCTATCATTCCCCTGTCATCAATTACTGGAATGTGCCGAATACGATTATCTGCTAAAATCAAGGGCATCAGGATTAACTCATCTAGATAAGCGATAAACAAACAAATTTAAACAAGGGCAGCAACATGTGACCTGTCATCAATTGCATTGCCCGCAGAACTTTGGTGTCAGGTGAGACTGTGATCAGCTTGTTCTGTAGCCACCATAGATACAATTACCGAACAGCCAATACACACACTTATGCTTGCTTGAGCAGAAACACTTGAATGTTCAATTGTAAACAACCTTAGAACCAAACATATTTTCCTGTGAAAGGACTAGTTCATACCTCTTCAGTCATGATGTCCCCAACTTTCGTTGACTTGGATGATCTTCCCTGCACTATGATCTTCCTGAGATAATCTGGAATTTAATTGTAACAGAGAAAAATGGAAAAAAAACAGAAAAAAAGAAAGAAAAAAAGGAGTAAGTCAAAGGCATTGCACAGCACCGTTTGGCTAATAAGGCCATCACTGCATTCCTAAAACCAAGGAAACAGAGGAGACTGAGTTGTGAACGAGAAAGTCAAGACGTTAAAGTCAAAAATTGCAAAGAAAAATGAGCTTATTCAATCAGAAACTCAACAGTAAATAGAATTTTCACCCTTCTCATAATTCTTGCCTATGCGCCATGATTTAAGACAGATCAATGTTCAATAGCTACAGCCTAAGCCAGGCTCATTAAGATTGCGACCATTGAAGGCAATCATTTAACAAAAGTAGTACAAATAACTCACTGAAGGAAAAAGAAAAGTAAGAGAATTAGAAAGGAATAAAAGTCAAAACAGCCGGCAACAGCTAATATTTCCAGTACATTCATGTTATTTTCAATTATGGTATGCTTTAAAAATACCTCTCTCTGTGATGATCCCAGCAACAGACTTTTGCTCTCCAGGTTTGACGACAACCAACGCTCCAACGTTATGCTGCGTCATCTGCAAAGATAATCAATTATTTAGACGTCTAAATATGTCATCCATTCATAATAAAATAAATAACTATTTCAATGGGGTGGTCGCTCACCGACTTGACAGCATCATAGACAGTGTCATCAGTAGTGCACCAAAGCCAAGAGCCATCAGCACCTTTACCTTTTGCTTTCAAAATATCTGAAATTGTTGTGCTCTCGAAACCATGCTCTTCCATACGTGCAGATGAAACTGACTCGAACCGCGAAAAAACTAAAGGCCTAAGCACCGGATTGACCAAACGGATACGCTGCAGAACAGCAGATTTGACGATATTTCCATGGGATAGAAATGATTGAATTGCCCCTTGCATTTTTTTTTCCTATTACAACAAAATCAACAGTGATGAAATAGAATCTTTCTTTGAGACCAAAAATCACCGGAAATAAACCCTCGACAGTTTTGACATAACTCATCAATTAATAAGCAGATAAAACGATATGAAATCTCAAAGAGCTAGATTGTTCTTGATCAACCGATCCGATTCACTTTTCGGTTTGAGTTTATTCATAAATTAAAGGCGCAAGAACAAGATCAAAACAACGATTACTCCACGAAAGACTTTTTACCTGTGAGTGTGAGAGAGCAATACTGGTGGCAGCGGCCGGAGCAGCAGATACGGGATAAGATTGAGAGATTTGCTGTACCCTATATAGAATAAGGAGGAAATGCTAGTGGGTGAGAGTGACCCGTGATCCTAATTTTTAACTTCTTTTTCTATTTGATTATTACCATGCAGCCCCTTAATATGCACAATTTACATTGAGATTCTAATTTAATCGATTGTACCAAATTAACCCCGCTCATACAAGGATGTCGATTTTATAAACAGCCGAGTCAAATTTTTGCAATTTTAGCTCGTGCAGGTACGGGTACCGATAGGAGTTTACTCTCCATTTAGTTAACTGATATGGGTTTGAAAAATTTTATTATGTATATATTTGAACACATTCATTAAAATTTGAACCTTTCAATGCAATATAAATTCATATATTATTGTGTAATATAGTTATTTACACTAATGAAATTTTAAGAACTTAAGCTAACATAGAAATTAAAATGCACATTAAAAATTTTTTTTTTTTGAGTGTTTTAAACATTTTGAGTCTTTATTAGTCTTTTATGTCTTATAGAACTTTTGGAGGCAAAGAAACAAAAGGAGAAGAAAAACCGACTTGATGTGAAAAATACTCAAAGTGTAATTTTATGGATTTTGATCACTTTTTGAATTATTATTATTATTTTTTTGGCTCAATTTACATTCTTGGGTTTTAGTAGACATATGATAAGGAGAAGAATCAGATTTGCCGTGAAAAGTTTCGTTCTTAAACAGCTGGCCCAAATCCCCTTTTAAACCTAACAGGAAACATTTTTCTTAAGTTCTGTATGGACTTATGGTGTGCTTATTTAATGGGAATGTGAATGAGAATTAAGGAATAAGAATGAATTATGTGTTTACTTACTTAAATGAGAATTAGAATATGAATCAAAGTGGTGGGTCCCACCTAAATTTGGGAATAATTATTAGAGTTTTCATTCTCATGGGGAGGTGGGAATGAGAATTTCATTCTCTAAATTATTCCTATTTAAATTATGAATTTTCATTTTATCCTTCTTATATTATATTATATTATATATATATATATTTATTTATTTTATTATTATTATTATTATTATTATTATTATTATGATGATGATGATGATGATGATGATAAAAAATCAGTTGTTAATAATAATAATGATAAAAAATTAGTTGTTAATAATAATAATAATAATAATAATATAATTACATTTATTATTAACAATATTATTATTATAATAAAAATAATAATAAATAATGACAATAATCAACTAAGGTTTGTTTAGTAACTTTTAGCAATTCATTTCGATTACAAGATAAAATAAACACATCAATAGCAATACAGTTCATTCCCATTCCGATTCCGATTCCGATTCCCACAACTAAAATAAACAATTTATTCTTATTCTCATTCCTCATTCCGATTCCAGCCCATTCCGATTCCACTCCATTCCGATTCCAGCTCATTCTGATTACTGATTTATAAACACACCATTATTTCATTTTTTCAAAGATATATTCCTAGTAGGAATCTAAGAACAAAAACAAGTTTTACCAAGTCCAACTAGGGTTAGGGCTAACAACACATATAAAAGTCAGAACGAAGGAGGCTTTGGCATCAAGAAACAATTCAATAAGAGAGAAAATTGTGAGAAGAGGAGGAGAGGAAGCTTAAGAAGAATAACAGGCTACATAACAAAAACTCAATCAATAAACCTTATTTCTTTTATCTTTTGTTAGTTTCTTTTACAAATTTAATCTTGAATATCTTATATATGTGCAAGTAGTTTTTCTATTAGTTAAGGGTTGATTTCAAAACCTAAGACAGTTTTTAATTAAAAAAATTTCTCTAGTCTATTATATTTCATTGACTCATTGATATTGTTTCCTCATCTCTTGTGCAATTTATATTTCCTTGTTCATGAAGGGGATGTGACTTTAGTTACTATAGCGTTAAATTTAAAACCTGTTTATATACAAGCATGAAATAGTGTATGTCAAACACTCAATCACGTAAGTTGAATATGTAATATTAGACATTATACATGAAGCATGATACACTAAACTCTATGTATGTAACATGAATGTAATATGTAAAACTTGAATGTCAAACATTAAGCTTGAAAATAAAGGGGAAAGTAGAAAAGTTTTGGAGGGCATTTCAAACATGAAATTTTGATGTTTAAACTTGAATATGAGATATCAAATTGAAACATGAAATCATGGGAAAAAAAATTAATTTTTTAAGGTATTTAAAACATGAAACATCAAAGTTTAAACATATAATATTAGACTTATACATGAAATATGATATTTTTACATGAAAGAAAGAATGAAAAAGGACTAACACATGTTGTGCGTTATGCAACAATAGAGAACTAACTTTTTTTTTTAAACCTCAAAAACAATAGATAACTAACATGAGACAACAAAACTTATAATATTTTACTCAAACATATACCACGTGATGTTATATATGCAACAAAATAGTCAAACATGAAACTAGGAGAAATAGCAATTTTTGTAGTATTCAAATGTGAAACTCAGAACTTAATTTAGATATGCAACATCTGATATGTATATGAAACATGAAAATTGTACATATGAAGCAATGAATGTCAAATATGCAACATTTGACGTGTAACATCAGTGAAGACATTAAACATTAAACTCTATAATGAAGCATTAACATCAAACATGAAAACAACATGAAATAGTAAATTTTGGCACCTTTTCATACATGAAACACGTCAAAGATGCAGCGTGTGACATCAATGTGAAACATAAACTTATACATGAAATAAAGAACAAAAAATATGCGCGCAGTTATCATTGTAAATTATGCAATAACGAGCATCAAACGTGAGTACTAGTAAAAATGAAACATAGAACGGTAGTCATGTAACTTGAATTGTGGTATATATAAAATATGAACCTTATGTATGAAATTAAAATAGAAAATTTGAGGAATATTTAGAATATAGGACTAGGGATAGAGAATAAAAAATAGGGATGACAATGGATAGGATAGGGTGTGGATTTATCAGTACCACACCCGCATCTCAAAAAAAAAAAAAAAACACTAAACCCACATCATACCCAATGCAGGTTTTATTTTTATTTTTTTCCAAAAAACCTACTTATTGAAAGTTTGAGCAATTACCAATCCTGCACTAGTACTCAGGGAAATTTTTGTGGGTTTTCAAACTTAAAAATATATAAACTACATAATGCAAACTATAAATTATAAAATTAGTCTAAAAAAATACAAGAAATACTTAATTCTATTCGATGTTTAATCTAGCATTGCTCGATTCTTAATCCAACATTAGGTTTATATGTGAATAATTATGTACTACGGACTGTCATATCAGGTTAAGTTCAATTAAAAATAATATATTAAAGTTTACGGTAATATAGGCTTCAATGTATCTAATAGAGTGTGAGCGTTTAATGTATAAATACTTAAGAGTAATTTCTATAAGAATACCTAAAGATAATAGGGAAAATTGTCTATATAAGTGGTTATGGTCCTTAGATCACACGTATTGTTCTATTCTCTACTGATATCCCATCATTAGAGAGAGTACAGAGAGAAATTTAAAATATTCTCTAGGAGAACATGTTAATCTGAAAGGTTAATCACACGGATCTAGAGAATAATTCAACATTACGGATTCTTGTATGCTTCAGCATATTCTATTATTAATTCTTAATGATACAACGTGAATTTTCTTAGATTATAGGTGATTGTTTTTACCAAAGAATTATTATTTTAATAAGTGATATCAGAGCCTCTTCATGTTGTATCATTGGGAATCGAATTTTTTTCGATAATAATTAAATTTTTGGGTGCTCTCGAATTTAATAATTCTGGTATCTTTGAGTTTGGGAACAAAATTGGTTGGTAAAATAATCAATAATTTGGTTTGAATTTAAGGATTATAAGTATATATATTTTGGAAATTCGGTGGAAATTGTTTTCGATTTCTTAAGATTGTGGCTGCCGACATTGAGGTTTCAAGCCACGGCAGATTAGCCAAGACAGCAAACTGTGACACTAAGGTTGCAGGAGATTGGCCATCGCACAGTTGTTTGGTTGTGTCGGCATGCATGCTGCGGCCTAGCTTGAGGTAAAGCGGTGGCCATCAAGTAAAATAATAAAAAAAAAGGATGGCTTCATATATAGGCAAGGTGCAGCTACTAAGCAAGCTGCGGCCTGGCAAGCTAGAAGTGGAAAATGAATTGAAAAAAAAAAATTAGGGTTTTAGCAAAGATTTAAGATTGGTTCAGGATCCGGTTCAGGTCAACTTGAACCAGTCTAGACATGAACCATTTAACAGTTTGATCAGTCAACAATTGAATGATCAAACCATGGATTGTTGACTTTTTTACTTTGACACAAAAAATTTTTTAGGGGTAATTTTGGTTACAAATTTAATTTCAAATATTAGTATGTTTATATATATTTTCAGATGAATTAATTGAAGCAACATATCACAAAAATGACCTTTATTGTGAAAATTAATTTGCTTTAAAATATAAATAATTGTATGTATATAATTTCTGTAAATATCGATCACCAAAAATAAATGTCCGTATTTAACATAATTATATGCGCACCTGTGGTAATAAATGCGTGATAATTATTCGATTTTACATGTGAACAATAAATCAGCTTAAAAGAAGATTTATTGTTTGACATGTTTTTATTATTAGTGTTTGATTACAGCACTAAGATATCATTTATAAGTTAATATTTTGTCTAAAGACGAAATAATAATAGAGTATATGGTATCTTGGGATTGGATTTACCTTGTCAATTGTAATTATTTTAGTTCTATTTCAATTCTCTATTTTCAATTTATTGTTAGACTTGGCCAACAGGCTATGATGTGCTAGCCCAGCATTTCATAGGTAGGTTCATACGGGCTCATGTTCCTATCATGTTGTACCCACTATGTGATTCACATCATGTCGTGTTGTGCCAAATTTTTTCTTCTATTTAGGCCCGGTTCGACACACATGCCGCGCAGGGTTGTGCCATAGGCCATACTTTGAGAAAAAAAGCATAACAAGCTTTTTTCATTATTTTTTTAAGAGAGCATGATAAGTTGTTGGCGTGCTTTTTTGAAGACAACATACTTTTATTTTTGTCCACATGTCTTTAGTCAAATTTAATAAGATCAAAAGTTCAAAACTCAAGGCCATATTCAATAATAATAAACTAATAATAGTAAGAGAATGTAATACTAACTGCTAAGTTAGACCTTGCATATTAGGATTCTTTTTTAATACTTAACAAAAACAATAATAATAATAATAATAATAATAATAATAATAATAATAAATTTTTCTTAAGGGTTAACTTAATTGTTAAATTGGACATAGAAAGAGTCATAGATTATAGTCTATAATAACATTAATGCATACATTTATAAAGTTATTATATTTATAAAATTTATCAAATCATGATATCATCTATTCATTTTATAAATTATAAAAATAAAACAATTAAAATATTTTTTTAAACTAAGAATTAAATGATTTTAAAGAACTTACACTAATAAAATACATCCAAAATTTAATTTCAAGTTATTTGTAAAATCATAAAATTTTAAATTTACTTTTATTAAAAAATTTTATTTTAATATACTTTGGCTCATATACTATTGACAACCCACGGGTCTTTTGACATACTATCCTGTACGAACACGTGCCACATCCGTGCCGTGGAATGTGTCGCTTGGCTCGTTGGCCATATCTACTTATTATTGTTTATTTTTATATTTTGCATGCATATTAATGATTTTGAAATATAAGATAGTTGATTTTAAATATATAACTAAAAGTAAACGGTACGTATTAATTAAAGCTGTATTAAACAATAGACCTTTCGAAGTTTTGCTTTATATATCAAAAAGAAAAGAAGCAAAACTTGAAAAATCTTTTAATTTGGTATACTTAATCCTGCCCCTTTAATATAAGCCTTTTAGTGACTTTTTTTTAATATTATACAATAAATAAAATTATAATTTTAAAAATTCTCTGAGGATACAATAGAGTCAGACTATTGGCACTCCTCCAGAAATCTTTTACAACTCTTTTCTAAATCCATCCCATTAAACAACTAAGAGTTGAGCTATTGGCACCCCTTTATTAGTCTTATAAAACCCCTATTGTATTACAATGACATTTAAGGGCAAATACTAATCGGATTATCTTCGCTTACATAAAATCCATATTTATTTTTCCAAACCCCTGTCGTATCTTCTTTTATCTACTTTATCTAGCCGCTCCCTATTCCTTTCTAATTTAATTTTTTTGTAGCTAATAATCTTGATGGTGAAGCGTCATCGTAGAGTTTAAAGTGGCCAACCAGCTGAAAAGTTAAAAAGTACTATACTATGCAGAAATTCAATTTGTTCTTCCCTGAGTAGCTCCTTTTGTCCTTTTTTTTTTTTTTTAATATCCATTTGATATAGAAGAATAAATGGGGAGCGAGCATAGAAGGCAAAAGCAATTTAGCCATAAGAACCTGCAATAGCAGATATTGACCTGACAGTGGCATGTCGATCACCTTTACCAAAAATCCAAAATCGCCAGCAGGAGCTTCAAACTTGAGGATGAGAAGTATCTTATTCGAATTTACATCATGGTGAAAAAAAAATTCCAATTTTCTTTTTCTTTTTCTTATTTATTCATATTGATTATTATATTTTCGAAAAGCTAGTGCTTTGAGTTTTGTAGAGAGTTTGAACGATTAAAAATGAAAAGGATTGTTATTTAGGGAAAAAAAAGGTAATTTTGAAATTAAATGAATCATAATTAAAAGACGGGTTTTAAAAGAATTTTGTAGGGTGCCAATAGTTCTACTCAACAAATAAATAAATTTATTATTCCATAGGTACCCTTCATTCCTTTTTAAATAATACCCATGTGAATAGTCTCACTCTCTCTCTTTTTTACTAAGTAAATTGATGTAAAGCCAACTTTATCATTAAGTTGTAGGGTTAAACATTAAAGTAAAAATGATTATTGATTAAACAAATAAAAATTCTATTAAACATGTTATAACCTATAGATTTTACTAGTATTATGTTACTTTCATTAGGACTAGTGTTTGAGTGATAATCTTGCTCCACCATTATTTATTATCATATATAAAAAGTATTAAAGGAAGGAAATGGAGAAGTTAAAGAATCCAAAGTTATTATATTATTCAATTCTTCAGCAAAATACCTCTAGATTGATTGTTCTATAGAATAATGACCATGATTTAAAATAAAATTTCTTTAAAAATGAGAAAGAAACCCGTTAATGAATGTGGAGATTTATTAGGAAGGAATGAATTGAGGGTATTTATGATATTAAAATAAAGGTATTTCAAAATAGATTATTCGTTAATTACTCATATGGGGTTCTTTAAGAAAAGGAATTTTATTAGAAATTTAAAAAGTGCCAAGGACTCCACTCATAAAAATATAAATTCGGAAAATGAGAATTTCATTTCCAGCCCATTTAGGCATTTATAAACAACCCATTACTCGACGGGAATTGCACGCTACTAATATTAAACAACGAAGGGCTGATTATGGATGTAGTGCCAATTACCTTAATTTTATAATAGAGAGAAAAAGAGAATAATTAATAAAATGAAAATAAGGGTACGACACTGTAACAAATTGGAGATGTACAAATTACGTAACATCCAAAGTGACACGGACATTGACACATATAACCCGAGTTCGAAGCAATTGGGTCTGGCCGCTGGCGGTCGGAGGTTTTAAACGATGGAAGCAGTTGCGGAGGGTCTATGGGGGCTGGCGGATTACCACGAGAACAAAGGAGAAATTGGAAAGGCTGTGAAATGCCTCGAAGCCATTTGCCAGAGCCATGTCTCTTTCTTACCCATCATTGAGGTCAAGACTCGTCTTCGCATATCCACTCTTCTCCTTAAACATACCCACAACGTGAATCACGCTAAGTCCCATCTCGAGCGTTCCCAGTTGCTCCTCAAGTCCATCCCATCTTGCTTTGAGTTGAAGTGCAGGACTTTCAGCTTGCTCAGTCAGTGTTACCATCTTGTGGGTGCCATTCCTCCTCAAAAGCTCATTCTTTACAAGGCTCTTGACCTCACTTCTTCAGCTTCACAAGAGTATGATTCATTAGCAACTCATTTCTCTCTTTTTTTTTTTTAATTCTTTTTTAGTTTAATATGTCTAATTTCTTTTCAGTGTTGCTGTCAAGTTATGGTCTTGCAACTTCAACTCCCAGCTAGCAAATGCTTTTATTATTGAAGGAGACTATCAGAGTTCTATCTCTGCTTTACAATCCGGTTATCTTTGTGCCACTGAAATTTCTTATCCCGACATGCAGGTTTCTTTCTGGTAAAAACTTAATTTGTACAAACAAAATTTGATCGTCTTATCTCTCTAATAATTGATTGCTTTCGCTTATCAGATGTTCTTTGCCACTGCCATTCTTCATGTGCACCTTATGCAATGGGATGATGAGAATTCAGTTTTGAGATCTATTAATCAATGTGACAGAGTCTGGGAGTCTATTGATCCAAATCGAGTAAGTCAGCGTTTTTTGCCCTAGTGCTTCAGCTTATTCATGGATTGATTACCTTATTACTGTATACTTAAAACATCTGCAGAGAGGGCAATGCCTTGGTTTGCTGTTTTACAATGAGCTGCTGCACATATTCTACCAACTTCGCATCTGTGATTACAAGAATGCAGCACATCATGTTGATAATTTGGATGCTGCTATGAAGGCTGATATGCAGAAAATGCAGGAAGTTCAGCAGTTGACGAGTGAACTTGATGCCTTGAATCAGAGTCTTTCCCGCCCTGACCTCCCTTCCAGGGAGAGGTCAGCCCTCGCTGGAAGACAGGTAAAGCTTCAACAGCGGCTTAGAAGTCTGGAAGATTCAAGCTTAACTGGAAAAGACTTTCTTGAGCCTTCGTATTTTGGAAATGCCAGACGGGCATGGGGTGATAAACTTGTGCTGGCACCGTCTCCTATGGATGGGGAATGGCTGCCAAAAAGTGCTGTCTATGCGCTGGTGGACCTTATGGTAGTCATACTTGGGCGCCCAAAAGGACTTTTTAAGGAATGTATGCAGCGGATTCAATCTGGAATGCAGACTATCCAAGGTTAATTTTTTGGACTAAGATTGTTCTTTTTCTATCTTTCTCCTTTCTGGTTACCATAGGTTGATGCTGGTTGCATCGCGGTAACTTTCTTTAAATTTTAGTATCCTCCCTGACTCAGCTATTTAACTTGCATAGATACTCAGTGATTTGGTAATAGTTTTGGATATGAAAAGTTTCAACTCTTTGCTTGGGATACATCAAACTATAGCTTTGTCAATTTTCTAGTATAGCAGATGATATATCTTTGTTTAGCCTGCATCTCCTTAATCATCTTGATGTATTAGGAGTTTCCTGCTGTAAGTAAGTTAGCATTAGCAGTTTAGAATTAGTTGAATTCTCTGCCAAGGAGCCTGAGTGGTTATGCTGGTTGCAGATGCACTTTTGAAGCTTGGAATTACTGATGGTGTGAGAGGTATTAGACTTGCTTTTTGATGCTGCGTTAATGATATTGCTTCAATCTTTCTTTTACTTTCTAAGATCATTCTTTTTAAAAGTTTTCTGGAATTTTTGTTGAGCAGAAGTAGATTTGCAACACTCAGCTATCTGGATGGCTGGTGTGTATTTAATGCTACTGATGCAGTTCCTTGAGAACAAAGTGGCCGTGGAGCTCACACGGTCGGGATTTGTTGAAGCACAAGAGGTAGGTTGTCTGGCGCAATCATCGCCACACTCAATCTTGCATCCTTGTTTCTCTTTCTTTTGGGATGACTTGCACCTCCTTAGTTATTATTATTATTATTATTATTGTGGACAACCTTTACTTAGACTTCCTGTTCTTGATTCAATCTTCATTATTCATAGTAGTCAAGTAAAATCATCTATATGCTGGGGACCAAATGGACGCAAGTTGGATGTAAAACACATTTACGCATTGTGGAAACTTGCCTCTGTCGAACAGTTGTTGATTTCGTACCTTCTGATTACTACGGTCATCTGTTGTAGGACTGATATCTACTCCTAGGAAGGAACTTAAATCCCACCCAAATTTGATAACTTAACTTAGGAAAAAGAATACTAACTCAAACATTTGTAAGTTATTAAATTCCTCCCCAAGGAACCAATAGACAAAAGTTCTGGAAGCAAAGGAAAATTTCAGATAAAATGGGGAGAAATATCAGAAGAATATATGAGAAAATTAATATCTTCATTCAATATTTCACTAATTCATCACTCAAAGTCTTATTGAAAAGTGAAAGGCACTTTTATTGGTTCCCATAATCCCAAACAAAATAGGAAAAGAAGTCTACAAACAATAAGAAAATGGAAATCTCAATTGAACACAAATAAGTAAAACCAAATCTGCTCATGTAAACAACCTACACGGACAAAACAAACGACAACTGAAATATGAGAAAATAAAAAGAAGTCCTATGTAGGCATAGCTAGTCCAATATAATTCCTGTATTAAGATACTGCAAAAGTTAATAAGAAGACTGAGTTCTTGATTCCGGCACATCTAGTCTATGAAGATCCTCTGTAATATTCAATCCTTCATTAGATCCAAACTCACTTTTCAGTACTTTTTCTTATGTCATAGACTGATCTCTACATTGTCCATCTGACATCCTTTCTGTTTGATTACTAATCCTATTGGTTTAAATAGACTTTTGTCCATTGTTGGTTCCTTCATCTTCTTGCACACCCATCATATCTATTATTTATTCAAAAATTTGAAGTTACTAGTTAGTATTTCTGTGTTTGCAGGCATTGGTGCAAATGAAAAATTGGTTCATTCGATTTCCAACTATTTTACAGGCGTGTGAGAGCATCATTGAGATGCTCAGGGGACAGTATGCTCATTCTGTTGGCTGTTATAGTGAAGCGGCTTTTCATTATGTTGAAGCAGCAAAGGTTAGTTGTTTAATCTGTGACTCTTAGCTTGGAAAATATTCTATATTAAGTTTTAGTATTTTAATAATTCTGAGTGATTGATGTGGGGAAAAATTCTTATGGTGCACATGGCCACACATACTACGTTTTTATGTGGACTTAACAAATGCCATGGATCTGTCTACATATATATCAATTTTCATTTAAAAAATAATATTTTTTATTAGTTTGAAATTGAAAAAAAAAAGTTTGTTACTTGCTCAGATAACAGAGAGCAAATCAATGCAAGCAATGTGCCATGCTTATGCTGCTGTTTCTTACTTCTGTATTGGTGATGCTGAATCATCTTCACAGGTTCAAATTTCATCTGCTTACAGGCTTATTAAATTTGTATCCAGATAGTGAGTTAGTATATGGTAATACCAATTTTGTTGAGCAGTTTATATTGTATCACTGAAAAGTAGTTGTATGCAGGCAATTGATTTGATTGGACCAGTTTACCAAATGAAGGATACCTTTACTGGAGTTCGAGAGGAAGCAAGTCTTCATTTTGCTTATGGCCTTTTATTGATGAGGCAGCAAGATTTTCAAGAAGCAAGGTAGATTTTTGAATTCTTGTTACCTTCTGCTGCAATTAGATCATTATGGTAAAAACTGGAAAGAAGTTTACATTTCATGTTGGAATAATTCAATCCATTTTGTTCTCCGTGGACATTTGTAAAGGACTTCATTTACCATGCCATATTCTAATATGGTCTGTAGTCCGTTGAAGACACTGGTTGTGTTTCTATCCTTTTGCCTTTTTGTCCCGGGTATGAATTTGTGCCCATATATGACATGGTGGACCGAATATAATGAATTCTTATGAATCTAACCTTTAAATTTCATGTAAATTACAACAATATTATATTATATATTTCCAAATCCGTGTTGACATACTAGACACCATTAATTGAAGAACGAATTTAAAAATATATATATATCTATCTTGCTTTCTTTCTCTCTTGAGTATGCTGAACCAATAAATCTGATGCAGAAATCGACTTGCCAAAGGCTTGCAGATTGCTCATAATCATATGGGAAACCTTCAACTTGTTTCACAGTATTTGACAATCCTTGGAAACTTGGCACTTGCTCTGCATGACACCGTACAAGCCAGAGAGATCTTAAGATCCTCTCTTACACTGGCAAAGAAGCTTTATGATATTCCGACTCAGATCTGGGCACTCTCTGTTTTGACAGGTATATCTAGCTCCCAATAACCTTTCGCATTCTTCACAATGGGAATATAGTTGGTCTCTGTGCTCACTAATTTTCTAGTATATTTTGCCATTCATATGTTCTATTGTATTATAATGATACTTCACATTTTTTGAAGGGAAAGAACTCTTAGCAACTATTGCTTCCTCATGTACTTGGTTATTGGTTTTTGAAGCAAAACAAGATTACGCGAATATTGATAATAATAATTATTTGGAAATTCTGTTCGTTATTCTGACAAAATGGCTGTATAATATGTTTAATGACTTGTATTTATTTATTTTTTCACTATGCTGCATTTGGCTAGTTGATTCAGCCATTCATTTATTGGAGTTCAATTTCTAGTTTGCTTCAAATGGCCGTTATTTCTCCAAATGATGAAAATGGATTAGAGCATCATCCATTACTGTTATTGAAGAAAAATGTCTTGTTATAAGATCATTTGGCTGTCATTTGTTTTCCCTTTGACAATTTTCATTATGTCAACCCTTGTGTAATTACCATTAAATTTAGAAACTACAACTCCTCCTAAGCCATCACCCACTCGTTGAAGTCCTTGTCACATCTTTGGTTCATTCATTGAGTTCTTTTTGAATTATCAGATCAGTAAGCTTTTCTCATCCAACTTGTGCAACATTTTGGCTTGTAGCTCTTTATCAACAGTTAGGTGAGAGAGGAAATGAAATGGAAAATGATGAATATCGAAGAAAAAAGCTGGATGAGCTGCAAAAGAGGCTTGCTGATGCATATTCTTCTATTCATCATATTGAATTAGTAAGGGCTCTTTGTTTTATACTTATTTATATATTTATTATATTTTTGGTTATATGGTCAGAAGCAGCTAGACATAATTAAGCCCTCTAATCAATTGTTTGTCTGAGCAGATTAGCAAAGTGAAACTTGAAGTTCAACAATTTCATGAGCTTGACATCAAGCGTGCAATGGCAAACCAATCTATGAGTGTCAATCTTGACATTCCAGAGTCTATTGGTATATCAACACCGTTACCAGTACAGTCATCATCAAGGCTTATTGATTTAGATAGTGGAAGGCGCGGGAAGAGAAAAATCTAGTTTCCACTGTTTTCTATTTTATCAATTTATTTAGTTATTTCAAGGTTCTGTAAATTTACTTGAGGTTTTAGGAAACCGAAGGCCTTGTTCAAGGTTTATGGGACTTCAATCTTAGATTGTAGAAAGTGAAATTCGAACAAGATATGACACCACCGTTGGCGCTATGTTTGTTGTAGTGTTTCGTGATTTTGCTACGTCAAGTCATTTTGTATTTCGTGATTTTGCTATGTCAAGTCATTTTGTGTTTCTATTTCTTTCTAGCACACTTGTGGCACAGACTTCATGATAGGTGAGATTTTTAAGTGGTTATGGCTGCTGGGGCTATTCATGGTAAGCAATCCAGTAATTCTTTGATATATTTAAGTTAGCTGTCACGTGTCCATTATCATCGTTATGTTATTTCAATATGTGCCATTGCTGCAGTAAAGTTTCAAAAATTGTTCCTTGATTTCTTTTCCCTTTCTTTCGCTAGCCACGGGGGCGGGTGCCGTGATCGAGAGTGGGTTGCAAGTTTTTCTCATTTGGAAATGTGAGCACATGCCAATTATGTCAAATAATTAAGATCAAGGCTAAAACTAGGAAGGTCAGTCATGTGTAACCAAATGGAAGGGGAAAAGCAAGAGTCAAGTGATTAATAAACAGAGATGTTACATATGGTGATTTGGATCAAAATTTTTAGTGCAACAACTCTATCCTTTACAAGTACAGGTTCTAGTTTATCATTTGCTTTCTTCTTTTCTTGGGCCCCTGCGGTCTAGTTGTTTTGCTTTTTCTTTTTGGCGGTCAAGCCGCATCCTCTTGAGTCAGTCCTGCAATTTCTTTGAGTGGCTTCCACATGAACTTCCTCCTGTACATTCATTTAGTTGCTAACAGACATCTAATCATGTTAAGTTGGAACAAATGCAGAACAAACACTCTTACCAACAGACTTACCAATTTCCACACTCTGCAATGATTCTGACTTTCGGCCGGATTGTTGGAAGCAAAGCAAGAAACTGCAACTCTGACTTTGACAGAACCTGTGCAAAGGTATGATTAACAGGTCACCAACTAAAATGGCATGCTTCTTTATTTGTTGTATAATTTTTTTCTTTTTTAATCATAATGGGTAAAGGAACTAGATGAATACTGATGGCAATGTACCTTGGCTTCAATTATCCAGACTACAAGTCCTTTTGCACTTGGGGGCAATGCAGCAAGCCTGTAATCGACTTCAGGTGGAAAATACCACCTAGCTATTGGTTGCTTTCCCACATGAGCCTAAATTAGACAGAAACAGCTGTATGAAAATATGAGCAGAGCTGCATATGCTTTTGAGTTTTGATGATTGTCATATTTTTTTACGCAATACATGCATAGTGCATAGTCAACGTACAGGGCAAACAGGGTGAACTTTAGTGAGAGTAGTTTCAGGATCACCAAGGCCGCGAGCACTAAGGTCGAGGAAGTAGTAGCCCTGGTATCTGAGACGATTAAGGTAACGGCCCTCATATCCACCCTCATGTGGTGTATAAATGGCAATGGCTTTGTGCTTATCCACATCTGAAAGCCAACGCCCCAGATCAGGTTTTACCAAATCCCCTCCAATGAAGTCCCCTATTCCAATGCCACTGTTAGCACTACAATTGATCACTCCAACTCTTTTAGATGCCTTACCATTTCCCCTTCTCAATCCTTGCATCATCATCCAGTTTCGTGTTGGCTGCTGCTTCTGTTGGATTTTGATGGAGGCAGGTGTTCCATAGTGTAAGCAAGCTGCTGCAGCCATTTATTTCTTTTATCTTAATTGAAGCTTGTGTTGCTTAAGAAAATATGAATGTCATGACAAAGCAAGAAAAGAAAGAAGGTAAACCAAAACCAAAGCCACGTTGTATGGTTGAGAAACAAGATAAGAAACTAAATGTCATTTGCTAAGACTGGAGATGGAGTGAGACTTACTTCTACGCCAAGCCCATTCATTCTGTGCTTTGGAGCATGTGGACCCATAAGAAAGAATACGGCAATTTAGTTCAAATATTACAGTGCTTTTTTTTTTTTTTTTCCAAATTCAAATTCAGTCGTGAGATTAGTGATGACAGAAATCCTTGGATTGGAGAATCAAAATGGAGGAATAAAAATGATTTCATTGTTTACTTGCATATTTTATTTTGCATTTTGAAATGTGAATGAAATTAGTGGAACCTATTAAATTTGAGAATGAGGAATGAAAATCATATTATCATCCCATGACATTTTTTGAACTAATAATTTTATCGTCTCCTAATTTCTGAAATTTTGACTTTGCCCTATCACAAAATTAAATATTAATAATATTATTATTGATTATTGTAGTAATAATAATAATAATTACTACTATAATATTTATAATTGTAATAATTTAAGTAATTATAACAACAACAACAACAATTGCTATAATATTTAAAATAATAATAGTTTTATAATTAATTAAATTAGTATTGTTGTTGTTGTTATTATTATTCTTCTTATTATTATTATTATAGTAATAGTAATAACTATTATTATTATAATAGTAATAATAATCATTAATATTTTATTATAATAATAGTAATAATAATAATTTTATTAACGGTAATAGTAATAGTAGTAACAATAATAATAATTTTTATAATAGTAAGTAAGTAGTGTACTAAAAAAAAATTATTGTATTACACTCAATAGCATAATAAACTTGCATATATTTCCTTTAAAAAATGTTTGCTTATTTATTTTGTAAGTAAAAAATACATAATTTTAACAAAGGGCATTTTTGTAACTTAAAATAATTCAATTATAAGACAATATTGAACACATCAATGGGAATATTGTTGATTCCAATTTTGATTTCTCTAGCTCAAATAAATAATTTGTTTTTATTTTCATTTCTCATTTTAATTCTACTGATTTCTGTTAATTCCGATTCCTAAAAAGTAAACGCAACATTAAATTTGATTTTAAAATTAATCAACATTTGATATGAAATTTCAACCCGCTTAATAAATTGGGAGATTATTCGTAAAATACACTTGAGATTCCATTGTACTTTTTTTAAATTTTTATTTAATTAACAAAAAAAAACTAGGTCCACCAGGCAATCCAATTGAATTTGCAGTTTTAGCTTGTACCAATCTTTATTTTTTTTTTAATTTGAATTTAATTAAAGGAATGGAATTATGGCCTTCATTTAGGATCGAGGTTGAAAGGTTATAATCAGTTTATTTCATAAGTTTTGAAAAAAAATTGTATTTAGAAAATTTTTCAAAAACCTTTTATTTTATAAGTTTCTCCATTTGACAGCAGCTTTTATAAATAGACAATGGTTGCTTATAAAACATGTAGGGGTTCTTTTTCATAAACAACTTATTAAATAAGTTATAACATTGTTTAAAGTTCCTATTACAATTTTAATATTTTTCCATAAATCTTAATATATAAATAAAAAGTGATTTAAATTTATGTCAATTTTGTTCATTATATAATAAAACAATACCTTTATGATAAAATACACCAAATGTATGTTATGATAAAATACACCAAATATATGTACTCCACTTTTCAAACTTATAGTAACTATAATAATATAATTTATTAAATACCAAATTACTTTTTGAAATTAGTAACTTATTTCATCCGTAAAGTAAAAATAATTTATTTCTTTAGCGACCACAATCTCAAACTAGTCTTCCGTTGCTTAGAATTACTTACATATCAAGCTCTTCACGAGATATAGGCGATACATGTTATTCATTATAATCGGTGTGTTGCAGTAAAGTTTTCTCAAATCTAAATTTGGGACAATGAAGATTTCGAGAAAGAATCATAATTTGATCCGTTGAGATTCGAGATACATTTTTGTCTCCATTAAAAAAGATTACTAGATTTAGTATGGTAGCATGTCCTCATCGGGACGACATCGAAATTTACCAATTTCAAACTGAATTGTATGGTTGCCATCAGAGGCAGACCTACGCATCATTCATACCCCCTTATGTTTTATTCATTTTTATATAATAATAGAGTTTTATTTTATTTTCACATATGTCCTTAACTTTATTATTCTTTTTCAATTAGGTTTAGTAACTTATTTTATAAAATGATTAAATTACATATTTATTGAGTAAAGTTAAATCATTACGGGCCTAAAATTTTATTACTGCCTTAACTTATTATAAAAAAGATGGGCAGAGATGTTTCCATTCCACCCTATTATTTGTAAAATAACACCCAGATTCTGATAGAAATCCAACTAATACCAGATTTACCCCTAGAACAATGAATTTCTTCATTATTTGCATTCTCATTATTTACGCAAGTTATGTTTGCTGCTAAATGGGAAAAAGAAGCCACGCCGGACCCTGTCACTCCAAATTAAGCATTACAAAACTCAATTAATTATTTGGTAGCCCTGGTTCTAATCCTTGGACTAAGCACTACAAAACTCGATTAATTATTTGGTATCTTTGGTTCTAATCCTTGGACGCCAAAATGCAGTGGAGTACTTTTATGAATTTTCAAATTTCTTTTTAAGTTTGAATTTTCAAATGTCACAATTTAATTGATTTTATGGATTAAATACTTGATGCTGTTGGAAGCAAGTGAAGAAACCACAGAGACTTGAAACTAAGTTAAGAACGACCTAATTATTAAAGGTCAAAATTGTAATTACAATAACAAAAATAAGAATCGGGGTGCGATAATAGAAAAAGTGGGGTGAAATTATGATCACCCAAAAAGTTCTAATTGAAAAAAAAAAGTATGTCAATATATTATAAGTTTGGAACGTCGTCACTAGAATTATAGTAAAATCTCTCTATAATAATACTCTATATAAAAATAATGTTTATATAATTATAAAAAAATTTGGACTAGTTATAAATAAGGATACAATTTACATTATAATAAATTATAATTTTTTTTATATCACCTCTTAAGAAGCTCACCCTCCACTTAGTAATATATATATATATATATAAAGGTTAAGATGGAATAAATATTTTTCAAAAGTTTTTTTGAATAATGATTTATTATTTAGAGTCATTGCCAAATCTTTAAACAATAGTTATAGAATGTACATTACGTGAAAAATAATAAAGAGAATGCAAACATTTAGTACACATTTTATATGACTTATCTAATCACCATAAGTGATTATTTAATCTAATAAGCTCTTTTCAAATTTTTTGTTATTGTTACGGTTCGTTTGGTATAGCTTTTCAAGTATAACTTATTTAAGTTGAGTTTTTATCCAAAAAATTTCAATTATTTGGTTGTTAATGAGAGTTTTTATTAAAAATTATAAAATTACTTTAATATACAAATTTTTAAAGTTATATTATGAAAAGAATATAACAAGATTGTCAAATGAGTATATAATATTTTAAATATTTTAATATTAAAAAAAACTTTTCAACCTCTACTCCCAAAGTCTAAAATTTAAGTTAGTAGAGATAAAATCACTTATTTAATCTTCAAAAATTCTACTAAAAAATAAGTTATTTAATCCTCAAAAATTCTACTAAAAAATAACCAAGTAAGAACAATAAGAGCTCAAAAATAACCATATGACCATTAAATAAGCCATACCAAACATGCACTTAGATTGTTTTTTTAGTAGAATTTTTAAAGATTAAATGAGCTATTTTATCTTTACTAGTAAAAACTCAAATTTTGAGCTCTTATAAGTAGAGATTGTAAAGCTTTTTAAAAATGTTAAAATATCTAAAATAACATTTATTTATTTATAATCTTATTCCATTCCTTTCATAACATAACTTTAAATAATTTACCTATCAAAATAATTTTATAATTTTAAATAAAAACTCTCATTGATAATCAAACAACTAAAACTTTTATAGTGAAAGTTCTATTAACAAAAACTGTATTTAATAAATTTCATTTGAAAAGTTATATCAAACAAAACCTTAGACTTTAAAAGTGACTTTGCATATTCCTAACACTACATAGATACATGTATTAATTTTTTTAAATTATATCTATTTCTTTTATCAATTTCTATACATTGGATTTGATATGATCTATTACTTAATTATTACCATAGTGCATACTTTACCTATATATCACTTGCACTAAGTATAATTAACTCAAAACAATAATTTTGTAACTACATCTCTAGAAAGTTATAACCTCATCATAGTAATTAAATTATGGGAAATTATCTACCGTCCACCCATTTATTTTGTCTTTTTAAAAAATACACAAACACTTTTTCTTTTTCAACGCTCCACCTGAAGTTATTCTTTTATTACACCCATCCACTTCCGTCTAACGATAGTTAATGGATTTAACAGAATATTAGTGCAATGACCTTTTTGTCCCTCAAAGTTAAAATTATAATTTTACCCCAAAAATAAGATTCAAATAATTTTTGCTACTTGCTGGACTTAGAAAATTCGCATTTGTTTTTTCTCTCTCAACTGAGTTAAATGACGTCGGTTTTCTTTTTTTCCCTTTTTATTTTCAACCTGATAAATGACGTCGTTTTAAGTTTTTGAATGAAATGTCTATTTTATCCCTCTCACGTCAGCAACGTTATAACAACAGTTAGACGGAAGTGGATGGGTGCAATAAAATGGTAACTTCAGGTGGCGCGTTGAAAAAAAGGTATTTGTGTATTTTTTTAAAAGGCAAAACAAACGAATGGACGATGGATAATTTTCCTTAAATTAGTTTAGTCTGGTATTATGACTATAAAGAGGTTTTACTATATAAAGTTAAAAAAATAACATGCAGTAACATTTTTATAATTTGATGGTTTATTTTCTTCACAGTCATACTTGCTCATTTTCTTTCGATTATATCAAATTATTAAAAATTTTACATTCTCAATCAATAAAATTAAAAAGGATTTCAAAAATAAATTTTTTAAAGTACAATTTTAATAATTTATATTATAAATTCATTTGTTATACAATTTTAATAATTTATATTATAAATTCATTTTTTATATTGTTATTAGTCTTTTATTAAAAATATATATTGCTAAGAATTTTGATGTCATATTGTTTGATATGTGGTTTTTTACTTTTTTGTATGCACCAACATTCATATAAACATCGATAATAATTTTATAAATTAGAGCAAAGTAATAAAAAGTTCTGAATCCTCCCTTAATTGCCATCCTATTAGGATAAATACCAATTTATTCCAATTATCAATACTTTTTTACTTGGTATTTAGATATAGAGAGAAAATCAATCCTACGGAGACACAAGTTTAGGAATTATGACTCATTCGATTTCATCCCCTACTCCCTTGTGATGCGTTTACTAATCAGTAATCGAAATGAGCTGAAATTAAAATGAGGAATAAGAATAAAAATAAATTGTCTACTTTAGCTATAGAAATAAGAATCAGAATGAATTAGATTGTTACAAATTACTAAAAGTCATTAATTAATTATTGTCATAATTATTATTTTATATTTTAATAATTGTGATTATTATTATTACTAATTTTTGTCATTAGCATTAATATTAATTAATTATAATACTTTTTTTTTATCATTAATATACTAATATTAATACTACTACCGCCAATACTAACGACTACTAATAACAATGATGATGATGATAATCCATTTAAAAAATAAATGAATAGTAATGAAAATAATCATCATTAACAACAACAAAAAAAAAAAAATAATCATCATCGTCGACATCATCGTTATCAAAAAATTATCATTATCGTGGTAGTTGGCGACACGACGACTGTTGTTGCGGTTGTTCGATACGACGACTACTACTGGTTTGATGTGACCGCTACTAGTAGTGGCTCGACTCCATAAATGCCGTTGCTTTGAATTGGATCAACTGGGGTTTGGATTGATTTCCATCATTTTTATTTTTTAATTATTATTTAAATCAAGAATAAAATGGAAATTAAGAAATTTAGTTGGGGGTAAAAAAAATTCTTGGGAATGGAATTTTGACTCCCATTCTTTGGGAATTAGAACTCTAAGAATGATTTTTAAATTTGTGGGCCTTGCATGATTTCATTACGATTTCAAATTTAAATTTCCCAAGAAAACTTGTCTTTGATTCCGATTCTAGAATTTCTATTATGATTCCTGTAAATAAGCACACCCTTAGTTTAACTATCACTAATTTTTTTAAATAGAAAGCATGTAGGCCACGTCTATTAGTAAAAGTCTAGAACAAAACAGAGCATGAACATAGACGAAAATACGTACAAATGCTTGCAATAGGAAAAAAATTAAAAATTAAAAATTCAAGAGCAAATAAAAAATAATAATTAATAGGACTATTTACATTTTAAAAATTGTTTTAAACATTATATTGTTTTATAAATTCATATATTAATTTTAAAAAATTAAGTTTTACTTCAAGTTCCAAAAAGATCATAAACTATTTAAATTAATTATCTTTATTTACTTAAAACACCAATAAAGTTATTCAATATACTTAACATCAAGAAATTTAAGAAAATTTTATAATAATATAATCAAGTCAAATTGTAAATAAATTATTTTAAAAAATTTAGTTATTAATTCTTTTGTTTATTTTTTGTTCAATATTAGATTTTGCACTCGAAATAATTTTTTAAGAAAATAATAACAAAAAATATTCCATGAATACTATAAATAGAAAAAGCATGAGAAGAAGACTACGAAGGAGAAGAAAAACAAGAGGTCAAGAGCCAAAAAAAATGCCTTGCAGTACTTTTGTTTATTTTATTTTAAATAAAATAAAAAATAATGATTACGACTTTTATTTTATTTATGGAAAATAAAAAATAAAAATATTAATTTTATCATTATTCATTTAAGTAGCCATTAAGATATTGAGAAAAAAATATTTTAAACTTAAAGTATGAGAATTATGTATATTGAATAATGAGTGTGATTTATAATTGTTTAAAATAATTATCTACTACTGATTTATAATAAATTATTTTTAATAATAATTCACAATGGTAAATATTTTTATAATAATAAAATTTTTGTTAAAATTTAAGAGTTTCGAATAACTGCCAGGGTGAAAGTATCGGTACCCTAATTAATAATCAACACCATGCTTGAGGCAGCATTAGTCAGTAGTAAACAAAAACCAGGACCAGAAGTTATGGTCTCTCGTTGAATTTGAAGTATTAGGGTTTGTGAACTCTATTGGCAATTGGATTCTGACAATTAGATTGGGGGTTTCGCAGAATAGAGAGAGGAAGAAGAAAAAAAAAATGTTTGGTGGTGCCTCTACTTGGAGGTGCTTGAGGGTTCGTCAGCTGACCCGCATTTTGTCTTACAATCATCATTATCATTATCGTGAATTCAGCACCTTCCATTTTGGGAACAAGTTCAATTCAGTTTCATTAACAGGCCGATGCAGAGGAAGAACATACCCATGGAATCGCTTTTCTCCTATCACCTCTTTCCTTTCAGATTCTGCCTCTTCAAGAAGCATTTTGTTCTCAACATCAACTTCTACTAAAGATAAAAAGGATTCTCTGAATAAACCAGTTACTAAAAGCAATGGCCCAGAGCAGCAAATTGCTGACATGAAGATACTTCGAACTCTTGCTAGTTATTTGTGGATGAAAGACAACTTTGAGTTCCGTTTGAGGGTCATTACTGCTTTGGGTTTTCTTGTTGGTGCTAAGGTTTTGAATGTTCAGGTTCCTTTCCTTTTCAAGCTTGCTGTTGATTGGCTAACAACTGCAACCACCAATGCCACGGCTCTTGCTGCTAATTCCACCTTCTTAGCTCTTTTTGGCACCCCAGCTGCCGTTTTAATTGGTTATGGGATTGCCCGTACTACTGCTTCTGCTTTCAACGGTACAATTCCCCACACATATCATGTAATTTGCTAATACTATTGTGGTTTAACTTTTTACCCTTCATTTCGTTTTCTTGTATTTCCCATTTTAGTAATTAAACGTCCCTTTGTTGTGCCAGAATTACGGACTGCCGTGTTCTCCAAGGTAGCATTGCGGACTATCCGATCCGTATCTAGGAAGGTAATTCCCATGTTATGTTTTTTGCAGAAAGCCACTTGAACTCATACATTCATAGTTTAAAAATCTTATATATATGGATACTGAAATGACCATCATTGCTATAAATCCTGGTTTATTATATGCTTGTATTTTACTTTTGCAGGTCTTTTCACATTTGCATGAACTCGACCTTCGGTATCATCTTAGGTAGTGCTTTGCTTCAACAAACTTTCTTGTGCTGCACGCTTGAAAATTTTCATTTTATAATTCTGTATTACATTTGTCTCATGGTAACGAACTTAAATCAGCACATGTAGTATAATCTATTGCTTGTGTGTTGTATCACATTTTCACTCTTCCCTAAAAAACTAACGTAAATTGTAGACTTTTCGTTCTTGCATGAAGAGGAATATACCTTTTGTCCCTATTTAAATTTATTCACTGTTCTTGACTGTTCTTGTGATAACATAAAATAGTGATAGTTCATGAATAAAATGTATGCTTGGTGGGATTCTTGAATGCCCTATCAAAGTTGTAGGCTGGGTGCTGTAATTGGATCAATGGGTTGTGGACAATATTGAGATAGATCCCTGATCAAGCCTTCTTCAAAGCTTTTACATGTTAAAATCTTGTCGAATGGGTACTTTTGGATATTTGATTCAAAGATTCCTATTTGACTGTTTGGATGTTGATAAGCGTATAACAGAGGAACTAAATAAAATTTTATGATCCATGCAGATTCAAAAAGGACTTTCAAATCTGCACCTAACAGTAAATTGGGAAAATATGATACAACTGTAGACATAAATCTTTAAAAATGTGATGAACATTTTTTTTTAATTATTTTGCTGTTGTCATATATACATTTTTTTTAGTTATTATGCTGTATTTCAAAGCAACCAATTGTATTCATTTGATTCTGTTATTGTCACACGTCAGTCGAGAAACAGGAGCTTTAAATAGAATAATTGATCGTGGCAGCCGGGCAATAAACTTTATTCTCTCATCAATGGTTTTCAATGTTGTACCCACTATTTTGGAGGTATGTTGTACCCACTATTTTGGAGGTTTGACTGTCTTTTAACTACTGGTGAGCATCTTAACTTCGGAAATATTACTGGTCCTATGTACTTCTGCATGCAGTTGTGTAACATAGATGGTATTCAGTGTGTGGCATATCTTCAAATTTTTATCTTAATCTGTTAAGTTCATATGGTTGTTCAAGATTTTGTACTATTTCTGATTTAACATGTATCCTTCCAGATATCTATGGTATCAGGCATACTGGCATACAAGTTTGGAGCACCTTTTGCATGGATAACTTCACTTTCTGTGGTGGCATATGTTGTTTTCACCTTGTCAGTGACACAGGTAATATAATGCCTGCCAATTTCTTATCAATATCTTTCAAGTTCCTTAAAAAGACAGCAGCTGTACTTCAATTCATCGTTTCTTTCAGTTTAGCAGCCACACACTTTGTTCCCCCTAATTTGGCTGGGTTGGGGAGCAGGTGGATAAGAACAATGGTCTGTTTGATATAATGGTCTTCATCATCTTCATCTAAGCTTCTGTTCATCTTTTGCAGTGGCGGACCAAGTTTAGGAAGGCCATGAATAAAGCTGACAATGATGCAAGTACAAGGGCAATTGATTCACTAATCAATTATGAGGTGATGTTAAGGTGTATAAGTTGAAAGGTTTTTTGATGGCTTCAATTAAATGTTTTCTTTTTTAAATCTATTGCAGACTGTTAAATATTTCAACAATGAAGCTTTTGAAGCTGAACAATATGATGAGTTTTTAAGGAGTAAGTTGCTTTATAATTAATGCTAGAGCTTCAATACTTTTTATGGGCATTTCTTGTTAACTCAATCTTACAAGTCCAACTGGTCTTGTTTCGATTTTCCCTTTGTAATAATTAAATATAAAAAAGTATAATTTTAGTTGTCATGTTTGTGTTTGTGGTTGTGATTGAATTTGTTCCACATGAGAGGAACTTCACCTATTAGTACAAGCTTTGGGTCAAGTTGTTAATTAGTATGGTATCATAGGATGTTTGATCAAGTGGTCCTGTGTTCGAATCCCGATCACATTAAATTATATAATTTTTGCATTTTGCCCAAAAAAAAAAAAAAGAAAAATTGTGTTTTTGTTTGACCAAGTGGTCCTGTGCTATACTATGAAGTTTATGGTCGTTGTGCTTGATCCATGTTTGTTGCATGTACGAGGGAATGCTAACAATCAGCATATTTTTTGGGTTAAGCAGGTAACTAACAGTTAAACTAGTTCTTTGTCTAACCTGAACTAAACAAGCTAGTCAGACTAATGATAGGCAGGTTACATTTTCAACCTCTCTTATGAATTATTTTTAATTATAGATCTGGTAGGATATCAGAAACTGGTAGAAAGTCATTTTTTCAATTAAACAAAGAGTGTAACAATTTAGATTGGTTTTGATGTCAGATTACCAATCTGATCAGTAAAGAGTAAAAGCAAACACCAAATTTATGATTTGTTTTATTTAGATAGCTGCACCAAAATCTGAACAGAGGATTCTGGTTGCAGAGCATGCACCAAGATCTGACCTGCGAGTACTTAAACTGGGAAAATAATCGAGTAATGCTACACTCAAATAGTGGGGTTAGAGACTATGTATCCCAAGTGATATGGCATCTGAAATGTCATTTATTGATAGGTATTGCAATATTAGCACACTGATGATCAACTAACACTTAAGATACAAGCTACGTTACAAACTATATAATTGTAGTATTGATTAAAATAATTTGCCTGGGCTTGCAAATTCTCAAAAACTAATTAGTCGCTTCTAAACCTCCTCCGGTAAACATTTGTTGAGAACAATAAGTAATCAATTCCATCTTCAAGTAGTCTAAGGAATGAATTTGCTGCGAAGCTCGAAGAGCTTTGTGGGGTGATAGTAGAAAAGAAGAGAGAAAGCAAGAGAATCCTGAACAAGGGTTTAGAAGCATTCTTTAATGGAAGAGAAGATTTCTATACTCTTAATACGAATGTTTTCCAAAGGGAGAAAGAGAGAGAGCAAGAGAATCTTGAACCTTAAGTGTTTGAGAAGCATTCTTGAATGGAAGAGAATATTTCCATACTCTGATATGGATGTTTTCCAACGGGAGAAAGAGAGAGAGAGCAAGAGAATCCTGAACCTTAAGTGTTTGAGAAGCATTCTTGAATGGAAGAGAAGATTGACCCTCTTTTTCCCCTCATTTTCTCTCCCTTTCTCTCCTTTCCATTCCTCTCCTTTGCTCTCATTCTTCCAACCAAACATGGGCTAAGGATTTGAGAAGCATTCTTGAATGGAAGAGGAGATTCCATACTTTAATACGATTGTTTTCCAACTATCCAGCTTCTTCTAAAGCAAATAAATGCAAACCTGTAAACAACTTTCTAATTATTGGTCTCCCTTAGTTATGAAATCCCTAATTGACTTGGATCCTGGTAAAATCTATGATGATCCAAACCTGCCTAAAAATTTGACATAAACCTCCTAAATCTGGCTTATTCCATTATGGGTCTAATTACCAGAACACCGACCTCGCTATCTCCTTCTTTGTTTCCCCTGCACTACAAATTGAAAAGCAGTTGTAGTTGCAGTGACTCATCTGTGATTAACAAAAGTCCTGAAAGTTGATTTTTTGGCCATATAATTTTCAGATGTACAAACTGCATACATTTGCATCCATATGATATTAAATTGTTCAAGTCGTACCACTTACATTTTTCTGTATATCCTCTTCATTATATTGTGTTCCAGCCCTGGCTGGTCTTTTCCTTCTCATTAAGTACATTGTGAATTTCAAGGTTTGGTTTGAGTTGTGATTCTGTTGTTTTGGGGTTTTATATATTCTAGAGATGATATGCATTTAAAAATTTTTAAAAGAAAAAAGTTACTTAACATGTTGGTAGGACTTGTCTGCAATAATGTTCTATTGAGTACACCAGGGTCTTCCTTAGTATGTGTGCTCCACTTGAAAGGGGAAAAAAAGAAATGGTAAAACTTATAGGACTGTATTGCCCTCCTTACTTTTACATTTGTTCTGATTTTTAATGCTGCTTCTACTCTTATGATGCTATTTTTCAGGATACGAAGATGCTGCCTTGAAAACACAAAGAAGTCTTGCTTTTTTGAATTTTGGTCAAAATGTGATTTTTAGCACAGCTTTGTCGACAGCTATGGTTTTGTGCTCACATGGGATTTTGAGTGGCGAGATGACAGTCGGTGATCTGGTATATTTCTTCTTTCTATACTTTGAATGCAGTTGATTAGTGTTTCACTCATTAATTATAAATCTGGAACACAGGTTATGGTAAATGGGCTTCTCTTCCAGTTATCGCTTCCTTTAAATTTCCTTGGCAGCGTTTATCGTGAGACTGTGCAGAGTCTTGTTGACATGAAGTCAATGTTTCAGTTACTGGAGGTACTTTTCAGGAATTTCTATACTTGCATTTAAGCATTCATAGTTTCTTAATCATCTGTTACAAAATTTTATTTTTCGTCTCTCAGGTTTGTAGTTGATATCAGAGTGTCTTTTGTTTTCCTCGGTGATAGACCCATGATCTAGAGAATGGAGACGTTCATAAGTGTCCAGCAAAATTATGAATTTGTTTTGACTGCATTGGTTTCCCTTCATTTTCTTTTATTGTTTGTTTCTTTACGATATGTTGGGCTGTTGAGAGAGCAACATCTATAAGTTGTAGTCATCGTGGATCCATCCAAATTTGATGAAAGAAAAGAGAAAGAGAAAGAAAAACTGCATCCTCTGTTGACAAATTCATTTAAATAATTGAGCTAGCATAGTGCTGAATTACTTGTAATCAAAGTTTTATTTATTTTGGGATTGGCTATACTGACTTGAAATGTCCAAGACAATAGTCAAAATATGTTGGGGAAATTTGATAACCCCAACCCAAAGTTGAAATCAAAACTTGAAAACTCTTAACAGGAAAGTTGAAACATCCTATACAAAAGTTGAAACTTGTGCATATTTAACATAATTTTTCTTCCAATTTATTGCTACAGGAGAAGGCTGATATTCAGGACAGAGATAATGCGATGCCTCTGAATTTGAAAGGGGGGAGCATCCAGTTTGACAATGTGCACTTTGGGTAATTCGTGTTCTCTTTCTTATCCTTTTACTTTCAAATTCCATAAAGGTAGCATCTGTCATTTGAGCCACTGGCCCATTAAATTGGTCTCTAAGCATTATAATTAGGCTAATTCCAAATCTGTGTCTTGCAAGAAATGGCCATTGTGATTAGTTTCTGGTTACAATATTTATCTTGACAAAAGTCAGCACGTTCACACTGTCGAGGCCATATTTAAAAAAGGTTCTTTACAATGCTTTCGATAGTGCCCTTTCCAATATAGTCATCTGATCTTCTCCATCTTTAGTTATATTTGATTGGAAAGAACAAGTTTAGCCATTTTCATTATTGTTATTACAATAATGATAGAGCCACAAATTAGTGTTTACAAACTGATGTAGCATGAAGAGATTGGTTGAAAAGTGATAACAGTAATTTTTTTCAATTATGTGGACCCATGATGGTTTTATACAACTAGTCTTCTTATGCCACATTAGTTTGGACACATTTATTTGTACAAGGTGGTTGTGGCTATATCATTACTCTTATTATTATTATTATTTTGGGGAAGAAACTAAGAAACTTAGTGTATCAAAGAAGAAAGATTACTAATGCTTTGGATGGTGTTGGGCTTGTGCCCTCAACAAAACATTTCCTCCCCACACAATGTGGGTGGAGGTAGATTTCTCCCCCAAATTATTAGTGGGGATCAGAATTCCAAGCTGGTCTTGGTATATTTCTGCCCATTAGATGATACAGCTCTGGTGGTTTCCTTCATTAGTTTTCACTCCATTTGGAGCTTAGACTGTGATTTGGGGTCATAAATATGAGTTTACTGATATGCAACCCAGCCATTTGTTTTGGACTGTTATTGCCGTCCCCTACCTGAAGTTCGTTGAAATTTTGTTAGGGATTAACTTTGATTTGGTTAGTGCAATTAGTGGATCTTTTGGGCTGGTACAAATGGTTTGGGGTTTTGTTCATTTTATGTAGTATTAAAAGTGTTTTTTTTTTTCCTTTTTTGGGAAAAACAATTAGTTTATCTGGTACTTCTAAACTTTTGGTGCTCATTTTCCAACTTGTTCAATCTTTCTTGATTATGAAGTGGTGATGCATCCTATTTTTCATTCTTGCAACAGTTACCTGACTGAAAGGAAGATTTTAGATGGGGTGTCTTTTTTTGTACCAGCTGGAAAAAGTGTGGCTATTGTTGGAACTAGTGGCAGTGGTAAGGCTCTCCCGGTATCTTTCTTCATTTTTAATCAAATTCCTTACATGCTTAGACGGTTTGTGCAGTCACGTTTTGACTATGAGGCCAGTGCTTTTTTTATGCCTTCAGTTTTTCCCTTGGCTCAGCCAATTTTCCTTTAATCCATCACTTTTCGAGTAGCTTTTTTTCTTTAACGTTAATGTTTCTTTTATAATGCTTGAAGGTCACAATCTATGATCTTTGTGAGGAGATGTTTGTCATATTTATGAACAATACAGTTGTTAGTTTTTGGACTGAGAACATCGTCTTATTGGTGCAAATGGAAGTTTATATCTCTTTTTTTTGTTTTTTATTTTTTATAACTTCTAACCAAACCAAATGAAGCTCATTTTTCAGTCGTTAGATTTCCTTTACTTAAATCTCTTTGCAGCATCTCTGAATTTTTTTTTTCTTTTTATCTGAATTGCTAACCCCTGCAGGCAAGTCCACCATTCTTAGATTGCTCTTCAGGTTTTTTGACACCCATTCTGGCAGTGTAAGAATCAATACTTTGTTTCTGTAAATATGTCCCCATATATGTTGCAGTTGGTGTGAAAAATCTATTAATCTTCATTGATTTCTTTTATTTTATTTTATTTTTCATAATAATTATTTAAGCTTCAGGCTACTCTTTGTGAATTCAAAATTTTAGCTCTTAATAATAAGTATAATTTTTGCATGGATGTTCTTGCTGATAAAAGGAATTTCACCATCTATCTGTTTTTCACATTTCTTGTCTATGTTCATTCTCTATTTTGTCCTTGTAAAATGTTTTAAATTATTTATTTTTCTCCATTCTCTCTCACCTTCTCAGATATCTAACCAACCATGGTTGAAAAGTCATAAAAATTTAGTTCCCATTTTGAAGATAGAACTTTTACATATAGCCTGTTGTGATATAAAACGTGACTTGAAAGCGATTTCTTGTTTGACACTTTGACAGATAAGGATTGATGGTCAGGATATATGTGACGTGACACTGGAAAGCTTACGGAAGTCTATTGGTGTTGTACCACAAGATACAGTAAGTATATCTTATATCTTGTAAATCTAATGTTAACTTCTTTGTGTGTATATGCCTATTCCTCTGTTAGTGAAACTCATTGGTCTTCCTGTGGGATACCTTGCAAGTTGTAATGTTGATGATGCGAACAGCTTCTGTTTAATGGCAGGTGCTTTTTAATGATACAATATTTCACAACATTCGTTATGGTCGTCTTTCAGCAACAGAAGAAGAGGTGTGGTGGTGAACTCTTTATGTCATTTCTATTTTTGCCTTTTCACTTTGTAATATATGCACCACTAGCATGAGTTCTTGCCTAAGACATCTTTTCAACAGAAGAAGGGGAGTGGTGGTGAACTCTTTATGTCATTTCTATTTTTGCCTTTTCACTTTGTAATATATGCACCACTAGCATGAGTTCTTGCCTAAGACATCTTTTCAACAGAAGAAGGGGAGTGGTGGTGAACTCTTTATGTCATTTCTATTTTGCCTTTTCACTTTGTAATATATGCACCTCTAGCATTAGTTCTTGCCTAAGACATCTTTTCATTCAGGTTTACGATGCCGCCCGCCGTGCAGCAATTCATGACACAATCATGAACTTCCCTGCTAAATATTCTACAGTGGTAGGGGAACGAGGACTGAAGGTGAGAATCATACTGCTATAAACCAAGTAATAGTGTCATAGAATGTGTCTGCACTTTAAGGCCTTAGGTGAGTGAGGCTTCTACTTTGATTGGCCCCTCCCTCTCTGGTAGGGGCGGAGCCTGCTCTATATATGAAAGAAATTTGAAAGGAGACCTCCGTTTATGTCTGTCAGCCAGTCAAATTGGCATTTACTCTTTTTTTCCATTTTGTTGAATTCTAAATTCATAATGAGTCTCAGGTTTTTTTACCCGTTTCATTTAATGTGGCCGTTTCATAGCTCCAAAGTCTTAAATAATTGGGATTTGTAAACCAGAATATTTTTTACATGCTTGACTTTTTTGCAAAAATTTCTAGATTGAAGGGAAATAATCTTTCTATAGATGCTTTTGATTAGACTCTTGAACTTTTGATGATCGGGTGACTATCCTTTCCAGTTAAGTGGTGGTGAGAAGCAGCGTGTGGCCCTAGCTCGTGCATTCTTAAAAGCACCTCCTATTTTGTAAGTGTTTATTCTCTTACATTTGACTTTATTTGTGTGCATGTATTGCATCATTCATATAAGTACTGTTTTGTGATTTCTAATTGGACACTATTTGGAGAAATCCTGTTCCGGTTACACAAGCTGTTTCTTAACTTCTTTAAAAGGGATTAATAAAAAAACTAGGGGTGTTTCTTTAGTTACCAGTAGCTGTTTGTTGGAGATAGAAGGTTGTAAATTGTTATAATAAAGGTATATGTTACAAATGATTTATTTGATATTGACATTTATAAATTACAATAATAATATTGGAAGATTACTTCGTTAAACTAGCTATTATCCTAGTTAATATTTTAGATAATAAGATTATTATGATACCTAGCCACTAGTTTATTTCTTTAAATGTTATCTATTTTTTTATCGTTTCATTTTACATGATATTAATATATTCTGAGGATGTAAAGTGAATTTTTCCAACACTGATCACGAGCTTGAAGAGACTTTTATGAAGTTTAGGACTAGTATTTTTGTTGTCACACTTTTGTTTATGCTTTGTACCTAGGACGCAAATTCTGATTCTTATACTGGTTTCCTATTGCCGAAATCTGTTACTTTCTTGATATGGGTTCATATATCGCATTTTTCAATGTTTTGCTGCAAGATGGACTAAAAAGTATGGAATTTTAGAATACTGAACCCTGGTTTAGATAACAGCCCAAAAAACTTCAGGTGAATTGACACTAAATTACAAGATTTTGTGGTTTCATTTTCTTTCTGTGAAGATACTGATCATTGGAAAAATGTAATTTCCACGGTGCCTGTAAATTCCTTTTGGTATTGCTTGGTTGCTTTCACCGTTCAGACTTCTGTCTCTCTTACATGTCAGATGAACGCCAGTCTATTTTTTATTCCCCTTAAACATGTTGCTATCTCTCAGCTACAGCTACATTCTTTTGGCTTATTTTATTTCATTGTGACCTAATTGGTATCAAGTGTCTGACCATGTTCTTTTCTTTCAAATCTCTTGTATTTTTGTTTCATTGAGTTGAACAGTATCCGTTTGAACTGGTTGTCATTGGTAACTCATCCATATTTCCCTAGAATACTGTGAAGGATATCTTTTCTTTGTAGCTGTCTAGAGTGTCGTGCCTATCCTGTTTCTGTGTGTGACAAATTGTTCTATCCCAGTACTTATGATGGGATCTCTATTTAGAATGATTGGGCATTAACAGATCATGTACATTTTTTAAGTACTCTATTCAACGCCTTAAACCCGCTTTCTTTTCAATTGTTCTGGAAAAGATAACAAATTTCTGTTGTTAATCTCTGACTCTGGGTTTACTGAAGTTTCATTTAATATCTGACTTTGAGTCCACTAATATGACCTAGGCAAGCTGTGATTCGTCTTTTATACTACTGGTCATTTAGATTAATAAGATGATGATGCATTTTAGAGGCAAGCAATGCTTGATTTTGGGAAGATTTTGTAGGAACTGCAACCTTAGGGAGAAAACCATCCATCTGATTCTCTTTCTGCATTTCTGTTTGTCTAATGCAGTTAATGACTTGTTATTTCATATGGTTTTATTAGGTTATGTGATGAAGCTACAAGTGCACTTGACAGCACAACAGAAGCTGAGATATTAAATGCATTGAAGTCACTGGCAAATAATAGAACTTCAATTTTCATAGCTCACAGGCTCACAACTGCAATGCAGTGTGATGGGGTAAGCATTCTTTGCCACCAAAGCTATTTGCCAATTCATGGGGCTGAAATTGGAAGACGTTAAGTTACCAACGTTTTTTTGTGTTGTGCCTCTAATGTAAAGGTCGATGTGTGTGTGTGTGTGTACATGTTCCAATCCAGGATCCTGAACTTTGTTAAAGTCCGAAAAAACTATTAAATCTCAGGAAAGCTATTAAACTGTACGGTTTAATAATGTAATGACCTTGAAAGTTATTAAACAGCACAGTTTTATAGTGTGATAGCATTATGATAGGATTTTGGATTAAATCAGCACTATATATATATATATATATATATATTACTGTATTAACCAGCTACACTGGATCAGCTGAAGTTTTTAAGTTCATGTAGCCTAGTGCAGTTCTTCTCATTCTTTACACAGTTTCAAATATGGTTTTCAGATTATAGTTCTGGAAAATGGGAAGGTAATTGAACAGGGTTCCCATGATGGTCTGTTGACAAAAGCAGGGAGATATGCTCAGCTATGGGGACAGCAAAATAGTACCGTGGATGCCATTGATGCAACCTTCAAATTACGAGCATGAAACTAAAGTTAGTGACATACAAACAAGTTGCTCGAGCACACTTTTGTATCCATGTAAAATTTGTAGATGTAACCTTTTCAATTTTGTAATCTTTATAACTTTTTTGTTTTGACTCTATATATAATGGGTGATATAGGGGTAAATCTGTTATGGTTTGATTCATTGTACCGTAATGCACTAAATGAGCGCCATGTAATTGTAGCGATAATTGGAAATAAGTGTTTATGCGATTAAATCAAGTTTATTATTACATAATACTTGGATTGCGAAGCGATATAGGTAGAGTTTATATTTTACATTGGAGTGGGAATCATGAGGAGTGTGAGTGAAATTAAGGTTGCATTTACTTTTTAGATTGGATTGAGAGTTTTAAGTAGTAGGAATCCTTGGAGTGTAGAAGTGGGATTGAGAGTAAGTTGTTTAGTTATACTGAAATGAGAATGTAGAATAAAAATCAGTATTTTATTTATGTGTTTACGCTGTCTTGAATTGAAAATGAATAGTTTCAAATTATAATTTTATCTCAATTTTAAAAAATTATAATTTTTAGTTACAATATTGATAAAAACATAATTTATAAAATAAATTATTTATTTTATTATTATTTTTAATTATATAACTTAATAATAATTATTAATATTTGTTAGTTATGTAAATCATAATTTTTTATTAATTTAATGTAATTGTAATTATGTAAATTAAAAATTATTGGATACGGGCAACATAAATTAACATTAATTAATAATATAGTATAAAATTAATATTTTTTGAATAAAACTTTATTATATTATTATTGTAGTCAATAATTAATACTATGAATTAAATAAATATAATCATTATTGTTTTTAATAAAGTAGTATGGGATATTGTTATTCTCTATACAAATAATAATATTTTATTTAAATATATCACATATATTTTAATAATATAATATTATTTTAATAAATATAATTATATTTTATCATAAATACTATCTATTTCTTTTAATAATATAAATTTATTATAACACTGGATACCAAACCGACGGTGGGAGTGGTGGATTCCCACTCCCACCTCCTCTCATAATAGTGGGAATTTTACTCCACCTTCAAAAGTGGGTGGGGTTCAGGGAGTGGACCCCCCACTCTCTTTAAACAAGTAAGTAAATACTGGAGTGTGAGATCTCCACACTCTCCACTCTTACTCTGGTAAGTAAACACTGCATAAGTTGTTTACTTACACTGAAATAAGAATATGGAATCAGAATTAGAATTTAATTTGTGTTTTTCAAATTATAGTTTTACCCTTATTTAAAGAATTTTAATTTTTAATTACAAAATTAATAAAAAATATATTTAAAAATATTTATTTTATTATATTTGTAAATTAATAATAATTAAGAATTCCGAGTCTAATTTTGCGTTAACTTTATCTTAGATTGAGAGAAAATAATTTTAAATTACAATTTTATCCTTATTTAAAGAATTCTAGTTTTAATTACAAATTAATAAAAACATATACTTGAAAAATAAAATATTATTTTATTATATTTGTAAATTAATAATAATTATTAATGTTCTTAATTATGTAAATCATAATTTCTTATTAATTTTATTTTTAACCATGTAAATTATTAATAAGGGCAACACAAATGAAACATTATTATTAATAATATAGTAAAAATTAATATTTTCTTAGGATAAACTATTTATTATTATTATTATTATTTTTTAAATAAATATAAAATTATTATTTAAATAAATATGACAATTTATTTTATTTTATTAAATGTAATTATATTAAATTTAATTAAAAAAAGAGGTGAGAATGAAAATCTCTATGGGAGTGGAAATTTAACTCACCACTCTAAAAATTAATAGGATCCATAAAGTGAGATTTTTACTTTCTCCTTAAAAAATATAAATAAATATTAAAATAAAAAAAATCAACACACCTCACTTTCACTCTCACTCTCGTAAATAAATAAGCATAACAATAGCATTATTAAGTTTGTATGCCTTTTAAGTGCCCGCGTACGGTCAATGGTCAACAGCCTTAAAAATGGGTAATTTTTAGAAACCTCCCCTGAGGTTTGGCATATTCTCACTTTGGTAGATGGATTCACGTATTCCATTCTTAGACCGTTTGTTGACTAAAAATAACCAAAATAGCGTTGACTTTAAAAGCGTAACTTTTGTATTCAAATTAATGTAGTGTTGGTTAATAGCATCATACTTGTCCTGGCGCCACAGGATATAAACAAAATGAAAATTCCAAATCAACCTTGTCATCTCCCAAAATGACTTAGTTGAATAAGAGAAAAAAAAAATTTCGAAAAAAAAAAATTCGAAATTTAACTTCTACTGCAGCTGGCTGCTGCTAATACAAAGCATTCATCTTTCCTCATCAGTATCAAACCATCCCTGCAAATATTATTTCATCTCTATATCAACCATTTACAGACTTTTTCAACAAACATCTAGAGACTCCATAAGGTATAAATTTTGATCATTTATCAACAAATGAGGACATTGCAGCGTCAATGGCACGCGGAAGAGGAACTTTGTTCTTGCACCCTTTCTGCTCATCACTCGGTTCATTGTCAGCCACAATTCCAGCGCCGACTTGCAGATGAGAGATCCATTCCCTTCGTTTGTCCACGACTTTGTATGAATATATAGTTTCATAATGTGTTGCAGTTTGGAAGACTATAGTGTTAAGGTTAAAAAAAAAGAAGAAGAAAAAATGCCTCCAAATCCACCATTATAGGGCCCATGCCTTTTGACTTCCAGCTGATTAATCAACTTTCACCTTAATTACGTCAGAACAACTCACCCAAATAAATGGCTCAGAATTTTTTTCTTTCTTATAAAGATTGAACGACCGCAAGAAAATTGAGAATATCTAAGAATTTAGAAGAATGAATATATCAAACCACTCATATGATGTTATAGGTATAACCTGGGTGCTCCACTAAGGGTCCCAACAGGCAGTTTTGCACACAAAGCATCCCAGCCAGTTAAATGATCGAGTAACTCTGTAGTAACCTGCAAAGATAAACAGATGTTTTGCTAATTTAGAAATAGATAAAAATAAGAACATTTCCATTATGAATTAGTTAAAACGGGAAATTGTATTGAACTTTCTGTCTTAAAACTTACAAAATAAACGAATATCAAAAAATTTCAGAATTCATATTCAAAAGCAACATCCCTAGTCTCAGTTTGTGGGATTTTAAGTAAATGTTTTCTCAGATATGGGATATAGGTGCAAAGTAACATGTATGCCATAAATAATTTGTGATTAAGAATACATGCTGTTGTGTTTATGTGCATAACATGAGAATAATGTTCAATACTCATAAGCTTTTCAACCTTCACAAAACCAGGTTTCAAGAATTGTAACCCAAAATCAAATTTACGGCCACAAAACCAAGATGGACAAGTTCGTGAAATACAAAAAAGAAAGCTTCGGTAAATAATATCAAGAATTAACATTTTCAACATCATTCTTCCCCAAATCAACAAGCATAATATACTCTGCACATTGCTTTTCATCATTCAAAAGCTCCTTTTCAAATACTAGATCTTCTTTAGGCGTCTTGCATTTTCTAACAGTGCCAAGGGGTTGAGTGGCAATTTTTCTCTCAAAACAATGATAAAAGGAACGTCTGCATTCATCATAGCAATGCAAACAAAAATTCTGACAGCATAAAATAATAAATTCAGGATCAATTTGCAGAGGCACACAGAGTGGGAAATAAATCTTAAGTAGTCATTTTGTATCGCTAAAATCAAAACTTCATGGGGAAAAGAGGAACAGAATGTGAATATCCCAAAATTCCTTCAAGCATTACTAATCTTCTTCAAGCTATCTTCAACGTGCATTTTCATCTATAATTCTGTTGGTTAAAAATCGTTTTACAGTAGAAATATTAAGATCACGTTTCTCATACAACATATAAAATTATTATAATCTAGAAATCGTATATTTGTTTTTTCGTAGAAGAAATTTAGGCTCCCGAATCATGATTTGTCACCACCGCTATTAGATCACGATCCGTCACCAACGATCTTTTAGGTTATGACTCAAGTTTGATTTGCACTTGACGTGTGGCCGCCTTTATTACTACTGAAAGCAACTAGCAATAGAAAATTTTCTCTCAAAATTAAAGAGAAAAACTCATTTTTCTATAATCTGTATAATATGGCTTATGTGTCCCTTTTTGTAAAGAAACACGTTTTTTTACATCTCTATTAGTGAAAACCCTAGACTTCTTATTTACTTCCTTCTTTTAATTTTATTAAATCAAAATATTTTATTTAAATTAAAAATAAGATTAAGCCCAAAAGTAGCATTACTTGTTCTTATTATAGGGGTCTGCCTTGTAAAATTACACAGGACCCTTTACACACAAGTATATTAAATGGAGCCACCCACCAAATACTATATTTAGCCTTTTAACTCAAATAGTTTATTATCTTACTTATGAAGCCAATAGTGGTGCAATCAATTAAATGAGCTAACCTGATGATTATATGGGTGCATACAATAGTGGTTACAATAATTAGATCTGTAATTAAACTAACCCGGTTATTTAATTCCAAATTTACTCCACTAAAATATTAGAACTGACCTCCGTAATTATATGCTATCTAAGATAGTGTTCTCGAATAATAATTCGGTCCACGCCACATTGATTTCTTTACTGAACAATCCTTTGTACCGCATCGTTAATTAAATTGATATCTTAACTGTCAAATCAATTTAATTATATCTTGTTCCTTAACATTTACGGATTTTCTCTAATGATTATTTTCAACATACTAATTATGTTGACACACTATGACCAGAGACTTCTATGATCAAGTACCAAAAATATGTCAAGAGATGTGTTGTACAAATTTTATATTATTAATTTATAATCTCAGTGCTCATAATTACTTCCACTAAGATACCGGGTAATCCTGACTACAAATGTATGTCACGCCCATTAGTAACTCAAATGAAATGACAATCATAAATATAAAACTAAAATTAACTCAAGATTGAGATTGCAATAAAATCAATGCCTATAAGTTAAATAAGTCTGACAGTCATTTTAAGGTTAATTAAATCTCATATGTGATCCAGTTTAATGTAGTCAAACTACATCAATAAATTCATACATGATTAAGACAAATCATTAAACAAATTTACTACAATTTAAACATAAACAAAACGCTTAACTCTATTTATCAACTGTGAACTCAATTTATTTAATCATAAGATAATTTAGATTTACGTCTGCTATGAATCCATATGATGATCACATAAAATACATATAATATGATTAAACGGACCTTATTCTAAATATTTATGTAATTAAGATATAAAAAAAATATCTCAAATATTTTGTTAATTAAAAAATAAATAATCAATACACTTTAAAAAACACGTAATCCCAACAAATTTAACTACAACTATCACGAATCCATGGACAAAAATTAGAAGCAGCAACAAAAATTTTCAAGATCCATTTTCAATCAATCAAAAGATAGCAACTTATCTCTATCTTCAACTGGCATATGCAATATATTCACTTAACTACAATTGATACTAACCGATGAAAATAATCAGAGGCAACAACAATAATCTCAAGTAATTTTCAAGACCTTTTTTCAAATTTTCACCGACTTTCAATTTCAACTAATAAAACTAACATGCATTGAGAAAATCTGATTCATACCTAATTCAAGGCTCAAAAATAGTTCGGCCAGTCGCCGGCGAAACCCATTGGTCAGTGTTTTCTCACCTCACAGTCGTGAATTATTCGTCGCCGATATTGTAGTCGTTAGCTTCGTCGTCATGGTCACTAATTTGTGGCCAAAGTACTTGATCAGAGCATTAACAATGAAAATGAAATGGGTTTTAAGCTTGCTTGCTGCGGATTCGGAGGAGGAAAGATAATTTTTTTATTTTTCTGTTAGTGTCTGTCAGGTAAAAGCTTGCTTCAGCATATTACAAGTGGAAGTATTAAATTTGTTTGAATTTCTTTATCATAATGTGTTCAATTATGATTTTGCCCTCATCTACCCAATTTATATGAAACAGAATACTAGGGCTATGAGAATACGTGAATACATCCTATCTAACTGAGAAGACCCCAAACCCCAAACCTCATAGGAGGTTTCTGAAAATTATCCCTTAAAAATAAAAGACACTAACATAATGGTGAGAAATGGGAATGATGTTTATTTATTTATTTTCATTTGGGAGTGAGAACTGAGATTGAAGCTTGTGGAGATTAGAGTCCACTAAATTTGAAAATGGAAAATGAGAATTCCATGAGAAGGTGAGAATGAAAATTTTATTCTGTCAATTGCCTCATTACTTTTAAAATTTTTATTTTGTTTTTTTTTTATAAAATAAAAAATAATTATAATAAAAGTAATTATTATTAGAATAAGTATAATTAAACTTCAAAGTTGAATTGTTGTGATTGGGAAGAAAAAACACATTCAAGTGCAATCAGAATCGATTAAATTCAAGTAGGATGAATATTTTGGTTTAATTCGGAGCAGGAGGATCCGATAAAACTTGGATTTGGAAAAACTGACAGGAAAAAATCAAAAGCCGGTACATTGTGGGATGTATCTATGCCCAAACAAATTCAATAAATAATATGGAGTGAAAAGGGATTCAATTCAAGTCTTTAGATCTATGTCCATTGATCAATAGTTTTAATTTTCAGATACAGAGCATGTTATCATTATCAGCACCATGATCGATGCCACTGGAACACATAATTGAACAAAAAACCCAAAATAAACCATATACAATACATGCAATAATTTTATATATGAACTTACTACATAAATCAAGCAGTTCGGATTTCAACTTGATGCCTGGGAGTTTGTTACGAACCCACAAGGTAGAAGTCACTCTCAAAAATTGACTTGAAGGAGGAGGGTGCCTTAGGATTTATAAACACGTGGGATCCTAACATTCCATCCTTCTTGAGAAACGACATCCACAGCGGTTCACACACCTCAAGTAGTGATACCTCTAAGGTCTCGAAGCCAGGACTGCGGTGGTAAGGGCCTTTGCACCCAAAAGATATACCTCACTCCTGAAAACGAACTTGTAAGATGAGGATGTCTTGGAGTTAATAAACCACCAACTAGTCCCATACCTAGTTGATATGGGATCCTAACAAACTTTTAACATGTTGCTAAGCTATGCTAATCACTCAAACAAGCAAAAAGTAATGTGCTTGGCATAAAGGCTGGATGACAATTGCTAAGTCGGCTACTCGGCTGGGCGTCGACATTGAAGGCTAGATGGTCGTGCGTTGGCTGGGTTCGTGGGTTGATACGGCTTAATGTCTGGGAGTTTAGGTTTTGATTGCTTTCTTTGTTCTTTACTTTTATATTTTAGTTTTCTTCACTTAAGAGCAATCCGACTGATTATTCGGATCAACTAGGCTAATATGATGTGGAGTAATTCCAATCCATTATTGAGCAATATATGCGAGCAAGTCAGATTTATGTGAATTCAATCCGATGCCTAATACAAATGGAATTTTTTTTTTTAATAAGAGTTTTAATCCACAAACAGAAAGTGTAGGTTCACAAACCTCATAAAAGCTTAAGTTATGTAGCCAACCCAAATTTAAACCTGATACTAACCAAAGGAGTATTTTCTTTTTTTAATATTTAAGTAGCATGGTTGTAACTAATGTTAGGACAGATTGATGGAAAAGGGTTAAGGATATTTATAATACTCTTTTTATAATACCTAGAATAATGAAGTAAATTAGAATTCACGTTGATTCTAAGAATATTTATGAATATATATGTTAAGACTTATTGATTCTGTAGAATACTAAGAAATAACATAAGATTAAAACTCAGGCAAAGTCTGAAATTGAAATTCAATAATAAATAACCCAAGTAATTCTAAAGTTACAAAACACATATTTATAGTGACTAAGCCTAAGATTCTTACCTAAACTAGGTATATCACTTAAATAAAAAATATCAAAACAATAAAACTCTAAATATACAGCTAAATGCATTAATTAAAATATTCCTAAGCTTTATAAATTTCAATCTAATTTGGAATTTTTGATCTTCATACTCTTCATTAAATATTATCTCAAAGAAGAGAGTTGTGAGACTTACCCCAAATAAAAGAGTAATGATATATACTCAAACATGTAAATAAACAAATTTTAGTAAATAAAAAAATCTTATTACATTAGACTCTAAATAATATGGCTATGTCCATCTCATATACTTTTGCTGATCGACTTAAAAATTACTATGAATATTAATATCTTTTGTTTTATGTGCACTTTTGCTGAAATAACATGGTCACAATATGGATGCATAACTAAAATATGAGAAATTTTTCAATAAGCGATCCCTTACATTATTAAAGTAAGGAATAAGTGAAAGATAAGAAAAACAATCACTTCAACGCAATGTATTTGGTTCTGTAGTATATTAAAATTTATATTTTTCTGTTTTTTTTAACTTATTCTTTACCATATTAAAGTGTTGATACCAAAATTCGGATTAGCGATAAGAGTTGAGAACATTCTATTTGCAGAACGGGCTGTGAAAGAGTTTAATATTATCAAGATTGTCATTGTTGAGAGTGAAAGGCTTAGTAGTCAAAATCCTACAAAACAATAGCCCATTTGGGGTTGCTGGGGATATTATCAGCATAGACCCTTCGACACTTAAGTCAGAGCTCGAGAGTGGCATGATAACAAGTAAACAATTAGAGAGAAAGAGAAAAGAGAAAAGGCTTGGAGGATATTGTACCCCTCCCCTCTAATATGGCTATTTCTCTATGTCTATCATGTATATCCCTACCTTTGAGTGACGACTTCTTTATATAAGAGAGAGAATTAAAAGTATAATTAAGTTAGACAAACTTATCTCTTATCTTGTAAGATTCGAGTTTGATGAGGACTAGAATACCTATTATTTTATCTTATTTAGATTAATACATGTTATTGGATTTGGGTCCTTAGGTTCGAGAGTCCATTCATTTATGTCATCAAGTTGAGTTTGTTTAAAATACAGATATAACAGGAGCCCCCACATTTACAGTATTCACGAATTTAGGCTGAATGCTGTAAATTGATATTGTTTATAATATGTTACATTTCTTATTATCCCTGTTGCATGATGTGAAAAACATCCCAAGTGTTGTCAGGAATCTTGAATGATATGAGTTAATCTTAAATGTCATGAGGAAAACTTGAATGGCATGAGATCAATATGAATGACATGAGGAAATCTCTAATGTCATAAGGATAACTTGAATCATATGAGGAGTTCTCAAATTTCACGATGACAACTTGAATGACATGAGAAAATTTCTAATGCCATAATGATATCTTGAATGACACAAGGAAATTTAGAATGTTATGAAGATAACTCGAATGACATGATGAGATCTTGAAGGTCATAATATGGGCCTTAAAATTAAAATAATGCCCCGATAAGGACCATGATCAAGATAAAAACAATGCCGCATTAAGGGCTTGTAAATAATGCCATGATAAAGGCTTGAAAATGATAAAAAATATCAGTGAATCTTGAATGTCATAAGGAAATCTCATATGACATGTGGAAAATTCAAATGTTATAAGGTCATAAGGCCAAGGCCAAATTAAGTGTCCTGAGTTCGAAAAGACATGAGACCAATCCACATGTTATCAGATTGAGGCCTATGAGTGGGAGGCCAAGCTACATGTGATGAGATCGAGGCCCAAAGTATGAGATCAAGATATGTATTACAAGATTAAGGCTTATCGAGGCCCAGAGTATGAGATCGAGATATGTATTACGAGATTAAAGCTTATGAGTATGAGGTTGAGATTATGTATAATGAGATAAAGGCCTATGAATATGAGGCTATGAGTATGAGGCTAGGATTCATATTTATGAGATTAAGGCCTATGAGTATGAGGCTGAGATGTGTATTACAAGATTAAAGCCTGTGAGTATGAGACTGAGGTTTGTATTACGAGATTATGGTCTGTAAGTATGAGATTGAGACCTATGAATATGGGGCTAGGATTCGTATTTATGAGATTAAGGCCTATGAGTATGAGGCTGAGATACGTATTACAAGATTAAGGCTTATGAGTATGGAGCTGAGATACGTATTACAAGATTAAGGCTTATGAGTATGAGACTGAGGTTCGTATTACGAGATTATGGCTTATAAGTATGAGTCTGAGATACATATTACATGATTGAGGCCTCGCTCGACACTGATGGTTGGAAAACAAGCAGTTGTGGTTAGGATAAAAGCTATAAGCCGCAAGAGAAGTTGAACAGTAGTGGCAGTGTATGTTAATGCATCGTCATAGTCGGAGATCGAGATCTACAGTAGCAGTTGCTTTAGTAGCTATTTGCGACAACTCCTATAGTTTCTGAGCAATATCGACGATTGGAGGAACTATCGTGGGAAATAAAATCTAGGTGACGGTGGCTCATGATTCCAACAAATCATGCAAGTTTGCTACGGCGATTCCGCGACACTTGCAGTGATGGTGGTAACAGTGATGGTGGAGGTTTGCTCGTTGATTGCCGAAGATGCTGATAAGGATAGCAAAATTCAAATCAGTGGTAGGATGGTTGCCATGAATGGTGGCTAGAATTTGTGCTCGGCTTTGGGTGTTTACCAACACATTTCCTTTGCCCCTTTTTTAATTTTATTTTATTGTGTTTTGTTGCTATTCTGACTCATATTTGTTGAGCTTTTTAGGCTTTTTAGTAGTATCCCACAGACTGCGCCAACTGTTGATTCCAAATTTAGATTGACGATAAGAGTTGAGGATAAGTAATTTTACTTAAGAAACAGGCTGTGAGAGAGCTTGATATCCTCAGAATTACCATTGCCGAGAGTGACAAGCTCAGTGCTCGAAATCCTACAAAACAATAACTCATCTAAGGGTATTATCGGCATAGACCCTTCGATTCTTAAGTCGGGGTCACCTCCAATACTTAAATCAGAGATCGAAAGTGGCGCCATAACAAATAAATACTTAGAGGGAAAAGAGAATAAGAGAAAAGGCTTCGAGAGTACTGGAATCCCTCCTTTAATATGCCCATTTCTCTATGTCCATTATGTATATCCCATGTGATGACCTCTTTATATAAGAGAGAGAATTAGAAGTATAATTAACTTAACAAAGTTCATCTCTTATTTTGTAGGATTTAAGTTTAATGAGAATTAAGATATCTATTGTTTTATCCTATTTAGATTAATATATGTTATTGGATTTGAGTATTGGGCTTGAGGGCTCATTCATTTATGTCACAGGATTGTGCTGGTAAAAATCTGGCTACAACATGAAGAATCTCATTGCAATATAGCGCTTTGGTTTTGAAGTTTATAGTCGAGAAGCTCTTTGCTAATAAATTTTCAACAAACATTTAAGGAAATATGTAGATATCTTTATTTTAATTATCTAAAAACGTCCTCTTTGTGTTTTCTTGTAAGTTAACGATGATTCAATTCAAATTGCTATAATTTCTTAACGAAAATCTACAAATTGATCCATCCATTTAAAATTTGAAAGAATTGAATCTTAGTCCATTTCATTCAGCCATAACAGAAAGACATAGCTTTCAATCTCTTTTTTTCTTTTTTCTTTTCTGATTAATTGGTAGCAATTTTTATAAAGCATGGATCGTGTGAGCTAAAAACAAAAAACATTGTTTAATTAATTATAATAAATTTCCATAATATTATGTTAATACAGCACTTTCGGTAGGTAAAAAGCATATGAAATGGCCATATTTTCCAGGGACAAACAGACATGGGGCAGCTCTGACGGCAATGCAATGCCGATTATTTTGATGGAAAATGTAGAAAAAATGCTTGGCATCAATGTTAGACTCCAACTTTATGTTGGTATTTGCATTACACACAAAGACATTAGCACATGATATGCTGCCTTTGAAATCAGTTTCTTACATTAGATTCCCATTGGAACTCTGAAACCCTCTTATTAATTCTTTGTTTCTTTTTCTTTCTCTCTCTTTTTTTTTTTAATTTTTTTCCATTAAAGAGAAAGGAGATTAATGACATTTTACTCCTTAATTCCTAGATACTGTCCTTAGACCTTAGTGATCTTTATCATTTAAGGTTATAATAATTTTAAATTAATTATTTCACTTTCGATAGCGAAGCCATGTGTGTTGGCTATAAATTTTATGAAAAAAAAATTGGGAAAATCTTATTTACTATTATAAATTTTATGAAGAAAAATCACATTTAGTTCTTACAACTCCCTCATTCAATATTTAAAAAATAGAGAAATTATCATTAATTACCCTTATTTTTCAAGTCACATTAAACCAATTCTCTTCCCAATAAAATCTCAAACTTCGACCTATTTGTACCGCTAAAAAAGAGAGTTGTCATACATGCAATATTATTATACGGGTAAGTCAATTTATTGTCTTTAGTTGTTCTTGGCACCACGAAGATTGAAAAATATTTTGGGTGGGTGGCCACCAAATAGCCTTGGTTCAAGCTCAACATGGATAGAGCATATAAAAGTTCAAGGCAGTCTATTGGGAGGGGTTTGATTAGAAATTATTGTGGCGAGTGGATAACCAGTTTTGGCCTGAATATGGGAGTGGGTTCAATCACTGGAGCAGAGTGATGGGGCCTACATTAGGGTTTACGCTTGGCTTAGGTCAATGGAGTTCGCCAGCTTCATGTTGATGTTGACAGCCTTCATGTTTATGCTGAACGAGAATGCCTCTCTTATCGGGGGGATCAAAGATTTGTTGAATAGAAGCTGGCAAATGAATATTAAGTATGCTTATAGAGAAACCAAATTTGCAGCATACTTTCTTGCTAATTCTGCACTTTCTTCACTTGTTGGGTTGCATATTTTAATTTCACCACCTAATAGGGCTGAATTGAGGCTCCATCATGATTGTATTAAGGTTTCGCTTTCTGCTTTACCTTAGCTTTGGCTAGACACGTTTATATACAAAAAATATAATGTGGTCCTATTCACGCTATTTTGCAGCTGCTGTAAAATAGTAAAATCCTTATAATAATAGTAAAAAGATATTGTTGAAGGGAAAACATTATCATTTCACCTAAAAGAAAAAAAAAATTGATTATCTAAGAATTCTATAAATTAAAACCACTTGATTAGTGTGCTAAAAGATTGTATTCACCTTTCAACAATATTTTGTTTTTTTTTTTTTCATTTTAACTTCAAGAATTAATAGACTATTAAAAACAATATCAAAGAAGGAAGAAAGTGGCAAAGTGCCATTCTCCGTTAATTATAATATAGAATAAGAAGGAATTTCAAAATATGAATAGATTAAACATTCGTATTACACTAAAGTTTCAGATCGATTTAGCCAATGGGTAGAGTCATTATCTAAAAGATAGAAAAACATAAATTTCAATGTGGATGGAGTTAAATGACAAGAACAATATGGATTCTAATGCAATATTTCTTGTCTTTAATGTCATATTTGAATGCTAGGATTAAGTATATGATTGGACTAATTTTGGGATTAAATATTTATCCCATGTTTGGCAAGCTTAGTTGGATTGGATTAAGAGAGACTAAATTTGAATTTAATCCTAAATCATGGGATTAATAATACTAATTTACACATGGGTTTAGATGGGATAAAATTTAAAGAAAAAAAATATTCATTCATGAAACTTTTATTTATATCATTTTTTATTTACACCTAATATTAATTAATTAATTTTATTTATGATTGATGATCTAATTAAATTGGTACTTTTATTTGTACTAACTCTTGAGATTAAATTTTTATTACTTGTATATTTAATAATATAAAATTAACCATTTAATAATTTATTGCATTATTTGAATGTACTAAATTTAATAATCACTAATATAATATTAAAAATAATCATCAAAATTAATAATACCATAAATTAATTGATTTTATATAATATTTTTAAATTTTTGATAAAAATTAACTAAATATTTATATTGTTTAATGTATTTTTATTTGACTATTATATTATGATTACTCAATAACCTTTTTACAATATAATTAATTTCACTATTAATTACTTTTTAAATTTATTTTAATTATGATTATAAAATTTCATGAATAATTGATATTTATATTTAAATATCAACTAAATGCTATTTAATATTATCCAAATATAATTTAACATAGTCTAATCTGTAACCGTACCAAACATATGACTATATAATATAATCCAGTTTAATCCAATCCAACTTATCCAGTCCAATTCTAATAATTAGTTCAATCCAATCCTGCGTGCCAAACGTAGCCTAAACGTATTAGAATTATTATTATTTTTTTTTTGGTACTTTTTACCTCTATTGCATGAATTTTTTGTGTGAACGTCCCCACACACACACATATAAAATGATAGATTTCTTAAAGTTATTAAAATAAGGTATACACTAAAAGATAAGAAAAACACATATTCTAATATACAATAGGACTAAATACATTGCATTAAAATGTGTATTTTACTTGTATTTAGTTAATCAATTACTTTAATAATTTAAAGAATTCCTTATTAGGTAATGCCTTATATATACATATGAGTGATTTCGAATTACTCCCTCGTGAATTGATTGTTTAATTAAATATATGTATTAAAATATGAAAGCTTCTTATTCTACAGCAACAAAAGCATTTTTCCACTCTTTCTTATATTATGGAATTTCACTTTGAAAAGAAAATGTCCCATACTTTTCGGGCCCATAACCATTGGTTACAACTTTTAAAAACTTCAATTTCTCACCTATTTTTGTTAAGAAGAAAGAAAAAGTTCATCAACCCATCTCTATTTTTGTCTTTTAAATAAAAATAATGATAATTAGTAAGTGGAATAATTTAAAAATAGTCAATTAATGAGGAATAATTGAAAATTTTCTCTCTCTCTCCTATATATATTTTATTGATGACATCTTTATTTTGTTAAAATAAAAATGTCAATAACAGACACAAAAATATATAGAATGAATTTCTAATCAGAGGTTTTTAACTATATTAAAATTAAGAATTAGATAAAAGATGAAAGAATATGATAAAAGATGAAAGAATACAAATTTAAATATAATATAAGATAAAATATATTGTATTAAAATTTATATTTTTTCCTTAATTTAACTCTTATTTTAATATAATAAGAAATATATATAAAAGTAGGGGGGTGGCTTCTCGGCTCAGCAGGCAGTAACAAATATGAAATGATGGAGTGGAACAGAAGCCCTAGGAAATCCCAATCCCATGAATGGTATTTGTATAAATACTTACTAGATAGTCTTGAAATTTTATTGGGAAATTCTGAACTCGGAAGAGGTAGTGTTGTTACAGTAGCAGCAGTACACACACTGACACAATGAAAGAAATTAGTGGTCAAAGAAAACCCCACCACCTATAATTTCTGTCTACTGTGTCTGCAGTAGTAAGTATGCTTCTCTTCTTTTCTCCTTTCTTGTATTAATTGAGAGAGAGAGAGGAGTGAGCTTTATTATCCAACAATCTATCTAGTGCTTTGCCAGATTTGTAGCTTTCGTTTTTTCTCTTCTCTGACTCTCACGAGGAGAGGACAGTGACATTTCAATTGTTCTCCCTCTTCTCTTCCGTGATTTGTGCACTTCTTTTCTGTTACTTTTCATTTTTATTTTTCTCTTCTTCACTTTTTTCTATTTTATTTTATTCTTTTACTTTTCTTTTTCATATAACGCAACTGTTGGTCGTTGTTGAAGCATCAGACTTAGGGTTTTTTTAGATTTACAGATGTGTAAATGAAAATATTGTTCAAGACTAAACCCTAGTTACTAGAATTAAATCGGTAAGTGAACCCCAAATTTTTATGGGGATTTACTCATTCTTTCGTTATTTATACTTCTAATAACTCAGTAAGTCGTTTTTTTTTTTTTCATTTTAACAAGATTAATCTGTTCTGCTTGAAGCTATCTGTTGTTTTGATCTCTCATAACTATGGCAAGGAATTGTTGATGCATGATTATTTTGCTTGGTTTTGTTATTGTTCTTATTCTTATTCTTATTTTGATTGTTGCTTGATCTAATTTTGAATGAGTGGCATTCCTTCATCCTGCTTCTACCCCTCGGGCTTAGTGGGTTCTCTGCTCTCCTCTTTTTACGAAATTGCGAGTTGTCTAATCATCTTTCTCTTGTCATTTCTGTGTTAGGGTTTGGTGCAAGCATTTCCCTTCTTTGGAAACTTTTTTTATTTTTCAAATTAATACCTTCTTTCGAAACTTATTACTTCTCTTCTTAAATTAATGTTTCAAATTTTTGTATATGTTCCCTTTTAAAATCTGCAGCAGAACTTAAATCGACTCCTTATCTTTTAGACTTAATTATTCTGGTGGTTGTTTTCCTATTGACTTAGATCTAGTAATTCATTTATTTTATAGTAGGCTATGTTAAGAAAATATGCATCTAACTGTGAGTATTGTAATATCTTCTTCATATTGATGACCCATTTCATCTTTTAATTTTCTCAAAAATTAAATCCATTTGAAATTGATGAAAAATTAATAGCTTATGGATCTTTCAAGTGCACTTAAATAAATAATTTAAAAGAGCTTCCTTCAGTCCACTCATGGATGAGGCAAGGGTTTGGATTACCTGCCGACTCATTCATTCAAACACAGTAGAAAGAGGAGCATTTTGGTTATTCTATTGTGAATGTGTGAATGAAGCGGGAGATAATATTCATCCTTTCTTTTCAGTGCTTGGACTGAAGGGAGCTCCTTTTTGTTGTCTGTTTACCATTTCTTTTCTTAATTATTGCATCTAATCACCAATTAAAAGATAACTCGGCCGTTAGATTTCTTCAGCCTTGATTCTGTACGGTTTCTAATTGAAAGCTGTTTAAATTACCAATTTGTTAATGTAATTAATTTGATGAGTGAGCTAGTGTTTTGCCCTCCATTTGATATATACTTTCTAGTCCTGTGCTTACCTTTAAATTGTTGTTGTAATGATCACTTTCCTCTTTGATATTACTCAATTTGAATTAATCTTTTTCTCCTCCCTTATTTTAGTTGCATGCCACTGGGCTAGGGCACTTTATCAGTGACTGTTAAATGAAAAACTTATTGTTGGTGATGAATTGCAATTCATCAATTAAGCTAGAGCCTTCGGCAATGGGAGATCCTTTTCTTCACAATTATTTTTGGTTTTGTTATTAAGATTTCAAGTTTCCTTCTGTGCATATGATGAGTACAGGAAAATTTGCTCTTCTTATCCTTATTTTTCTTGAATATTTTACCGTTAATTCAGTATTTTCCTTACAATTTACTTGCTTGATAATGGATGCCCGCATATCTTTCTCTTCCATCTGTTCATTAATTTGAGTGAAAAAAATATATTTCCTCTGTATGAATCACATATTATAATTTGCATTTGCATGTGCAACTTGTTAAATTTTAGATGAAATTTGGCAACCACATAACAATAATGATATTCCCTTGTCTTTTTATCTTCATCAGTGTCTCCTTTGCCTGCATTCTCTCTTGATAGGGTACATGGTAGAATTATTTTGGTGTTGACATTTCAAACCAAAAAAAAATTATTGATATTCACTGGTTGAATCTTTCATTGGAGTTCTTTCTTCCTTCCAAAAAAAATAATAATAAAATTGGGGTTGTTTTTTAAGCTATGTTCTGCATATATCTGAATTGTACTATAAATATATGCATATAAATTGTCAATATAAACCTTAAATTATAATATATTTATAGATTATAACCATTAAGGGAAAGAAAGGAATTAAAAAAAGCCACCCCATTCAAATTTGTAAGCTAGATGTTCATGTCAATTGATAAGAAGTTATTGTAAGCAAATTAAAACTGGAAGTCACAAGCATCTGGATATCATGTTGTGTGTGTGTGTGTGTGTGTGTCACACACACACATTATCTTTTGATGTTGGCATGCCAACGTTTCAATTTCAAAGTAGCACCTGAAATCTTAAATCATATTCATGCATGGTGTGTGTGTGTGTGTGTGTGTGTGTGTGTGTGTGTGTGTGTATAACTCCCTCTAAATATGGGCTGTACAAAGGCTGAATTATACTTTTGAAGAGTTTCCTGATCAGTGAGGCGTAAAAATGTGTATATAAAGCAGATCAGCAGGGAGCACAGTCGCTTGTCTTTATTCCTTTGGTCAGGATCAGCCCCAGGTATCCCATTTGCATGCATTCAGAAAAAAATAATAATAAAATAAAATAATTATAATAATAATTGCATGCTGCCGCAGTTGCCCCCACCGCCAGTCCCAGTCTCTATGAATTGAATTGGGTTGGAACTTGGACCTATTTTTTTATATTTTCACCTTGTGGGTTTGTTGACATTCGTGATTACACCCTACATCTCTATATATATTTTAATTTGTTTTATTAAGATAAATTGAATAAAATATGCAAACCCTAGAGTTAGGGTTATTCTGCAGCTTAGTGTTATTGGATTATATGATTAATTAATACCTTATTAGGGTACGGATTAATCATAATTAAGTAGTCACATTGAGTTTCATCACTTCTTTTCTTGAGCTAAACCCAAAAATAACACTTTTGATGTGCTTATAAAGTAATTAAATATCAATTAAATTGAGTCTTGAAATCACACATAAATTAAAATAAGCCAGTTCCTTGCTGCGCCTTTCGAGATTGAAAGTACACTTGAACTTCATTTATTAAAAAAAAAGGTTTTCAGAGTGATGGCAATTGTGCAAATAAAGGCCAGTGCGAGCTGTTATTAGGATTGTAGCCTGCATTCGAGAGAAATAAATTTGAGAAAGAGGATACCTTCATGGGTCTAAATGTTTTTTTTTCATGAAGTTGCAATTATTCATCGATCGAGTAAATATTTGGAAAATTTTTAGTTCACTCCCTTGGGTTTACCGGATTTCTACTTTGATAGGATAAGTTAGCGTACGTTTTTTTTTTTTTTTTTTTTTTGAGAAAAGCGTACGTATTGTTAGAAGCCTCCCGTACTGTTGATATTCGGTTATTTAAGGAGGGGATATTTTCATCCCATTATATGTGTAAACTCGTCTTATTTTTAAAAAATATTTATAATAAATATACATTATTTTTAATAAATATAAATTAACAAAAAATTTGTATAATTAATCAATTAAATTACTTTTATATTTTTTTAACACAATTTTTTTTTAACTATCAAGGTTGTTTTAATATAAATTTTATTTAATTATTTTATCTTTATGATATAAAATGACCCAACTACCTAAAGAAATATGTGTTTTTATATCTAATACTTAGGAACTTAATTTTGTAACTTATAATTTAATTTTTCAAATGAAGCTAATAATTTTCAATATTTTACATATAAACTATATAAATTTGACAACTTAATAATTTATATGAGTATTGGCTCATAAAGACATTATGTTAGTTTAATTAAAGGTTAATAATCATAAAAATAAAGTAAAATTGACCATTTAGAAACAATGAATTTTGTATAAAATAAAAAAATTAAAGTGAAAGTAAATTTTTTATGCGCTAAAGCAATCTTAGTTGTTAAATATAATTAAAAAAATTAAGTCATAAAAAATAAATTAAGAATTTAAGAAAAAATTGATTGATTAAATCTTTAAAATTCTTCTTTATTTGAAATTTTTAAAAATAATATAAATTTTTTATAATTATTTTTAGAAGTGAGGTGGATTTATAGAATTTGTGGGGTAAAAATATCACCACCCGTTATTTAAATCATTGATTGACCGAGTGAATAACCAAAAAGCCCCTGTATCATAAAAACAAAATCTCAAAGAGACGAGCAGGGTAATAGGTCATTGTGATTATAAAAGATATCGTACTCCCTTTTTCTGTTTTTTTACTTTTGGACAAAAACAATATATCATGATCATTCTTATCATGTCGTAACATATTTTTACCATTTGCAATAACTTCGACAAACATAGACATCATTTCTAAATTTTTAAAATAAATATTTGGCATACCGTATTGCATTAAGTTGTAATACAATGAAATGTTTGATGTGATATGTATTGTATTATATAAATTCAACTGCGATGCAATGGGTATACACCCCATACCTCTTGGATCTAACATAAAAGTAATTTCAAAAGTAAGAATGTGATTATTTGGTGATTAATGATGCAGTCCCTATTGGTTGGTGAAAATTTAGAAAGTCAAAATTTATAAAACTTTTTGCCAACTTCTTTCTTTCCTGAATGTTCTCAATAAGAATCACCAATCATCGAGTTATCATCATTGTGTTACAGTACTTCTTTTCACAGGCTATAAATAGGGGTGGACATAAACTTACAACCCATCGGTTTATTCAAACTCAAACCAAATAAAATACTTTGGATTAGATGAATCATAAAATTGGTTAAATTTAGGTTTTTATGTAAGTAACCATTTCATAATAGTTTGGGTATAATTTACTCATGGGTCATGGATAAATTTAAGGTAACATGTTAGTAAAAAATAAATTAAACAAAATAAATAAAAATCAATGAATTCTATTATTTCCAATTCTAAAATCTCGCATTCAAATTGAACAAATCGACGCCAAGGCATTAACTATTAAACTATTAGATTCTGAGCGAACTTCTTTATATATTTAATTATATTCGGCATTGTGTTTAACTTATCTTTCTTTTGAAACTCAATTTTCTTTTTAAAGTAAAATATCTCTTCCTTAACAGCTATTTTTTTTAATGTGCACTCTACTCTTTGTTTTTTATTTATTTATTCATTCATTTTGTTTGAGAGTTTATACTTCCTAACATCTCATTATCTTAAAATTAAAAAGATTTTTTTATGATCTACTTAAAATTGAAAAGATTGAAATGATAATTTATTCAAGAGTTTTTGCCATGTATTTAGTGATATATAAAATAATATAACCACTTATAAAGAAAAAGGAATTTCCTTTGGACATGGAAAATTTTAGATAGACCAAACTTTAGAGTTTAAGTCTTCATTATTGTTGGGTGGTCATTTTATTGTTTTAAAACTAATAATTTATAAATTAATAATCACTATTATATAATAATTTTTCATAGTCTCAACTTGAGTTAAGGCCAAATTAATACCTCAATAAATTACTCGGACAATATTTTTATGAAATCCTCTAATATAATTTTATAGTCCTATTTGTATTGTAATGTACTAAAATTAAAAATGTAATTGAATAAAATATGATTCTATTGTTATTTTTTAATTAAATTTAAATCTAATTAGATTTTATGTCTAATTTTTCTTACTGCATTTAAAATTTTAGAGTTTTTTTGAATTACAATAATTTTAGATTTATTTCTTGGAAGATTTTTATTTATAAAATTGAATAATTTAATTTAATTTAATTTAATTTTGATGATTGTTTTGATGTTTCAGTTGAGATGTCTTATCTTGTTTTGATTTGTATTAACATTGTTAGAATTTATATTGTAATATGGTTAATATTTAAGGATGAAGTTATTGTAAACTTTATTATTTATAATTTTTTTATCCACTATATTTTTTTATATATTAATATTAATTTAATAATTAATAATTATAATTTTGATATAATTAAATTTATCAAAATAAAAAATATTTTGATTATAAAATTCAAACAAAACCCAAATGAATTGGTTTGAGTTAGGTTAAAAATATTTGGGTTGGTTTGGGTTAGGTTGAAATTTTTATGGCTCGGTTTAGATTGATTTAAAACCCAACCCAAACTAACCGATGCCCACCCCTTATAATCAAGAGACTAAACATACCAGATGCATCAACAAATACAGCAAAAATTAAGATGGGTTTTGAATTTTTGTTAATGCTCTCACTTTTGGTCATTTGTGAATTTTTTTCCTCAAAAAGAAAAAACTTATTGACATAATAAAGAGAACTTTTACTTATAAAAGTAATAACAATAAACCAATTATTAAAAAGCCTTAGAGTTAAATTGTTCAAAGAAAAAATGAAGAGACACACAGGAAGAAAAGGTAAGAATACACATAATAAAAGATAAAAAAAATCCAATTTACTTACATTTTAATTTCATTGTAGATGATAAATAGAATGTGGATAAAAAAAAAAATATCTATGTGATTTTTTATATAAACAATTTCAATTCATTATTACTTATGTGATATAGAGCAAATGAATCTTAAGGCAATAAAGAAATAGTTTTAATGAGAATGTCAACTTTTTCTTATTGATTGCAATTAGTTAATTATAAGTTTAATTGAAAATGGAAAAAATTGGGAAAATTGTAAAGCTGAGGGGTGAAAGAAAGAGGAAAAAGAAATTACTTTAATAAACTGTAAATACAGAAGAAAGTAAAAGGTTCAGTAAAAAATGACAAAACGGGGGTATGGTGCCCTTGTTGCACCGTAGCTTGATCGTATTATATAAAATATTCTTTTGTAATATTATTTAATATTAATATTAATATTAAATTAGTATTTTTAAATTTATTAGTATTTTAGTATTATATTTTTATTTTTTAAAAAATAATTATTAAATAATTATTTTTATAACATAAAAATAATTTAATAATATATTATTATCAAATAATATAATATTATAAATTTATAAATATAAATAATATAATATAATATAAATATAATTGAATAAATATAATATAATATATAGTTTTTAATTTAATTATAAATTAATTTTTATTTATTAATGCCGAAATAACTATTAAATTTAAATTTATTTAAAAGATTAATATTTTAGTAAATAATAAATGATTAAATAATTAAAAATATTTTTTATATATTTAAAGTAAAATAACTAAAATGATTTTATGTAGTGAAAGTAAAATAATGCATTATTATTTATTTGTTGGTTTATTAATATTTTATATTATTTTTAAATTAAATTTTACTTAATATAAATATAAGTTCATATTTAATAAATTTAAATTTATTTTAAATTATTGAATAATAAAAGTAAAATGATTAAATTTAAAATATAAACAATATTTTAATATAATACAGACTAAATCTTATCTCTCACACAGGTTTATTTTATGCTCTTTTGATTGTATTAGTCACTTTTTTGATACAATACAAATTGCACCCAAATATGGATTTGTATAAAAATAATATTTTAATAAAATACCATTCAGTGTAATACAAATTGTCAAATGCAAAAGCAAACCTCCCAAAAATTAAACAAATAACCCCCAAAAAAAAAAAACTGCATGAATTCAATTCTTCAACTTCCACCAGAGGCATGCCAAATCCATATAATTATTTCATCTATAGCCTCATAAGTCTTCCTTGAACGAAATATCAAGCTGCTGCAAATAAAAGTTGCACCATGTATTAATTCAAATTTATGAAAAATTTAAACAAATTAGTGCCTCAACAAACGATCATCATCATAAAACATTACCAACATTTCACAAAACCCATCTTCAATTATAGCCAATATCATCACCAGTGGAGGAAAAACATACATATAAAAAGAAAGTTTGAGTCACCTGGTAAGCGGCTCCATTGCATATGAAGAGTTTCTAAGTCGTCGCCGTAATCGCGAAGACAGTACTACTAGCCAGAGCTCTTGAATTGATTCATTTTCTTATGAGCAGCAACAATTTCTTCAAAGCATTTGCGAGGAACTGAAATGGATTCTGAGATTTATTGCTTCGAATTTGGTGGATGAACATGGTTCTCATTTGAGCTACTAATCTCTGGACAAAAGCATGCTTCATGTATTACCCAGGAGTTACTTGAACGTTTCAGATACTTTACGTATCCTAATTGGAAAATGTTTGAAATTTAATTGACAGAAAGAGAAAGTACTACTTTGCCCCATTTCTAACCATGTGCACAGCCCGATGCAAACGGAAGTAGATATTGGCAAATTGACCGCCGCGCCGGATTTTTTCAAGCTCAGCCTAGGTCCATGATAGAAACATACAAGGGTTGAGTCTGTGCCAGGCTGAGCCTCGACTTCTACATATTTTTTAAATTGTGGGAAACTTATAATAAGTTAACAATTAACAAATAGTTATATACAACAATGTATTGAAAAAATGACTATTTTAAAGTAAAATAATAATAAAGAAAATGGAATAACTTAATCACATTCTTAATTAATTAAAACGTAAGAGAGAGTTTAATGTTATAATTGTAGATTTTTTGAATCACCATTGATTTATGAATAAAGGAGTTAATTTTTTAATTTTGCATTATTTTTTAGATTTTAATTTATTACTCTAATTTAAAATTTACATTTAAAACTATTAAGGATTGGCCTAGCCTAAGCTATTTTTTCTTAAGGCCCTATTCAGATTCTCATGTATAGAATTGGACCCAATTTGTAGAGTCTTTGAAGGGCTTGGTCGACCCTGCCTTTTCTGCCAAGCCTAAACAGAAGAAAAAATTTTTAGTAATATGTCTGTACATTCTATTAAAGTAGAAATATAGTAAAATTTAGGGGACAAAATGAAAAATTACCCAAACTAAGTTGTAAGGAGAAGTAGCCCAAATGCAACAAGCAAACCACGAATGAAAGCTAATTTGGCGCGCACAGTCGCACTCAGCAAAAATCTATCCAACGGCTAGACGTATGCAGCAATGGAGTGCGTTTGGCGTTGGGCCGCCTCACACACACTTATCGGCCCGTTGTGAAGCCTGCATCTCAAGCCCAAGCGCGAAGTCATAAAGCCCAACGGGCTTAAAATCCACCAAAGCTTGCTAGCTTGGCCCAAGCCTTGGCTTATCTTATAGAATTCTCTACAACCTTGTATAGATAAGCCACTTGTGCAACTTGTGCAACTTACCAACTTATGCAACTTGTTAACTTGCCCACTTGTAAATGAGCCTCTAGATTGAGCAACCTTCATCTATAAATAGGGCAAGACACTTAGCATTTAAGTTATCACCCACCAACAAGCAAAGTGTAAAGCTCTCTTGTAAAAATTTTCTTGAGTAATAAAATCTCTTCATTGGCCATATTGCTCTCTTCTCACTAGCTTTCCCTTAAGTATTTCCACTTAGCTAAGTTGAGAAACTCTCAAAGACTTACTTAGCGACTTTATATTTAAAAATTGTCTATATACTGTATGGATTACTGCACATAAAACTCACACCGTGACACAAAGCTTACATAACAAGTCTTATCTTAGCAATATAGGATGCAATTAGAATCATTACAATTCATTCCTTTTTCGTAACCGACTTCCATAGTGGTCAATATGTTCGGATTGGTGACTTTGTGGATCCCATACATGAGCAAGTAGTTGCCCTCCTTGGTTTTTGCCATTCGTGATGAAGGCCTTCTCTAAGAAATACCTGTCTCAATATTAATTGTTATGCACACATGTGATAGACTCATTCCTAAAAAGCCAACTTATAATAGTAGGAGCCCAAGCGCTTATAAGCCTACATATCAAGCATTACTTAATAATGTGAGATGCATCCAGATTCATTACAATTTCTTCGAATAAATTAATTATGTAAACTGGTTATGTATCTTCCCTAGGCCAATTTTTTTATTCTAGTGCATCAAGGTCCATTTATTTTTGAAACATGTATGAGATGGTAAGTTTAGAGCATCGATGTAATAACTATCATAGATCTTATAGGGATTAGTAGGGATGGTAATGGGCATGCCTGCTGTGGGTTTGTCATTATCAAATCTATATCCTCACAAAATTTAAATTATTAGACCCTACTTGCAAACTGCTGTGGGTTTTGATAATTACTAAACTCGCAATGGTATTCAATAAATTTTTTACAAGTTTCCACGTTTAAAACAAGCTGAATTAAATCATATCAAATTAACATATTAATTTATAACTCATTTTAAATTGTATCAAATTAACACGTTAAGCTAGACGAAAATACAAAATTATGCAAGTGATTTTAAACAAGTCGAATCTATAATTATGCATATATCAATCACACAATTTTCGAATGATAATAGATTAATAGCAACATGTAATGATAACAATACATTCCACGATCACAATGGATAAAAATAAGAGGCTGGACAGAAGATGACAGCAGCAATAGTAACGGAAGGGCTTTAGTCTTGATAGGAGTGAAGTCATAGAAATGAGAGATCAGTTTAGATTAGAACTTTACTCTTTAAGGCTTAGGCGGTTAGGCATGCGGTAGGTGTTTACATTTTTAAGTAATTAGGATTAAATATCTTTTAGGTTTAAATATTTTTAAATTAAAATTTTAAAAAATATTTGAAAAAAAAAGTTGCGAGTATCCATCAATATTTTGCAAATACCAAACTCACCCGTAACTCGTAAAATTACTCACAACAGGCGGATTTTCACGGGCAAATTTGAGTAAATTTTGTGAGTTTACAAGTACCATTGCTATCTATAGGGACTATGGATTTTTATTGAGGAAGAATGAATGTTACATTTTTCACTTAAGGTGGTTGTTTGCAGTACAGTGGGGCAAAAAATCGCGACCCAAAGAACCGAAACGAATCGGCACTTTAGTTTAGTTTTTAAATTAAGAAAAAATAGATGGTTTAATCAATTGAATAAGAAAAATCGAACTGAAAACTAAATAACTGTAAAAAAATAAGGAATTGAGGGTTAAAAAAAAGGGAATTGAAACGTAACTTAATTGAAATCCAACCATTTTTTGGTTTGGTTCATTATCTAGATTTTGTTAAATCGGTTCAGCTTAGTTTTGTAAAAACTAAACCAAACATAATTGTTGCCAGCGCTAGTTTGTAGAAATATTTTAAAAGTAGGGTTATTTGAACCCATAATATTCCTCTCTACACTCACATAATTTTAATTATTAAAAATTAAATATTAAAAAATATCAAAATTATCTTAACTCATTTCCTCTCTCAACTTCAAGATTTGTATTTTTTCTCTCTGGTATCATATGATGCAATTTGAAATCAATTTTATTTAGCCGTTGCATATTGATCATTTTCTTTTCTTAGTAAATCAAATTATGTTTCTTTCTTTTTATTGCCATTTTTTTCCTTTTGTTCATATTAGAATTTTTGCAATAAATACTAAAACCAAAGAAATTTTTATGGATGGTAAAAATTAATTGATATTCATTCTTCAATGGTGGGTTTTATTTCTCTAAGTTTGTGATAGCTTTTGTAAAACCGATTCTGAAAATTTGAAAACTAAGCATCAATGTTTATTTGTAACTGAAAGAAAGAATTTAAAGTACCTAATGGGAAAGTAAAGAATTTTCAAAGAAACATAAATATGATTAATTAAGTAATTTCATCATTTTGAAAATAAAACTTCATTGTGTCAAAAGAAAAAAAAAACTTAATTTAAAAAGAAGGTTTAAAGAGAAAATTGGTGGGTCTAAATATCCTTACCAATATTTAAATTTTGAGATGGGCTATTTGCATTCTAATAATTACTTTGAAGATTCTAATTTCAATAAAAATTTATTACAAAAAATGCCGATAATGTGAATTATTACTAGGGATAATTTATTATAACTCAACATTACAAAATTACTTTGAATACTCATATAGCTCACTCATTATTCAATGTATAATTCTCATGCCTTAAACCTTGAAACTTTTATTTCTAAAATTTTAATCAACATTTAGATGCACAATGAGGAAATCAATTCAATATTTTAGAAAAAATTTGACCAAAAGTATTTGACCAAAAGTATGTATGATACTTTTTATTTTTTTTAAAAATAAAATAAAAAAGTACTATAACATTGCCAATTTTTTTTTTTCGTTTAATTTCGTTTAACCCTTCTTGTTTTTCCACTTGTTCTTCTTTTCTCCTTCTTTATTTTTTCTTTAATAGTATTTGTAGTAAATTTTGTTATTATTACGTTCTCGTTGCAAGTTATTTTGGTTGAAAATCCAATATTGAATAGAGATAAAAAAAAAAAAAAAACTTGTTTTAAATAATTTATTACCACTTGTTTTATTATATTAGTGTAAATATGTGTTAAATTCCTTAAAAATACATGTGCTAAATAGTTTTATTAGTGTTTTAAGTAAAAAATAAAAACTTAATTAATTCAAATAGTTTGAGTGAAAAATTCTCTTACAATTTTAAAGAATGTACAAAGAAATAGTTAATTTTTCTAAATTAATAGAGCACAAATAGCCGCACCCTTAAATTTAAAAAGAATTTTTAACGAGAAAATTAGTGGCTTCAAATATCCTCACCCATATTTAAATTTTGAGATGAGCTATTTGCATTCTTATAATTACTTTGAAGTTTCTAATTTTAATAAAAAAATTTATTACAAAAAATATCCATCATGTGAATTATTATTAAGGATAATTCATTACAATATTACAAAATTACTTTGAATACTCATATAGCATACTCATCATTCAATGTATAATTCTCATGCCTTAAACCCTAAAACTTTTATTTCTAAGATTTTAATCAACGCTTAGATGAAAAATGAGGAAACCAATTCAGTATTTTAGAAAAATTTTGACTACAAAGTATGTATGATCTTTTTATTTTTTTAAAAATAAAATAAAAAAGTACTATAAGATTGTCATTATTTTTTTTTCTTTTAACCCTTCTTCTTTTTCGACTTGTTCTTCTTTTCTCCTTCCTTTTTTTTTTCAAATAGTATTTATACTATATTTGTTATTATTATGTTCTCATTGCAAGTTATTTTGGTTGAAAATCCAATATTGAATAAAAAATAAAATTGTTTTAAATAATTTATTACCACTTGTTTTATTATATTAGTTTAAATATGTGTTAAATCACTTAAAATTACATGTGCATAATGGTTTTATTGGTGTTTTAAGTAAAAAAAATTAATTAATTCAAATAGTTTGAGTGAAAAATTCTCTTAAATTTTAAAAAAATGTACAAAGAAAAAGTTAACTTTTCTAAATTAATAGGGCGCAAATAGCTGCATTAAATTTTTGCATATAAAATGGGGCTTATTTGGTGGTGTAGGGGTGTTTTCAGGACTTTGACGGCTGTTACACGCTCAACTCACGTTGTGTTTACAAAGGCCTAACCCCAACCCATTAGAGATGAGAAATGGCCTAATGTGAAGATGATTTACAGGGGTAAAAGTTAAAAAATAGAACCCGAGTAAATATAAATCACACTCTTATCGCGAGTAAAGGGTTCTACAGTCTAAACGACGCGTTGACACAACAACTGAAATGAGTGAGGATTGAGGAGTCGTCTTTGTCTTCGAATCGAAACTGATTGGGGGTGTGTCTGAAGTTGTGAAGCAGAAAAATTCTTTAGTGAAATCTGAATCAATGGCGTACAGAAGGAGGCAGCCGGAGAAGGGATTATTTTCAGCAACAAGAAAGACATTAGAAGATGATGAAGAGGATGATGACTCGAGTCCAAATTCAAATGCATCTTCTTCTTGGTTAGCTGCCAAAGCCATAAGAGCTTCATCTGCTCATAGAGATTCATCTCTCTCCTCTGCTTATAACCCCGCCACCACCAACACCACTTCTTCTTCTTCTACATCTCCACTTCAGGTAAAGTGATGAATCCCTTTTATCTACTCTGCTGCTTATCTTTATTAACCAATTATACATTTTAATATTTTAACTGGGTCTTTGTTATGTGGGTGGTGGTCTTATCAATATAGGATTCCAAGCCTTATGAGTACACATCAATGAAAAGTTTAAATGAATCCAAACATGGGTTTTGGGGTAATCTTGCTAGAAAAGCTAAAGCTGTTATCTTGGACGAGGATGATGATGGTGATGGTGATGGTGCTGTGGCCCAACAACAGCAGCTGCCTCAAAATGCAACACATCACAATCACATGCCTAGAACTGACTCAAGACCCAAGGTGAGGAAGAGGAGATTTCCTTTCAGCTACGGTATTGTTTAGAGTATGTTAGACATTAATGTGGTATTATATGGTCCTGCCTTACAGAAGGGATTTGATGCAATTACATCTTCAATAAGTTATATTGGTAATGCTGTTGAGGTGAGCTTTTGCCTGATATTCTTTATTCCATTATATACCTTGGCTTCTACAAATTATATTAGTAATGCTTTCATCTATGATCTATTCTTCCATGCGTGCAAAGTTTTATACTACTGTGTAGATGTATGCTCCTCCTTTAATTTATGCCTTTTCTGTTTCGGCTTTTCAGGAGGGCCTTGCTATTGTGGAAAACCGAACTTCAGGCATCATTCAAGAAACTCGTGAGCATATTCGCAAGAAGCCTGGCATTTCTGCCATACAGAACCAGGGGATTAAACAACCTCATGTGCAGGCCCAAGTCCAACCCTCTGTGCAAAATGATCAAGAACTTCAATTGAAGGCATCTCGCGACGTAAGGTGGCAACTGTATGTCACTGGTTCATGTGATGGAAATATACTACATGTTTGGTTTGCCCAACCTTGTCACAATATCTGTCTCTGGACGATGATGGAATATGCAATTAACACTGTTTCTTTGTGGTGTGCCTCTCTGAGTTATGGCTCTAAGATTTCAAACTGGATTGAGTCTAGTCATTGTCTTTTTTCATAGTTAAGATGCATGTTACGTCCAGTAGTCTATTTTAGGTATTGATGCCTAGAAGAAAACTTAGTGGAAACAGAAATGGAGGAAGGACCAGAAAAGAAGTGGTTTTTTGGGGCTTAAGGTGGCTGAAGCATTTTAGGAGCCAAAGCATATCGTTTATTATTTTTCATTTTCAATGTAATAGCTAATGTTTCTAGATGAGGTGCATGATTGCTTTCCGGTTGTGCAATAGGTTGCAATGGCAATGGCTGCAAAGGCAAAGCTTCTTCTTCGGGAGTTGAAAACCGTGAAAGCAGATTTGGCTTTTGCTAAAGAGCGATGTGCTCAGCTGGAGGAACAAAATAAAATCCTTCGGGAGAGTCGTGAAAGGGGAGACATCCCAGAAGATGATGATTTGGTAACCTATTCTCTTTTTATAGTTTGCTTTCTCTACTGTCGAGTCAATCTGTATGGTGATGTGTATCTGTTTTATTTATTTATTTTTGTCAATGGTAGATTTTAACAGATATAATACTTTCTTAAAAAGTGAAAATCTGAATGATGAGTCTTGCTGATCCGTTTGTTCCTTCTTTCTCACTTTCTTCTTTTAAGTGTCATTATTTGGATAGAAATACAAGTGCTTAATTTATAGTATTTGATTTATAAGTGTGTCTGTCTGGTATATTGATGATATCTTACTTGGGTACTATGAACCAGAAAAGGAAGGGTAAATATTTGTATTTACGCTACTGGCTATGAGTCTTTCAATCTGCTGCCACACTCAGTTCAATGGTTTTTTGAACCGATGCATAATGGATTTATATTTTTGCAGTTGTTAATAAGTTCATGCATCTGCCTGTACACGTTTAGTTTATGGTGTGTGTTTGTGTCTGAGAGATAGATGGTAATGAGGTACAACCAAGGCTATAAGCTGTTGCTGTTACGCACTTAATTATTACTAATATCAATGGCATCAGGATTTCCAAGTCAGTAGTTGAGAGATGAATTTGTTAACTGTTTGGCAAATCTTAAGTGGATCCGCTATTGACTGGTAGTTTATTGTATTTTTTCTAAGATTGAATTAAAATGATCTTAATGCACTGACGAATCTAAAACTGATGTCTGCATTTTGTACATCAGATACGGCTTCAACTAGAAACACTTTTAGCAGAGAAAGCTCGATTGGCGCATGAGAACTCAGTGTACGCACGTGAGAATCGCTTCTTAAGGGAGGTAGTTGAGTATCACCAGCTCACCATGCAGGATGTTGTGTATTTGAATGAGGGTACTGAGGAAGTTACTGAAGTTTACCCAATGAAGGTTGTATCAAACCCACAGTCTGTACCTGCGCCAACATTTCCAACCTCCTCACTGCCCCTTCATACAAGTCTGCTAGTGACTCAGGATGGCTTGCCTCGCCCTTCACCACCACCAGAGGTTGCCCAAACTGCTAGCGCACCAAGCTCTGTGTCCCTACTATCAAGCCAAAGGACATGATGGCACACATTATATCTGTTTGAATGGTATTGCCCTGTACCGAGTCTTGTCAACAGAGGTTAGAAATTGTAACAATATATATTCTTGTATTTATATTTATTTATTCCTTGGTATCAGTGCTTCCCCTTGTCTGGGCGATTAGATATTGATTTATCCTTGATTATGTATTTTAAGACTTTACCATATTTTATTGAACTCAAAAGTCAGAATGTTGCTATGATAATTTCCTCTCCAAGGCTTATTCTTGGCTGTCATACAATAGTTCAAACAAAAGTGATCCGTCACTGTCTTCAAATGTTAGATTTGTGAGATCTATGTGATTCTAAATTTTCAATAGACATGTGAATCCATGTGGCCATTGGAATTGGATATTGGCGTGGTACACCATTGGAATTGGATATTGGCATGGTACATCTGTGACAGTGATACTTTTGTTATGTGATGAGGTGATGCCTGGAATTCTCCATGCACAAACATGAATTAGGTTGGATCCAAAAATTATTTATTGTGCCATTTGGAATATATTTATGGTCAGCTAGTAAACTTTTTAGGCGGTACAATAATTTTTTGTTTTTGAAATTGTCCTTTATCACAATATGAAGTCTACCATGAGTCTCGATACATATGCATGTAGTATAGTCTTAAAGTCTGCTGGACTTTAGTTCGAAAATCTGCTCCCACTAATATTTGGAGGAACAAGGTCTATGCATAATCTTATACTCAAAATCTTTTCCACTAATAAGAGAGGTTGTCTACTTATTCTTTAATCGAGTTTAACAATACAGGGGATATAACATAGTTGGCTTTTTTCATTCTTTATCTATTTTACATTTGTCATTGTGTTTTGCTCACATTGAAACACATTAAAATGATTGAACTTGTAACCCGCATCACTGAGGAAGATAATTGTTTGAGATCGCCAAAAATTTCCTTATCTTTTCCATATCTTTTCTGCAAATTGGGTCAATTATCAATTTATCACAATGCTATTATTTTTCGGTGGTATGCGACAGACAAAAAGTATCTATTATTAATTTACATAAGATCTCTGGACTGCTATTATTTAATTTCATGTTTAGATAGACACTTATTTGATTATTTCCCCCACAAAATAGCTCATATTGATTTTACATAAGAAAAGAAGAAGGGTCAAGAGAACAAGATGGTGTTATGTTTGAACCCGCAACTCGATCAATCGCCGAGGCATGATTGCTCGATATTTTGGTATGTGACACGACCTAAAAGCATAAACAATTAATTATATTGTTTTAAATTATTACAAATTAATTTGGCATTATGATAGAAGAGGAATTTATTCGGGGAAGAGAGTGTATCAAGCATCTTTAAGGATGAAGCTTCCTGAGAATCCTTCTTCCTCCAATAGTGCTCAAGGTGGATTTAAGTTGTTGTGATCTTGTTGTGTACCAAACAAAATTAAAATATTCTTTTGGAGGGCCATCAACAACTTGCTGCCAACTTACGGAAATCTTTATAAGAGAAAAATCTTAACTGATTCTGGGTGCCCTAGATGTAAACAAGATTGTGAGACTACCATACATGCTCTGGTGAAGCGTGGTTCTGCTAAAATGGTATGGAAGCTCTCCTCCTTTGGCGCTTTATGGGAAAGTCCTCACTTAACTTTCAAGGAGCTGGCCTGGTCTATAATAGAAGGTAATAGAGATGATTTTGGTTTGTTTATGGTGACAGCCTGGAGTATTTGGATTCCAAGGAATACTTGGATGTTTGGAAGAGGAAGTTGTTGACTTGTTGTCCATTACTAAATTATAATAGAGCAGTGGATTTGTGGCATTCTTACAGATCTCTCCAACAGGATTCTTCACCCCGGCCAGTCTTGGGAGGAAATTCTTCCATTCAACTTTGGTCTCCTCCTGATGTTCCTTGGTATAAAATGAATGTAGATGCGGCAGTAAATTATGATAGAGGATTGATTGGTTTAGGAGCAATTGTAAGGAACTCTCAAGGAGGAGGCATGGCTGCAGCTACTTGGAGATAACTTTTCCCAAATGAAGTTGAATTTGTTGAAGCTCTCGCTATTTACGAAGGTTTAAAGATGGCTAATCTGATGGGGCTTTATCCTTTAATTATTGAATTGGATTCGCAAAATGTGATTAGGCTGATTACTGGCAAACTTGCAAGCTGGAGTGAGATTGGATGGCTAGTTGATGAGATACGAGATTTGGCTAACAGTGTTGCTAATGTTGTGTTTAACTTTGTCCCTAGAATTTGTAATTTAGTGGCTCACAAGCTGTCTAAATTGGCATTGCCAAAGCCAAATTGTTGTCTTTGGTTAAAAGAAGCTCTACTGAGCTCTCAGCTTTGTTGTCTTGTGATAATCATTTGTTTCTTTAATGAATATCTATTTTCATTTAAAAAAGAAAAATTTATTACAATTTTTTTTTTTGAAATTCAACTACACACTTGATTTTAGTTGTAAACTGTCAAATTAAGAAAATTTTGGTAACTGAAGAAATAAATATATAGGGAAAAAAAAGTATAAAGCTTTGCTTGACACAACGCTATGGTAACATGAATAATAAGTTGTGTCAATTCTTGTAATACAACATTAAATGGCCAGTTTGGCGTTGCTTTTAAGTTTCAAAAATGATTTTAGAAATTTAAAAGTTAACTTTTAGTGTTCGGTATAAAAATTAAAAGTCATTTTTGTTAAAATCAATCCTTAAGGAAGGAGTAACTTTTCAAATTTGATTTTTAAAATCAATTTTGTTTTTTAACACAATTTCAAAAAATATCCTTATATTTATTATCTAAACCCAAAACTATGCTATTTAAATTACACAATTTCAAAAAATTTCCTTACAATTATTACCTAAACCCAAAACTATCATGTTCAAATTAGAAACAAAATTAATATTGCAATAAATTTTTACTATAATTTTTTTTTATAATTCACGCATTCGTTGGTCCTATTTCTTCTTCATATTTTTCATTCCATCAAAAGTTATCTCCATTAGACTTATTCGTTATTTTGTGCCTTAAAAATATGCGATAAGATAACAATTTCTAAATTTCATAAAATTTATTTATTCATTATTTATTTCGACATACATTATTACTTATTAGCCCTTATTTATAAAGTAAGTGATTTATGTATTAGGCATATGATGTCAATACTAGAAGATATAAATCATAGGTTCTTTATAAATAAAAAGATTATTCACAATTATTAATGAAATGAGCATTTCATTATGTAAGACTAAAACTTTTCTACCCTATTGTGAGTGATTTTATCTTGATCACTAAAGTGAAGACTTTAAGTAGAATAGTTAACATGAATATGTGATATGCATATTGAATTGGACTATAGTGAATTACTAAATTATGATCTAGTTTAATAAATGTCGTTGATCATAATTTACATAAGCTTTAACAAGCGTAATCGACTTTAATCCTAAGTGGATGATGAACGTACGTTCTTATATTATGTTTTTTGAGTTATTGAGGAGTGAAATCTATATAAATGGTCAAAATCTCGATAGTTTAGAAATGTAATTTCATATATCGTTGGAACATATACTTACAAGATGAAATCTACACTAATGATGCTTACTTAAATTGTTTGTGATAACTTGATTATTTAAATATATGGCCACCGTTTATTCAGTAAATTGTTTATTGAATAATCATATTTATTTGTAAAATTATTTGCGAATATAGATATATTGAAAGTGATCATTTGAATAAATAGTGAATTAGGGGTAAATATGTAATTACAAAGCATGACATTCATCATGAGCCTAACTTTAATTATGAGCATCAGATAAAGGGTTTATTAAGTGGTTATTATTGATTTAAGACAAGGCTAAAATTAATTAAAAGAAGTTTTACTTAATTGAGCTTTTATTTAGTTACATGGATTACTAGAATGCAACTTTGGGTTTTAGTAAAATGCGGTTAATTTGGTAGTTTTGGTATGTCATGTGATGTCTAGGCTTTTAATATTAAGTTGGAGTTAAAAAGCCCTTGGGCCTCAGTTCCTCTGTTAACTCAATTTCTAGTCAAACTTAATTATAAAAAGTGTTTATATAATGAAGAGAAAATTAGAAGAGAGAAAATATTTTACATATAGATTTTTCTTGAAAAAGAAAACGATACAGTTCTAAGGTTTTTATCTCCAATACAAAATTAGGGTTCTTTACATATCCACTCGTGTTAGGGAAACTATTGAGGATAGTAGAGAAGATTGTAAGCTTCTTCCACAGTTCTTCACCAGGAAATCAAGGTACCTAGCTCTATGCATGTATAAATAACAAAGAAAAAGTTCCTATCTTTCGTTGATTTTATTAAATAGAAAAATTAATTTTCTAAGATATGATTTACCAACACTCTCTTACGACAACCATAGAGGCAATATCACCATCAAACATATGTGTTTCATTACCTTTTAATTAAATTTTTTTTTTTAATTTCTGAAAATTCTATAAGCGAATCAATGGGTTCATGTACATGGGCTATGGGTGTTTTTTAATGTTAGTTTTTACGCCATTTATCAATTCTTTTCAATAATATTATTGATTATTGATTGTCAAATTTTTTACGAGGTATTATATTCGCCTTTCATTTTCTTTTTTGTTCATTATAATTTTTAAAGTAATGTATGTGTTAAAATATATTTACAATGATGTAGATGGATAAAAATAAGAAAATGATCAATCAAACTAAAACTGAAACTAATAATATACCACGAGGTAAAACTATATGAGACAATGAAACTAATTTTTTATAACTTGTGTATCGTAGAGGTAGAGAAAGTACATCACCTGGGACTCATTTCACTAAAAGAGGATAGAAAAATTCTGTCAAAAACTCATTTTACACCAATGCAAAGACATGAAAAGAGGTCAACGAATAGGAAAGTCAAGAAGAAGACATATTAACAATAGAGCCAAAGTTGGAGAAATGGAATTTTTAAGAAAAAATATTGTTAAAAGTATAATGACGATGTAGTATTGGATGACAATCTATTATTATTTTTTTTTTATTTTGAGATTTTGCAGCTTATTACATTTTTTTTTTTAATGTTTTTTTTGTGAAGGGGTACCTTGTTATTCTTTCACTATAGAATAACAATGTTATTTGATGAAAATTATAGTTGATTTTTTAATTATCAATTATTTTAAGATAACAAAATGAAATAAATAAAATCAATAGAGTATAAATTTTCATTTTTAATTAAAATTATTGTAAATACATGACCAAAGACATTGTGTGTACATATTTTTATATTTGTTAAGTAAATTTAATTCTATATTTTATCTATTTTAATTATTTGTTTTCTTATAGTAGTTTAATCGAACACCTATAATTGTTTTCAAAATTTAAAACTTTTTGATTAGGCACTTTCATTTATTTCATTGTTCAATTCTTTGACAACACGAAAAACTCATTGTTCAACTCTTTGACAATATGAAAAAAAAACCAAAAGATCTACCCTCCCTTTCTATCTATACAAAGAATGGAAGGTCGGACCTCCAATCGAGTTAAGAGCACGAGCAGGTACTTGGTTGGGGGGTGCACTGGCTTGGCTGCCTTTTCCATCAACCTTCGACCATCAAGCCTAACAAATACTTCAGGAAGCTCACGAGTCTAACTCTTTGAACTTGCAACTCGATGGATCATCAGCAAGAAGGTTTACAAGAACAAGATCGTCTCTCATAACACTATGAATCCTAATTATTATGAGTCATTTATTTATTAGATAATGAATTTCATAATTAGTAAAATTAATATTCTGTCATCCAATAAATGAATCTCACGTTAGTTGAGACTCAAAATTATTGAGATCCATAATATTACTCATCTCTTAATTAGCATGAGATGTGAAACGATTGATCGAAGAGAGGCCATGATGTAAGCTTTTGCCATAATTCGCGACTTTCCAACTAAAACCCATCGAAAATTGTATAATATCCTAATATGCCCCAAACAAGCAATTAAACGAAAAGATAATAAAAACGTAATATCCAATCTCATATTCTCTACTAAGGTTCCATTTTCTGTAACTTTTCAAATAGAGTTTAATGAAGTAGAGTTTTTACTTAAAAAAAATTAGTTGTTTCATTGTCAATGAGAACTTTCATTAAAAATTATAAAATTAATAAAAACGTAATATCCAATCTCATTCTTTTTATAACATAATTTTACAAATTTATCTATTAAATTAATTAATTTTATAATTTAAAATTAAAATTAAAATTAATTTTATAACATAATTTTACAAATTTATCTATTAAAAAGAATGAAATAAAAATGTAAATTAAACAATGAAAATATTAGATAATTGAACTTTTTAAAAGAGCTCTCCGGCCTTTACTTTTAAAAGCCTAAAATTTTAATTTTTATTAGTACTTAAAAAAAAAAAAACACCAAGAGGTGGGGGCTTAGGCGGTACCTAAAATATAAATCAGTAAAGCAGCAAATACATAAAGACGAGACATAAACCAAAGCCTCCTAAACTAAATGTGAATACACAAGAATAAAAAATGAAGAATAAAATCATCGAAAGGAAGAAGAAAGCCATAAATGCTAGCATCTGACGTGAGGAACAATCTGCACATCCAAATGGAGAATACCATATAATCCTACAAGAAGATTTTAAAAACACAAAAAACGCCAACTAACTCGATGAGTGCAGGTCCAATTGGCCAGAAAATCAGCAGTAGAAGTAGCCTCACAAAACATATGCCTAACCAAAATAGGAGAGGAAGATGTTAAGATGCACACTCGACGCAACGAATAAACATAATCCCAGCGAACAGGACCCTAAGAATGAATCCAAGAAACGACTGTGGCTGAGTCCGACTCGACCTCAAGCACAGAATAACCAAGCTGAGCAGCAAGCTTCAGCCCATCACAAACAGCCGTAGGCTCAGCATAAAGAATTGACTGACGGCTAAAAAAAGATCCACAAACAGCGAAAATCTCACCTAGATGATCTCGGATAATACCACTTGAAGCAGTTATTCCATGATTGACCTTAGAGCAACCTCCACAGTTAGCTTGGCAACCTAGTAGGCAACCTCATCCAAGAAACTAACCAAATCGTCCTCTTAGTTGGAACTATAACCCGCAAACCCTCTGTAATCCAAGAACCCAAAACTCCCCTCAGCTGGGAAGGCTGCCAAAAGTGGAACTAGCAAGGTTGAGATCTAATACCACCTAATGCATAACAGCATTAACAGAGAAAGACTGTGAATCAAACCTAAAAGCATTACGGGCCTTCCAAATTTGCCACAAGATAAAGAACGGCAGGAGGACCCAAAGATGATTCCGAGAAGAGGCACATGTTGAGTGCTGTAAAATACATATTTATATAGGATAGAATTGTCATGTTGTGCTCAAAGTTTCACTAACATTTATATTTTTATGTTCTTTAAACTTTAACAATGTCTTATTATATTTTGAGTATTTTAAGGGTATTTTGTATATTTCATGATAAACGAGAGGTCAGACAGCAAAACAGATGACATATTTGGGCTCAGAATAGCTGAAAGCCTTAGGGAAGGACAAGGTTAGAACCGTATATGTGAACAGTACCGTATCCGTGAACAGTACCGTATCCGTGAACAGTACCATACATGTGAACAGTGTCTTTATTCTAGAATCTTGATGGGGGCCCATCTGACGCGGCTTTGACCGACTGACGTGGTGTTGATCGATGCATGGCATCAGCCTATTCGACCGAAAAATGCTGACGCGGCTTTGACCGGATGATGTGGCATTGACTGATGACGTGGCGATACATTATTGGACCAAATGATTGACTTTTTGTTGACTGACGACGTGGTAGCATATTAGTGGACCAAAAAACATGTGTACGATACATGCACAAACACAGAATATTCAATCCAATCAATGCTTGCCACGTGGCGTAATCCTGAGCGTCCAAATTATTTTTATCCGATGGCCATAATTTATTCAGTGTATCTATAAATAGGGGGACTACCCCCCCTAATTCGACAGGCCTGAATTCATTTTTGAGCTCTGATTTTTGTAATTCTCTCTCTATACTGTATTTCCTACGTATTTTAATAAAATTTCTATTTTGCTCATAGTTAAAAAATGAATAGCTAATTTATTTTCAAGCTTGGGTTGAAGGTGAAACCTCAACATGATCCATGGGCTTAATTTGGTAAGTTTACTTTATCTTTCTCTGATTTATTTAGGTTGTCCTGACTTATCGTTGACAGATAGTAATAATTTTGTCTAGATTTTGCACTGGTATACCGGCTCCCTAGTGCAAAATTATTACTGTTTGGCACGATGAGCACTTTACACTTTATTAATTAGAGAAAACCCTCCCTTCTAGTAGTAATGGTCTATCTTGACTCAGTGTTGACAGAGAATAAGTCAGAGTTATTTAGTGGACAGTCTTTCCACATTGTCAACAGTAGAATTATTATCGCCTGACACAATGTGTACTTGATACCCATTTAACATTAAATTATTTCCCCTGGCACAATGAACACTTGATACCCTATTTATTAGAGATAGACCTACGAGGAGTGGAAATACTCCCCTCAGATTAATTGGAATTTGATAAGGAATATTAAGCCCATGGTGAAATTTTGAGTGTGAATCCAAAGACTTAAGCACTTATTTTATATTGTCTCATCTTTAATTTGTTCAAGCTATCTTTTTAATTTAAATCCTACCCAAAAAATCATATCCTACCAATCCACATACAAACTCAGAGATTAACCCTACACACGATTAAATCTACCTTCTCGTGGGATCGACACTCGTCACCATAAATCTATACTGCAACAGATTCGTGCGCTTGCGAGTATAACAAAATTTACACAACAGTACACTGCCGCTAATGAAGAAGCAAAGCATGGGGGTTCAAAAAAGTAACATCTCTCATACCCAAAACCCACTGGAAATGAACCCAAACCTGTTAAACCCCTGGGTAGTCAATAAATAAGTGTCGAGAATTCTTAGCAGCTTGACCAAAAACACACTGAGAGACCATGCAAAAAAGTCCTTGAGCATAAGGCATTATCAGTAGCCAAAAACCCATGCAACAATCGGCAGATAAAAAAGAAAAGTCGAGACGGGATATGCCGTTGCCAAATAACCGAAAAAACCTCGTCCCTCAACTTAGAACAACATAGAAGTTCCCAAGCCGTCTGCAAGTGAAAATTGACATCAGGGGCAAGATCCTATTGAATCAAATCCAACTACCTACTAGAAATAGGAACCAGTAAAATTTGCTCAACAATGGAGGAGGGCAACACATCCTAAAGCTTACCCTTATCTCAGACTGTACCCCACCAATAAAAGGAAATCAACACCATAGAGGCTGCTATTGTATTATAAATAATTAAAGGACAAGAGCTCAGCCAACAATCATACCAAAAATTACATTCCCCATGACTAACCAACCAACACGCATGAGGCCCAACAACACACTGAATCGAGCAAAGGCATCTCCCGAGAGGAGAGAAAGGATATCAAAACTGAATCAGACTTAGATGAGAAACTCTGCAATACTTAGACTTCATATAAGAAGCCCATAATAAACTATGCTCCTAACAACACTATCAAAGCTGCTTGGTATGTCTTATTTAATGGTCATAAGTGCTTATATAATCTCGTAAGTTCTTTTCAAAAGTTTGGTTGTTATTTGATTGCCTTTTTTAGTATAACTTTCAATGATTAAATAAATTATTTTTCCTCAACTAACAAATTCTCAAATTTTGGACTTTTGAAAATAGAGGTTGAAAAGTTATTTTTTAATATGTTAAAATATCTAAAATATTATCTACTTATTTAATAATTTTATTTCATTCTATTTATATCATAACTTTTAAAAATTTATCTATTAAAATGATTTTATAATTTTTAATAAAGCTCTCATCGACAATTAAATAATTGAATTTTTTTTAGTAAAAGCACTAATTATAAAAATTCTACTAATAAAAAGTTTACGTAAATAATTCTATTTAAAAAATTATACCAAACAGAGCCTTAATAAAAGTAAAATAACTTATTTAAGCCCTGAAAGCTTTATTAAGAAGACAATCAAATAACAACAAAAATTTTAAAAATAACTTATCAAAGTAAATAAAGACTTATAATCATTCGATAAACCAAACCAAACAAGTACTAATACTACAATCGACTATGTGCCCTAAACGCTTAGGCGTTATTACTATGCCCTTGGGATGAAATCGTTTATTAAAAATTTATTTAAATTAATAATTATGGTTCATTGGTTCTAACCCAACCTAGCAGCTCTTTTATCATTAGGGGTGGGTAAACGGTTCGGTTATATTATAAGGCTATAAATTGAATGGTTTGAAAATATCTAAACCGATTGGTTTGTATTCGGTTTGGATCAAAACCAAACTGAACTGACAAACCAATCGATTCTATTGAATTTAATTAAAAAATATTTTTAATTTAAAATATAAAATTCAAATCCAAAAATCAATTTATAATTGCAATCCCTAGCCTAATTCGCTACATGACTTACAGTCTTATACCCTAGATCAATCAGCATCCATCTCTCTCCCTCGCTCCCCATCGCAGCCTTATGGTGACGCCGTCATGGTCGTAGACTAGCGCGGTGGCCCCTCAAGCAAAGTTAACCTAGCCCCTCATGCACGGTCATTTTGCTCACCGTCACAGTCTCATGCTTGTCTGCCATCACTCATACCTCACTCGTGACATTCCTCTCACTCTCACCAGACATCACTTACGCCTCACTCGTGATGCTCCTCTTACTTTCATCAGTCCAAATCACCTGCCATCAGTCTGCTTTCTTCATTGTTGCAACCTGCAGGTGTTTTTTTTTTTAAAAAAAAATTTGGCTATGTGGTTGTTTTTGTACTGATGTTACCAGATGAGATTAGATTGTTTGGAACTTGTGAGGGGTTGCTTTTGTGCTGGTGTAGATGATATGGATGGTGGATGTAGTTGGGGCTTGTGTTATGGTGGAGTTTTATCACATGTTGATGCAGTATTATAGACTTGTAGTGTTTTGTTTTTTGTTGTTATGTATTTATAATTTGTAATAGATTTTAAAATTTAGGTGTGTTTATGAATTGCGACTATTCTATATCGGGACTTTTGTTATTTTGCTTTTGACTTGTAGATTTTGTTCATGTTTATTTATATTTAGTGTTAATATGTGTGGAGTGTAGTTGGCAGTAAGTACAGGTGTAAACTGTAAAATTCAATGAAATTCGGTGACAACTGTAAAATATAGAAAGATTAGATAAAAACTGCAAAATTGAGAAAATAGATGAACCGCGGTTCTAAAATTAGGTTCATATTCGGTTTGAAATCTTTAGAACCGATCGGTTTTGGTTCGGTCAGGGCCCCGAACCGAACCGAACCAAGAAATTTCGGCGCCTACTACGGTGCAAAAGACATCTGAAATTTCAAAACTGAAAGAGACGAACAGTGCGGTGACTGAGAACATTAACTTCAAATATGGTGAAGACCAACACATACGAAGAAGCTCGTAAGAAAAGACTGGAAGAAAACAATCAGAGATTACAGGTCTTGTGCGGTTGCTTGTTTTCTTTCATTTTTCTTTCGTTTTTCTTTTTTTTTTTAAAAATATATATTTAAATTTTTTTATTTTTTGGTTTTGAATGCTCGAGCTTGACGACAATAATAATAATAAAGGCAACAGCATTGAATTGCAGAAATTGGGTATTGAAAAGGTCTCAAAAACTCTGTCACAACTCTCAAATTCTGTTAAAAAATCTCCACAGCCCTAGGTGTTGTTCTAATCTTTGTTTTTCTGACGAATTATTAATTATTTAATTATTAAACTAAAAATTGTACAATTTAAGTGACATCTTCGAAAATTCAAATCAAAGAGTACTGTGTTAACATGGCAGAACCAAGGCGCTCTTCTCGTGCTCGTAACTCTGTCACTTCCTGTCGTGATGATGTAAGTTCTTTCATCAAACAACAATCTTATTACGATATATTTTGCAGTTGAAAGTTTCTTATAACATACCATTGATGTTGGTATTTTGCAATATATTCTTGCTAGATTGATATCATTTCTTTTTTTGCTTCCATTGCAGCTTGACATACACCTTCCCCGTTTATGGAAAAGGTCAAGATCAAATTCCTCATCATGGCCGAGGTTGATTGATTTGTTTTCTTTTTGTCAGAGTTAATAATACCATTTTTCTATTTTAGTTATTAATTTTAGTGACTAATGTATATGTAAATAATATAGTTACCTTGCATGGCCATTGGAAGAAGTCAAAATGGTATCTTATGAAGAAAGTGTTGGATTTATTTCTCACATATTTGGACTGCTATAAATTATTTTAATTATTTTTTTATATTTTTATCGAATTAATATGTGATTAATGTCAAATATTAAAGAATAATTTAGAAAAATTTATTTATCAAGTGATTAAATATTATGTTAATGAATATAATTTTATCATATCTTATACAGTAATATGTTATAGATAAGTATAACTTTTAGTTATTTTAACTCAGAATGAATAATTTTGTACTAAGTCTCTGCACTCACCTACAGTAACTTCAGCTCATTAAGAGTTTACTGTTCATAATCTGGGCCATGAGTACAGTTCCCCTCTCTCTCTCTCTCTCTCTCTCCTTGCCGTTTGAGTGTGTGTGCAGTGCATGAGCAGCTTGATTTGCAGTTGAAATCAAAATAAAAATTGCCTGCAGATAGGAGGAACAAAACGCTGGATTCGTGGGCTAGAAACAAGCTTTGGATTCATGGCTAATCAAGGTAAATCTTGGACTTTTACCTAATGCATGTGTTTACTTGAAAATGCAAGATCAAGGGCATAAAGCTCAAATTTATTTCATCGGAAAGGGCTCGAGCTTTGAAGTCCGCAGAGCAACTTCAAAGCAGCCTACAATCTCGATATCCATCCTTTTTTAAATCAATGGTTAGGTCTCATGTTTATAGTTGTTTTTGGTTGGTAAGTTTTGTTTGACTCAAATGAACAATTTAGCTGAAAATAAAATGCATAAGTTGGGTTTATTTCACTAATTCATTTGTTATTCTTTTTCATTCAATTAAGGCGCTTCCTAATCAATTTTGCAAGCAAAACCTTCAAAAAACTGTGACAGATATAGTTCTAGATGATGAAAATGGCAGGGATTTGAGGCTGTTTTTATTGGGCAAAAAACTGGGCTTAGTGGGGGGTGGAGAACTTTTGCATTACATCACAAGTTGGATGATGGAGATGCTTTGGTTTTTGAATTCGTTGAACGAATGAGATTTAAGGTATGGTTTATATATTTATAATTTTCAACCAAATAAGTTTGAATGCCCTGTTTTTGCCATTGTACCTGATTTTTATTTATAAGCTGCTTTGGAGTACAAATGAAATCAATGTAGCACATCAAGTTTAAATATAAGCATGTTCATTAAGGTATTATTTCATAAATTTTTAGTTTATATAACCTGACTTCCTCTATTTTTGTTTGTAAGTTGAGGTCTAATGGTTTTGTTTTGTGCGGCTAACTCAGTTCATTTTCTAAAACTCCTTTTTCTTGCCTTTGTCTTCTCATTCACAGTTTGTACGCAACATATGCTTTAGATACAAATTTCTGTTTAATTATCTTGTATTTACAATTGTTTGTGTCATATCGTAGCAGAAGTTATATTTATAAGAGATTGTCTAGTTTATAGGAACATAGAGCTTTACAGACTTTTTTTTTTTTTACCTTTTATTGTTTTAGTAAAAGCCTTGTCACATGCATGGAGTTTAATTTGTTGTACAATTGATAAATTAAACTCCTCAAATTCATCAAGATATTATGCAAGGTAGTTAAACTTGTGAATTGTATGGAGTTTAATTTGTTGTAGAATTGATAAATTAGGCTACCATTCTATTCAGATGTTCGGCGAAACTTTTAGATAAAACCAGTTGTTTCTTTTTCCTATTCTTTTTATCTTCTGTAATTGCTATAGATTGAATGACTTGAGCTATCCATTATATCTTTAAGTTATAACCTTCATGTTGGACTTAGGAAATTTAGGGATGCGCAAGTAAACTAAAGTTTAGATCTGTCTATAAATACTCAAATTTATATTAAGCAACAAGATATCCATTAAGTTTGGTTTAACTTTTCATTGCTTTTGACACTGTTCAGTGTGAAACAAATTTTCACTCTACAGGCATGATTAATGGATTGGGTCAAGCCAAGTTTATTGAAGATGAGACCTGAACCGACACAACAAAATATTAGCCAATAAATGAGTTGACACAACATAACTTAGTACTACAATTTAATTTTGAAAAGTAACTTGGCATTTTATTAATAAGATCGACCCAAAAACACGTGGCAGTAATTAGTTTTAAGGGGATAAGATGATAATTTTATTTCATTGATACCATGACACATGGTGACATGACAGAAAACACAGTATGGGCAGAAGGATGACATAGCATGGCATGATTCACCTCTGCAAAACACAAGCCTTTCTCCTACCATTCTCTAAATTTTGCTTATGCAATCATCTCACTATTATTTGTTTGATACCACACCCCTTTATTTAGAACTGACACACTATTTACTTAAAATAGAATAGCAAAATCCATAGCTGGCGATAAGTTTGCTGTGCAACTTGATATTGTCTTCAACCAGCTAACAAAATAGCCGACCTTTCTGCTGCCACAAAGTGATCTACCCATGATCTTTCGAGTTGGGTTTAATGTTCTCGTGCGCTACTGATTTCTTGTTGCTTGCTGATCTTGCCAAGCACAAAGAACGTGTAAGTGAGAAAATTGCTCAATTGTCCACCTGCAAACACCCCTTACAACTATTATCATGCCTAACCTCTCGTAGGAGTGAGAAAATTGCTCAATGATCCACCCCAAAACACCCCTTGTGACTAGTATCATGCTTAACCTCTCCATTCTTGAATTTTTAAAAATTTAACACAACTGGTATAGGAGAGGTGGGAGCCTGATGTTCGGTAGCTGCAATTGCTGCTCTATCAGGTTGGGGCATTGGAATTCTCCCCTGCCTCTTGCATAGTCCTGGGCCCTTTATCTGTAGGAAAACAATGGCCTAGCTTTTTGATTCTTTCTAGGATTTGTTGTTGCTCTTCAAACAAGCAATTTATAGTGTGCTTGCACTGTTGCACTTGATCTTCCATTGTCAATTCCTAATACCACTTTGACATTGAGACATTAAATCTCTCCTTTCGACCTATAGCTGAAATAATAGATGAAAGGGAAAAGAATAGAACAAACTAACTTTTGGCTAATTCAAAACCAGAATATCTGCAGTAAATCCTATTTTGATGCATTTTTGGATCCTTCATCTGAACACTAATTATCTAAGGATCAATGAGATAACCCTACTGAAATAGAAGAAGGGTTTTCCTATTCAGCTAATAATTCCTTTCTGCTAAGGCTAATCTGCCATCAATGACTGAAAAATAATCTGAGGATATGTACAAAAGATGTCTTGATCTCTCTAACTTGATGGGCCATCCCTGCTTATAAAAATGTTCACGTTTAACCATATTTTTCTAAAATTAGATAATCATATGAATTCTGGTGCTACTGCAGATATATATAATCAGGGCATCATCACTTTCAAGTCAAGAACATGATGCAGATGCTATGGACAATGGATTTACTTCTACAGCCAAAAAGACAACAAGGCTTGTGGAGATTGACTTCCAACCAAAACATGAACACGGGAATGAAGTATCAAGTCCTCAAGAGCTTCAGTGGCAAAACATGATGGAGAATGGAGGAACAAAGGATGCAGAACCAGCAGAAGAGACTGGATCTGCACCCAAATAGATTAAAAAGAAAGGTATATCAGCTAATGACGGCAAATTGGAGAAGGGAGTATCAGTTGAAGAAAACCACAAATGTGCGCAGAAGACCCCAAAGTCATTTAGGAAGAAAACAAATTAGACAAGGGGAAAGTTGGATCTTTCTCCAGCTTTTGGTGCTTTTATATCTACGAAGGGAAGCACTCTCCTCCATTTGTATTATTATAAATTATTACTGAATCTTCATCTGGTGTGTGTGAATGGAGTTGTCCACTTTTAACAGCTGAATCATCATTTTCTTTTATCAGCAAAGCATTGGGATTTTAGCTCTTGAGGAAATTTAACAAAGGAACCTTACCTTTGTTGTATTTGCCCAAAGACTTCACTTGTCCGATGTTCAATTATCTTTTTCAAGATCTCATTGTTATGCGCAAACTGATTTTGAATTAATAATCATTTCTCAAATTAGTTTACATTCAACTAGCTTTTTCTATAACATTTTCATCTGTATCAATAAATATCTTAAAATGTTAAGAACTTAGAAATCAACCCAACAATTAAAATTCGTAGTTTGGCAACAAATCAAATCTACTGATGGTGCAATAACCAATTAATAATTGGAATGAACTAAAATTGAAATGGGTAGGATTTAAAATGGGTTAGAATGTGAAGGAGGAATGAGAATAAGAATAAGTTGTTTACTTGAATTATAAAAATCGGAATGAGTAGTATTTCTATTAATATATTTACTTTATCTAAGAATCGGAATTAATTATTTAAATTACTAAAATGCCCTTTATAATAATAATAATAATAATAATAATAATAATAATAATAATAATAATAATAATAATTATTATTATTATTATTATTATTATTATTATTATTATTATTATTATTATTATTATTATTATTATTATAGCAAGAGTGAGAATAATAACAATAGCAATAAAATAATAATATAATAATTTTTAATAAGAATAAAAATGTAATTTTTTAATTTAAATAAGGTAAAATGACGAGTAATGGGAACTTAATTCCCAATCCCCATGAAAATCAAGTTTCAATTTCTTAATCTTAAAAAATATTTCATTTTTATTTTCCTTTCTATTTTAACTAGTAAACACTATCAACTATTTCAATTTCAAATTTCAATTCTCCAATGCGCAAGTAAACACACTATTAAAGAAAAGCAACAAGTTGCACTTGCAATAAATTTTCAACGGCTTCAATTTTCCCTAAATATAGGGTCCCTTTATGATTCTATTTAAAAATCCCAATATTAATAGTGGCTTTAATATAGACTATTTGCTGAATTCTACTGTTTATAATAATTAAATGCGGTTAAATAAAAAAATTAAATTGTTTATCGTGTAGATAATACTTTACTAGTTAAATAATTTAAATCTGATAAAAGATAAGAAATCATACCAGTTAAATAAGAGAGAGAGAGATTGACAACTTGAAAGAAGAAGAAAATAATACAAACCCAACAATCAAAGGCCACAAAAATCTAATTATTTAACACTTTATATGTAAAAAATATAATTAATTATACTATTTATTTGTAAATGGTATAAAAATTACATTATATAAATATTTTCTTATAAGTCACTAGTTAAAAAAATTTTGATTACTCATAAACAAATTGTATTTTTATCTTATATCACTAAATTATAATTGCATCACTTGATTGATATAAATTTTGTAAATGCATTACTATTGATTTTGATAATTAATACATGTAGTGAAAAGTTTAAAAAAAATAATCTCCATATATAATGATTTATTATAATTGATGAAAAACATAAACTCATGAAATGTATTTTAATAACTACAAATGCTCAATTTCTATAATGAATGAATTCTTTCAATATATATATATATATATGCTCAATTATTGGTATCAGAGCCAGGGGGGACTAGTGTTTCATAGGTTAGAGTTTTCGTGTGAAGAAACTTGTGTTTGATTGAAACTTTAAAATGTATTTTAATAACTACAAATGCTCAATTTCTATAATGAATGAATTCTTTCAATATATATATATATATATATATTATATATTGAATTACTGGTATCAGAGCCAGGGGGGACTAGTGTTTCATAGGTTAGAGTTTTCGTGTGAAGAAACTTGTGTTTGATTGAAACTTTACTTGTGTGGTAGGTGTTACCTTTGGGTGCCTTGGTAGTATTTGGTCATAAGTCCCGATTTGGTTGAAGGACAGTAAAACCAATTCCTAGCCTAGGATTGATACCATACTTGTAAAACTAGATCTGGTATAAGTTTTATAACATGGATTCTCTACTCTGTAGAGCATCATCTTTCTCTAGCTCTTCTTTCGGGAAGACTAGTGATTCAAAGAATGTTGTGAATTCAGAAGAATTTATAATTGAAGACTTTAATAAAGCGATTGATAATTGGGAATTACCAAAGATTTCTAAAGACATGATTTACAAAACAAAAAAAGCTTGATTTTCTAAAGACCGATTTTGTTATAAAAACTGAAGAACGTGACATAACTCTTTCAAAGCCATTTGAAATAATTCACTTGTTTTCAAAACAATCTTTAAAGAGATTAAAAGAAAAGAATTTTAATTATGTTCACATTGGCTTAATACAAGTCGGCATAAAACCTTTGACTAAAGAAGGATTAAATACTTCTATTCTTGTGGTTCTCCGTGATGGGAGATTCATCTCCTTTGATGATTATTTACTAAGTAGTATAGAATCAAGTCTCTGTAAAGGTTCAATTTCCTTTAGCTGTTATCTGAGCATAACAGTTTCTTTAAAAGACAAAAATATTTTGAAAAGCATGATTTTACAAATTAAAATCCATAATTACCATATAATTGAGGGATCTGTTCCAGTTGCCTTGATTTTTAAAATTTCTTACAAAGCCATGAACTCTGCGTTTAATACGCAACACCGATTTCAGTCAAAAAGAGATGAGACTCTTCTCTTGAAGACTGACCTGTCTAAAGTAAACACTGTTGTTCCTAAGCCAATCCAATGGAAAGATGTAAATCTTTCTGAGGAATGGATTCTAGAAGGAGCCACTGATCCATTGATTCCTAAACAACTAGAGCCCAATACAGAGTTACAAAATGTGACTCAGTATTCTGATGGTAAAGTCAAACTGTCATTTAGGAGATCTACATTTTCTAGATTCTCCGATAAAGATTCAAGCTGTAGTATCCCCTCAATAGAAAGAAGATTTTCAAAAATTCATTCTGTTGTAAATCTTCCTTTCCAACCTGTAAAAAGTCAACCTGCGTTTTCCACATCGGATATACCTAGTTCTTCTATACATTCTGTTGACTATACCACTAGTGTTCCCCATCCCGTCTACACTAGCAGTCAACATGAACAAAGCCAGGAAGAGAAAGAACATTCTCCTCCGACATCTCTTACATTTTCTGCAGTTACAGAAAATGTAATCAGTGTCCTTGAAAAAGATTTTGATCTTGATAAAACCCTTCTTCATAAAGATTTTTATTCAGAGAGTAACAAAGAGAAAAGACTTTGGTTTTTCAAAAATTTCTTAAACCAAAGAAAAGAAATACAAGAAGTTTATTATGAGTTTGGAAATTTGCATAAAGTTCATATATTGTTTTTTGATTGGTTTGAAATATATACTTCCGATAACAATATTTCTTATCCTTTTAAACAGTCAAACCCAATCACGGTTAGAAAGAAGATCACTGAGTGGAATCTTTCTGATAGTGATAGGACTATAGAATCTGAGTATCCACCTTTTAGGAGTTTGACCATTGACCACGGTGACCCTCATGTCCAGATTAAACCTCATCCTATAAGATCCATAAAACCAATGATCCAGAGACGAATTTAGGTAGCATTATCCAACAGAATAATTTCTGTAATGCTAACCTAAATACAATAGGAAAACAGTTAACTAGGATAGAAAACCAATTCCAAAAGTCAACAATAGCTGTTTCTCCTATTTGTTCTTCAAAGTCTGATTCTGACAAAAAGCTTAAAGAGCCTATTTTCAAACCCTTCCAGGTTTCGAAAACTAGTCAAAAGCTTGTTCAGGAGTCAAAATCAAATTTTGCTAAAGCCATTAGAGAACAACTAGATAGGATAGAAGCTTCTTCTTCTTCATCTAGTAAAGTCCAAATAGCTCTTGATAGTGCCCAATCTAGCAAAATTGGCGTACTAGAACAAGACCAAATATCTATAGCCTCTTCTGATATAGAAGCCTTTAAAGATGAGACTGTTCCTGAAGCCAATAAAATCCACTGGGAATTAGCCCTTCCTACTGTCAATTCTCCACCAGACTTGGCCATAGATAACAGACCAAGTGCATTAAACCAATCACGATTTAATGCATCTTCTGTCTATGAGTGGAATATTGATGGTATGTCTGAGTACAACATTCTAGGATTGTTGCAACAAATGACCATGGCAGCTAATGCCTATAAAACACAGCAAGGAACCTCTGCCAAAGCTATTGCAGAGATTCTCATTGCTGGTTTTACTGGTCAACTTAAAGGTTGGTGGGATCATCTTCTCACCAAATAGCAACAATTAGATATCCTTAATGCGATTTAAACAGATGAGTATGGAGGGCCCATCTGTGATGAATTCAATAGCCCCATTCAGGATGCTGTTGCCACCGTGATCTTTATAATTTCCCTACATTTTATAGGTGACCCATCACACTTTAGAGACAAGAATGCTGAGTTACTACACAATTTAAGGTGTAGAAAACTTAGTGAATTCCAAAGCTATAAAACCACTTTCTTCACTAGGCTTTTCCTTAGAGACGATGCAAATCATGTAACTTGGAAGGAAAAATTGCTTGCAGGTTTACCAACCCTCTTAGGAAAGAAAGTCAGAAATTCTATTAAAGCTCTTTATGACAATCGTATTCCCTATGAAGATCTCACCTATGGTGAATTGGTCAGCTTTGTCAATAAAGAAGGTTTAAAGATTTGTCAAGACTTGAAACTTCAAAAACGTCTAAAATGGGAGCTTAGAAAATCTAAGCAAGAATTAGGCGGTTTCTGTAAGCAATTCAATTATGACCCTTTTAAAGCCTCCCCCACCAAAGATTGTAATGGTAAGTATTCTACAAAACCTTACAATAAACATTACAAATCAAGAAACCATAGAAGATCCTTTCCAGAATCTAGAGAATCTTCCTATAAGAAACCATTAAAATCTTATAAGAAGTCACACTTGTCTAAAAGAAAGGATTTTAAAACTAAGCCAAAGACCCATTTCAACTATAAAGAAGCCACATGTTTCAAATGTGGAAGAAAAGGCCATACCAAGAAGTTTTGTAGAGTAAATACAAAACTTCATGAACTTGGTCTTGACGAGGAGATACTTTCTAAAGTTGCCCCTTTACTTGTAGAATCTTCTGATTCTGAGTCTTCCATGACGGGAGATAGGGAGCCTTTACAGATTGATGAGTTAATTGACTCAGACACATCTATATCTAGTGATAGTGATTCTGATGCAGAATCCTATTTAAAGAAAGTCAATGTGTTAACTAAAGATTAAGAAATTTTTTTTGAGTTAGTTAAACACATTTCTGACCTGCTCTTCAAAAAGAGTATCTTGATAAACTTTTAAAAACCTTAGACATAGGTGATAAAGCGGAAACCTCTAAAGCCCCTAATATTAAAAAGAATACATATGACCTTACTGAGATCCTTGATAAAAAGAAAACAACGAAAACAATACTCAATATTCAAGATCTTCAGAAAGAAATAAAAGAAATCAAACTCGAGATAAAAGAGCTAAAAGAAAAACAAAAGAATGATTCTGATACTATTCAACTCCTTTTACAAAGACAATTACAGGATAATTCTGATAAAGAATCAGAATCTGATAGTGATAACGAAAAACAAACTCTCGAAAACATTGAATCTTTACCCAATGATTTTCTTTTTGTTTTAAAATAAATCACCACAAGAAAATATTTGATTAAAATTACCTTAGTCTTTTCTAAGGATTTTGAAATTGACACAATTGCCCTTTTTGATACTGGTGCCGATTTAAATTGCATTAAAAAAGATATTGTCCCTAAAAGATTTCATGAGAAAACCAATGAAAGACTTTCTGCAGCCAATAATTCAAAACTTAAAGTCAAATCCAAAGTCGATGCTTCTGTCTATAACAATGGTTTTGAATTTAGAACTTCCTTTATTTTGACAAATGATATTCATCATATTGTTATTTTAGGAACTCCTTTCATTAACCTTATTACCCCTTATACTGTTAATTATGATAGTGTATCTTTTAAAGCCAAAAACAAAAAGCTCATTTTCCCTTTTATAGAAAAACCTAAAATAAGAAATTTGAATATTGTAAAAGCTTGTTCTGTTTATCAGAACCAAATCAATGTTTTACTCAAGTCTAAACAAAATGATTTAATTTGTTTACAAAAGGATTTGAGTTTACAAAGAATTGAAAGCCAGTTACAAAATGATTTTACAAAAAGAAAAATCTCTGATTTTAAAGCCTTAATTGAAAAGGAAATATGTGTTGATTTACCATCTGCTTTTTGGAACCGAAAACAACATTTGGTTGATTTGCCATATGAAAATTCCTTTGATGAAAAATAAATACCCACTAAAGCTCATCAAATCCAGATGAACATGGATTTGGAACAACATTGTAAAAATGAAATCAAAGATTTAGAGTCTAAAGGACTCATTGTCAAATCTAGGTCTCCATGGTCTTGTGCTGCTTTCTATGTCAATAAAAATTCTGAGATAGAAAGAGGAACACCTAGATTAGTCATTAACTACAAATCTCTTAATAAAGCATTAAAATGGATTAGGTATCCCATACCTAATAAAAACGATTTGCTCCAAAAACTGCATTCAGCATTCATTTTTTCAAAATTTGACATGAAATCCGGTTTTTGGCAAATTCAAATACACCCTAAAGGCAGATATAAAACAGCTTTTACTGTTCCTTTTGGACAATATGAATGGACAGTAATGCCATTCGGATTAAAGAATACACCTTTAGAATTTCAGAGGATAATGAATGATATTTATAATCCTTTGTCTGAATTCTGTATTGTTTATATAGATGATGTGTTGATCTTTTCACAATCAATTAATCAACATTTCAAATATTTAAAGACTTTCTATTTAGCAACTAGGAAAGCTGGTTTAGCTATCTCCAGTTCTAAAGTGTCTTTATTTCAGACTAAAATCAGGTTCCTTGGTCATTATATTTCTAAAGGAACCATAACACCTATTGAGAGATCTCTCGCATTTGCGGATAAATTTCCAGATAAAATTTTAGACAAAACTCAATTGCAAAGATTTCTTGGTAGTCTAAATTATGTTCTTGATTTTTGTCCGAACATTAATAGGATTTCAAAACCATTGCATGATAGATTAAAGAAAAATCATGTTGTTTGGACTGATGATCATACTAAAGTTGTTAAACAAATAAAGAATACTGTTAAAGAAATTCCTTGCTTGTATCTTGCAAACCTTACTTTGCCTAAAATTGTAGAAACTGATGCTTCTGATTTAGGCTATGGAGGAATATTGAAACAAGCAGACAATAATAAAGAACAAATAGTACAATATGTTTCTGCTCATTGGAGTGAATGCCAGAAGAATTATTCTACTATTAAAAAAGAAATTTTATCCATTGTCTTATGCATCTCTAAGTTTCAAAGTGATTTGTTAAATCAAAAATTTTTACTTAGAATTGATTGTAAAGCTGCAAAACATGTTTTAGAAAAAGATATTCAAAACATTGCATCAAAACAAATTTTTGCACGATGGCAAACTATTTTAAGTGTTTTTGATTTTGACATTGAACTTATTAAAGGTGATACAAATTATGATCCTGATTTTCTAACCAGAGAATTTCTCCAAAACAGATAATGCCACCCAAACGTAAAGACAAAGGCAAAGGTGTCCTTAATGACCTTCAGCCCCTGAACACTTCTAAAGCATCCCAATCAACTCCACCTAAAGAAAAGTTATTATCCTCAGCCATGCCAGTCAAATCCTGGATTGACATGGTCAATGAGCAAGAAGCTCAAGAAGCCCAATCTAAAGCAATTGCCTCGGAGTTACAGGTAAAAGAATGGATGGATTCCATTTCCAAATCTCCAGAGCTTATGTTAGCTCTTCAAAGTTTTTCTCAAAGAAAACCTCTTTCTAAAAACACTTCAAGTGATAAAGATAAAATTCTTTCTAAAGATGTTTCTCCAACTTCTTCTAAAGTAATTCTTTTTGGTGAAAGCTCAAATTCCCAAATTATTGTTTCACAACCAAAGCTTTCACAAAAATCTTCGGATTGGTTTCATAAAACCCATCACCAAAATATTTTTTCTATGGAAGATGGATTTTATCATACTGATCCATTTCAAGCAATTTCAAAGATTTTCCCGAAAGACTGGTTTTTCAAACCTTGGGATTTTTCAAAACCCCAGTCTTTCTATCAAAGCATTCTTGAGTATATTGAGTCTGTCAAGTTCAAACACTTCTTTCTCAGTGAAGCCCACAAAGAACCAGCCTATTCCACGGCTACTATTTTGCAAGTTCTAAGCCCAAAACAGTGGGGTGACCAACTTCACAAATTAAAGACCTGTCCCGCCAATTTCCAAATGAGTCTAAACCATTGTTTGTCTTTTTCCTACTAGAATTACCAGCAAGCCTGGTTTAACACATTTTTCATTCAAAACTCTAAAAAGACGCATTCTTGGTTATTTTTCTTTAACTCAAAAATAACCGTACAAAGCCTTCCAAATTGGTTCCAACAGTGGTGGAATTTTTTTTGGCCAAGCCCAGAAATCCTAACCCCTAATGCCATTCACTGTTTAAACCTGTTCAAAGCCCATTATACTCCTTCAAAGTCTGAGAAAAGGCTTCCTCATTTTCTCAGTTTCTGTACCAATTTCTTCCTTCCTTGGGTCTGGATGTGGAATTTCCAATACCACAAACAGGAAGCCCAATTAATTTTACAAAGAAGTTTTAAAGTCAAATGGTGGTCTAAGTTCGATGAGAAGTCAAAATTCTCTGAAGCTACAGTTCAAGCTTTGCTTTCTACAAAAAGCCTCCTCACTCCATGCATTCAAGATGTTAAAGCCCAAAGCACATTCTTAGCCCAACGGTCAAAGGCCCAAATCCCTTTTGGCCAGTGCAAAAACTGAAGATGAATATTTTAAAGTCATGCAGCAACCTTGCCTCAAGATCTGAGCCGTCAGTTGCTGACTCCTCCGAAGAAGCTGAACTGTTCATTTCCCTTGGAGATGATAATGAAGATGACTGCTTCGGGATTCTATCTCCCATAAAGCATTTTTAACAATTATATCTGTATTTTATTGTGATGTAAAAAAAAAAAAGAGTAATTTATGATTTTCACTTATGTAATTTCATTTGGTAATTTTCCTTTGTAAATATTTATAATATTTATTTTCTGAAAATCTGTCTTCCTTCACTCACTATTCTCTTCCCGAGAAAAAAGCTGTGAAGACAAATTTTTAAATTTCTGACCCACATAAAGACTTTCTGCAAAGATAAAGAAGATGCTGTCTCCACATTCAAGATGCTCATCATGTTGTTCCCACGTGAAGACTTTTATGATATATATATATATATATGTAAAGATGGAAATGAGACAATTGATATGGTATTTGCGAATTTGATTGATTAACAAAAATTGAAGCTATCTTCACGTTGTTTGACGGTCAATCTTTCTATTGACTAATAAAGAAAACGTTAATCAATTGTTTTATTTTCAATATTATTTTATTCTTCTGAAATCTCAATAATGATTTTAAAATTTTTTCGATCTTTGGAAGATTACATAATTTTCTAAGAATATTAATTATTACATAATTTCCTAATTTTCATTGTGTGATTTTATAATTTTAATTATATTCTAATATTTTACATTATATTTTAATATTTTATATTGTATAATTCACCATATACTATGTCTAACATTATCAAAATACCTAACAATCAAAATCATCTACTTGTGGGTAATATTACAACTTTGTGACTCAAATCCCAGACCATTTATTTTGATGAGATTTTTTTGAAGCGTATTCATATAGAATTTACATATTAGTATTTTACATTTTCAAGATTGGTACTGTAAACAACAAAATGAAACGGTACATATGTATAATATATATAAAATGAATCTAATTTAAAGTGTTTTTTTTTTAAAAGAAAATATCTAATCTCAAGTCTTATGTAATAATTTTATAATGATTTTGTTTCCTATATATCCAAATCCAATTGCATTTTTATTTTTTTGATATTTTACAGTAAATCAGTGATTAAAAATAATAACTTATATATAAAAATATTATTTGTAATAATAAGATATAAGTTAGATCTAAATTAAATTAAAATTTAAAGAATTACCTGTGATTCAAGTAATTGGTAAAGTGTTTCATTTTAAATCAAATGATTCATAATAATCATGCTATAATTTTTTTAACGGCATCATAAAGAAATCCCCATAAACCAGACATACCAACTATCCCAGGATAAAACAAAACAGCTAGATATAACAAAAAGGCTCAAATATTTCGAATAAATTTTCAGTCATTACTTCTTGGGGTATCGGATGGATCATGCCATTTTACCCCATTGATAATCAACAGAATACCATCAATATCAGGTAATGTGCACAAAACATTTCACAACTACCTTAAAAACTGGGGCTAAATTGCAAAATGTTAGTATTCCCAAACTTGTTCAAAAGAAAATACAATTGCCAGTTATATAACCAAGAAATCTTAGCTTAAACTTAAAAGTGAAAAATCCAAGTGCATGATAAAAAACGGAGATACAGATAACATCAGCATCGCAATAAGTACTTGACACAGTACTAAATGCCAACAACAGGAAAATTCTCTGAAAAAGTTGCGCTCAGGTGACAAATCCTAAGCTGTGGCATGTAAGAAAGCTCTTCCTGGTTCACGCCTTGCCAAGGGTCCATGGCATCCAAGAAGCTGCAATAACCAATGCTCGTATCAGTATCTTATATAAGTTCAATCCTCTTGTGACAGCACAAGTGAAGGAAAAAATAAAGGACCAAAACAACAGCACCGACCAACAAAGTGAAAGACAAACCTTTGCATTGACACCATCGGGCACAATACGGTTCTCTGACTTGAACCTCAAATAATCACTGCGGCTAAACTTGGTGAAACCCCTGAAATTGAATGAAAATAACAGCATGTGAAAACTGATTAAAAGGACAGCCATAGGTCAAAGTATTTGAACTAAATTACTAAAAACATGCAAATTGTAACATCACAAGTTGGGCTAAGATAAATAAGATCTATAAGTATTGAGATCTATGACAAAATGGAATTGAACGAAGATTGAACATGACGGGAAGAAAAAGGGATGAGGTGCGGAACCACAAACTAAATATAGTGAGAGATGCGGTAAAACGATAGTACAAGATAGATTGTCTTGATTAGTTAAAAGCTGAACATAATGAACTACAAATTAAAAACAAATCTACAGGAACCAAACAAATAAGATTAGTCCACATACCACTTTCTGCTGACAATGATCTTTTGGCGACCAGGAAACTTGAACTTTGCACGACGGAGAGCCTCCTGAGCATGAAGACTATTGCTATCCTTGCAGCGAACTGACAGGAGGACCTGTCCAATGGCAACTCTAGCACAAGTGCCCTGTGGTTTACCAAAAGCACCCCTCATACCAGTTTGAAGCCTATCAGCTCCAGCACATGAAAGCATTTTGTTGATACGCAAGACATGGAATGGGTGAACACGGACTCGCAAATGGAAGGCATCTTTCCCAGCAAACTTGGCCATATATTTATTGCAAGCAATTCGAGCAGCCTCAAGAGCTTCACTAGATACATTCTCCTTTTCCCAAGATACCAAGTGCACACAGAAAGGGAATTCATCAACCCCTTTCTTCTTCATTCCAACATCATAGATCCTGATCTTGGGATCAGGCACACCACGACAAAAGCGTGATTTCGGATACGGCTTATTTTTTATCTGACGATAACACCTTGCAGGTCCTGTAATAACAAAAAATTGAAACTACTGAATCTCCCATAAAACTCAAAAAACAGCCTAAATCCCCATTTTGATACCCAACAATAACATGACATATAGATATTGATGCCCAATTGAGCTTTATTTAAGAACCAACACCTGCCTCTAGTCATGTTATCCCAGAATTAAATATGAAAAAACAAAAAAAAAATCTCAAAAATACAAATAAATGTTATAAAGTCTATAGCTATAACAACCAATCAAAAGTATCAATAAGAAAAAAATTTCAGATTAATAAAACAAACATATAACATACGGAATCCGTCAATTAGCGTTCATTGAATATCCATGAAGACGATACAAGAAATCAGAAAAAGATGGAAGCGGCACTTACTTCTTCCCATGGCGAAAGCTCAGGTAGGTATGCAGCAACAATACCAGAAACCCTAGAAAACTGGGAGATAAAAGAAATGGCTTTAGTATATATATGTGTATGTTTCCAAAACCCTAACACGTCTGCGCTTCCGTCATGTTTTGTGATTTTGCTCAAGTCCAAATCTTAGCCCATAAGAAATATTTGGGTCTGTACGACACAGTTTTGCAAATTCTCTTTTTTCCACTCATTTTTTGTTTTCAAACATTAAGTACAGCATTATCAAAAAAAAAAAAAAAACACATGAAGTACAATAAAACATATATAAATTAATAGTAAACCATGTAAAATTTATTAATTAAAAAAAGTATTAATTAATTGGTAATTAGAGTGTATTTTTAATTAAAGTAACGTGCATTAATCAATTAAGAATTTATTATATTTTACCAATCTAATCGATTAAATATAAATCAATTCACTAAATATATATTAAATTAATCAAAAATAAATTCAAAATCGTTGTAATTTGAGAATTCAACCTAGAACTTCTAAATCTAATAAGAAAATTAGAAATAAGATCTAATTATATTTAAATTAAAAAAAATAACAATAGAGTCATAATGTATTTATTAAAATATCATCACAACTCTATTTATAATTCTTTTAAATATTTAATATATAATGTGAATGGGACATCGGATTATATAAAGGCCTTAGAAAAATATTATATTATTAATTTATTAAAATTGTTAATTTAGTCTATTGGCTCAAGCCGGGACGGTAACAAATTAGTATATTATAGAGGTTATAAATTTATCGTATTAATTTATAAAGGCTATACGAACGTAAGTATTTAGAGTAATCTTGTAGATTACAATAGCTGAGCCCCAACTTATGTAGTATTTATAGTTGGAACTTAAATTAAGACTCAATTATTGTGATATCCAAGAACATAGCCAATAGAATCTTTAAATTTACTCTACAAATGCCCATTTGCTTACTTATTTGGCAATTAAAAGAGTGAAAAATAAACTCTCTTCCAAAGATCTCTTCAAATAGGAATAAGTTAATATCATTTTAATTAAATCTTTTCCTCCACCAAATTTAACTACGCCCATTTTTTCCTAACAAATTTAATTACCCTCCAGTTTATCACTCTAACTATTTTAATCAAATCTTTATTTTCTAAGTAATTTTGTGCTAATTTTAAATGTCCTTATTATGATGATGATGATAATGTTTATGCTTATGTTTAAATATGTTTATCTATTAATAATTCTATTGATGTGCTCTTAAAATGTTTTTCTTATTATGATTGTTAATTTTTAATTTAATGCATGCTAATTAAAAAACAACTAGTAATTATAAATTAAACATTTAATATTTATCATAAAATTACTTCAAATCTACAACAATTTGAAGGAAAAAGAATTTGCAGAAAGATGTGTATGAGTTTAATGATATTTAATAGGGTAAAAAAATACTGTTAAATAGTTATTTTTTAAAAGGAAAAATAAATAGTAATGCAGTCGTTTTCTCTCTAATAAAAATAATAAAATATTAATAGAAGAGGAAGAAACCCATTCGACAATATTGAAGAGTGAGAAATATTATTTGAAGAATTCTAATTGAAGTGTCTTTTAAAGTATTTAACTCTGTTGATGCTCTAACATTGTTGATGAATATTAAAACCTCAATAAATTAGCAGTAATGATTAATATTCAAATAGTTGAGTCCTAACAGTTATGTGGCATTCGTCTAATATTAATATTCGATCACCCACTTATTATAAATGCTAGATCAATTGTTAGGATACCTAGCATTACTCATAAATTAATTGCCTTCCAACCACATAAAATCTATTAATTTATCAAATATTAATTAATCGATAAATTAGTATATTATTAATATATGAAGATACTCCTTATTTAGAAAAAAAAATGTTCATGTTTATAATATTAATTTATCTTGATTTGGTACTTAAATTCTTTTATTTGAGTAATAATTAGTTGCATTATGTTGTGTAAAAAAAAAATACACGTAATACAATATTGGAGGAACAAATTCTGAAATTGCAAATCACAAGTTAGAACTTTATTAAGATAACTTACTTTACAATTGAGAAAACAACAGTAATATGAGATAACCTTCGCTGTTCGCGAAAATACACCAATTAAATTCTTAAGAATACCGATCCCACGTAAAGCTCAGAATTCTTAAAAAACATATGGCTTTTGTGACAAAATCTTCTTAAGAGTACTTAAGCTTACTAATAGCCACTTGTAAACTCGTCACAAGCTTATAATAATAAACTTGAAATAACAACAAATTATTGTAAACAAAAGAATAAAATGCAAACCAAAATGCAAACCAAGGCTTGTGAGATACTATAGTTTCCTTTAAATAGATTTGCCTCCTACTCTCATGTGCTTTAGGATTAAAAAAATGTTTGGTTCCTAGAATACAACGATGATGAATAACTTTGGCACACCACCACGTTATTCCACAGCGAACTTCTATTGTGTCTAAACTTTATAAAAATAGATGTCTGACAAAGGAAGAATTGATGATAAAACTAATTTTATTCTTCCATCTATCACTACATTCTAGACATTCTGTATGTCTCTTGCACTCTTTGTCTATCCATCGAAATGAAGATAAATGCCAATTTATAGAATTTTATGAGGCGCATTTTCATCCAAAAATTTAACTACATAAATTCTATAACTGCTGCATTTAATTTCTTATTAAATGTACTTGTATTATTAAATGCACTTGTAACCACTGCTATGCACTTGTAACCACTGCTCTTAATAGCTAATTAAAAGTGCATCGCTGCATATTAAACTTTTGATTTAATTCTTGAATTAAATTTAAAGTGTAACCACAACCCAATTAATTACATTTTAAATTCTAGATTTAATCTCATACTTTAAAATCTAAATTTAATTGACTGTTACAATCTCAGCATAAATTCTAAATTTAATTAGCAGTTGTAAATAAATTCTAGAATTGATAAGCTTGTTAATTTTGAATTTAACTAACTATTAAAATCTTTGTAATTCCTACTCTTAAATAATCCAGTCAATGAGTGTATTTTAAGCGTCGATTCTCATTCACTCAAGTATTATTTTGAGTAAATAAATAATTTTGATACACTCTTGGAGGAGTATCGACCTATTTACACAAAGTAGATCCACTCAAAATTATGCTTTAAAATAGTAATTCAATATGCTTTTTTTTACAATCCCTTAGAAGAATGAAAATTGGCAAATGAAAAACATAGAAAACTGGACAATTTTGACATCAAAATCATTTTGACCTTGAGATAGAGTTCAACATATCAAGACCTGCATGGGATAGGCAGGTTTTACCCTTTGAATCTTCCCTTGTGAAAGTATGCTTACAAGTAGACACAATGTCCTTGAACTATTCTGCCATTTACGTAAACGATGACATACTTCACATAGGAATCTCTCATAACACAATTGAGTTATTATGGTTATGTTTGTTTCAGCCATGAACATCAACCTAGTTTTATAAGAGTTTCTAAGAATTGAGTCCAAAACACTCCCTTTTAAAGTAGCCACATTTCTCTCTCATATAAGCAATTTCCTAATTAAGAGTAAACCATATTACTCCGCTTGGTTTTCTGACGCAGAAGAGTCTTTAAAAGCATAGCTCATCCTCTTCTCCGTACTAGCATTATTGTTTATCACGAGAATGGACAATTGATCCAGCTAGGTTTTATACAATTAGTTTGTCCTTTTGAACTTAGATCTTGGGATCTCTATTCAACTAGGTTGGATTTTCTTTTATAAAAATCTTTTATTTTTATGGGCTTTCGTCTAATTTCCCTTGATGACTTCTCTACCAACTCTCTATTTAACCTTTTAGTTATTAGATCCAAAATGTTACTCTTTGACTTTATTTATCAAAGAAAATAGCTTTAGTAGAGAATTAATAGTTAATAGTTATCTAATGATATTATGTCTATGATATATATATCTAGACTTGCCATTATACATATTGCTGTGTACTCTCCCTATTACAAAACATACATGCAAATTGCTACATAGGCTTTGATGTGATTAATTATTAGTTTTAGTCCTATCTTCACTATTTTTGGTGAATGTACGATTGATTTAGAAGAATACCCTCATTTTATAAGAATACGTAAGAAATTTTTCATTTTTCCACAATTCATATTGAGTATTTACTACTTTTTTGACTCTTAGTTTTACAGTTTTGATTATGTTTTAGAGAATTTACCTTTGCCATTGAAAAGATCCATCTATTATCTTCTTCAATTCAGTTATAAGTCTAATGACCAAATCCTTAATGCTCGTTTCCAATCGCTTATGCTTAACACAATTCTTAAAATTTTCCATCTAGGTGGTAGCTTCTTAATAATAACAGCCACTGGGACAGTTCCAATCAAATTCATCTCGTTATCATGAATATCTAATAAGATTAGTTATAACTCTTAAACTTGACTTATCATAGTTTTAGAATTCATTAGTTTATAATTTAAGAATTGGCTTATGAAAAATTTTTTAGTACCAACATTCTTATTTTTATATTTTCAATCCAAAGACTTTCAAAGCTCTTAAGCTTTCCTTTGTACCATTTAAATTGTACAAAAATTGGTCAAATTGTACTACTACAATTTCCAATATACAAATCCTCACTATTGACTATTTGAAATCTGGCCAATAAGATCTAAAAGATAATGCCATTGCTAATTTGTCGGTGACAGCCTTCATACCTTTTCCTGTCAGTAGGAACATTGAATTTCGTCTCATACCTAGCTGTTGCATGACTTGGGTGGTTTCTTTCATCATATTAACACCATGATTTTGTTGGTAATGATTTAAATACAGTTCCATGCTTCCTTGGATTCCAAGCATCAATTGCTTTAGATAATGCTTTCCCCCTTTGGGCACTATAACATCTTTAGACAAAAATTGGCGTGACTTAGGTGATTCAAAATTTATGTTACCAACTTTAAAAACTTATTCTCTGATCTCAAGTTTTCTCACAATAACAATTTTTCTAACTATAAACAAGATTAGATTTTGTACAACTCTCCATTAATCTTTTAGATCCAAAATTCTCATGTCTCAAATTTAAATTTTGCCAAATTTTTCTTAACATTACGATATGTTAACATACAATGTTCAAACAAATAAAATAAAGCTTTATTAATATTTGAGTTTAGTCATTTCTACTCAAATTAAGAAAAGTCGTATAGTATAAATAAGTGTCTTTTATAGCTTTTACAAGTTGTTCTTGATTATTTGTTATTCATTTATTTCTTGGAATAAACTCTATATTTGAATTCAATAATATTTTCAATTTTTAAAGCTCTGGGTAAGTTTTTGAGTTTAGTTAATTTTCTGCATTCTATGGAATCAATGAGTCTTAACCCCTTATGCTCACGGTATTCTTTCAAATCAACGTGAATTTAGGTTGTTCCTTTATTTCAGTGTACTCTAGAATCAACTAAATATTAAAACATTAAACTTATGTTCCATCAGCCAAGCAATGCATTGTGTGCTAAAGTCTCGAGTGAGAGAAACCCTTTAGTGGGACTGTAAGGATCTGTTAAATAAGAAAATGTCACAAGATATGGTACTGAACTCTGGGTTAAAGAGTATGAATATAATTTATCAATAAAATATAGAATTAACTGAACTCATAGCTAAATTAGGAATACAACTCAAATAAGTAATGACTAATAACAAAACTCTAAATAGGCAATCAAATTAAACTAGAATATAAATTAGTTAAAATATTCCTAATTATTATAACTTTTTCAACCTAATTAAGATTTCTTCAATTTCTTGCTCTACATCATTCTACCAAGATGAAGACAATTCGTTCTCAAATTTTACTGGTTGTAGCCCCTAAGATAATCATCATTTGGCCTATGATTAATCTTGAACTTTCTAACCTTGGTGACGACATCCATCTAGTCTGTCCATTAGCATGAGATAAAATCTTCAATTAATAACGTTTCTAATAATACCTAGTCCTAGCATCCTTTCAAGCTTGCAAGACAACTAATAACAAAAGAGTTCTTCTTAAAATCTTTCACTTGTTGAAAAATCTTATGATACCTCTCTCCATTTGAATCGAGTGAATAATATGAAATTGTATCAATTGCTATCTCATATTGTTCTATAAGATCAAGAAATGTATCAATAGTTGCCTCTATTTGCTTGATAATATAAAAATATTTAAAATACAACTTCGATGTTGATGATTAACCTTGAACTTTCAAATCTTGTTGACGACATCCGTCCAATCTGTCCAATAGCACGAGACAAAATCTTCAATCAAAATTTTTTTTAATAATACCTTATCGTAGCATCCGCTCAAGCTTGCATAACAACTAATAATAGAATACTTCTATTGGCTTGACAACATTAAATTATTTAAAACACGATTTTGACGTTGATGATTAACCTTATGATTAATAATTAAAAGTCGACTTCAATGTTGATAATTAACCTTGAACTTTCCAAACTTGGTGATGACATCCACATACTGTCCAATAGCATGAGATAAAATCTTAAATCAATAATTTTTCTAACAGTATCCTGTCATAGCATCTTTTCAACCTTGCAGAACAACTCATTACAAAAGAATTCTTCTTAAAGAAAGACAAACAGAAAAAATTAAAAGGTCGGTGTTTAGAATTTATGGAAGCTAGTGGTGATGGAATTAGCAAAATTTTTTACCGAGCTTTCAACTCTAGTACCAAACTAATATAGCAGAAGTTTAATAGTCTAATATTCCATGGATTTTACAGAATATTGGACTAAAGGAATAATCTAAATTTATGTTGATTGGAAAAAATACTATGAATTTAGGGGATTAAGACCCATTGATTCCATAGAATGCCCAAAATTAACTAAACTTAAAAACTCACACAGAGTTATGAAAACTGAAAATATTATTGAACTCAATTTTAAAGTTTATTCCAAGAAATAAATCAATAACAAATAATCAAGACATACTTGTAAAAGCTACAAAAGATATTTATACTAACTACGAATTATCCTAATTTAAATAGAAAATTTATTTTAATAAAACTCATACCTAAATTAAGAATACAACTCAAATAAGCAATGCTTGAATAATAAAACTTCAAGTAGTCAACCAAAGTAAATTAAAATACAAATTAGTTAACATGTTCTTAAATATATATAACTTTCAATCTAATTAGGATTTTTTTAATTTTTCACCCTGCATCATTGGCATATGAAGCATACTTCAGTATCCATACTTGGTCTTTGACCATCAATAGTTTTGTCATTTTGCTCTCTAAAATGTTCATTTATACACTTCGTACAATTCATTTAACCGATAAAGGTCAGGCATTCATTGCCCCAGTAGTTACCTTGACATACAATACATTATGCACCGATCACCTTATACAAATTTGATTTGATTTGAATAGCATTAAGTTCTGCCAAAGCTTTTATGAGCTCATGGACTTCTTGATGTAGTTTTGTGAAACTTGCCAACAATTAGTTGAACTACAATAATCATCAGCCTACAGTCAACTATTTTGTCTACCAACAGGTCCAATTTGGCTTGACTAAGCCTAATCTGAGTTAGTCATTTCAGAATCTTGAATCTATTTTAAGATTGTGAAAGAAAATACACATAATACAATATAGCAGGAATAGATTCTGAAATTACAAATCATAAATTAGAACTTTACAAGATAACATATATTACTGTTGAGAAAACAACTGATATAAGACAACTTATGTTGTATGCAAGAATAAACTAGTTAGAGTCTTAAGAAAAACTAGAGGGGTCACAAACGGTCACACTTAAAACTTATATTCGTTAGGCAACATATAGCCTTTTTGAGAGAACATTCCTAGAGTACTTAAGCTTATTAATAGCCACTTATACTCGTCACAAGTTTATAATAAAAAAATTGAAATAACAACAAATTATTATAAACAAAATAATAGAATGCAAACCCAGGACTGTGACACTACAATTTCTTTAAAACATATTTGCTTCCTACATTCGGGAACTTAGGATTCGAACAGGGCCTATTCTCTAGGATATACGATGGTGAATAGCTCTGATTCACCACTAACACTAAGTTATTCCATAGTGAACTTCCATTGCGTCTGAACTCCATAAAAATAAATGTATGACAAAAGAGAAATTGAAGATAAACTAATTTTATTCTTCTATCTTCACTACTTTCTAGATGTTCTGTATGTCTCTTACTCTCCATGTGTATTCTCTAAAATGAAGAGGAATGCTAATTTACAAAATTCTGTGAGGGGCATATTCATCCATAATTTTAACTACATAAATTTTGTAACCATTGCAGTTAATTTCTTATTAAACATACTTGTAACCACCGCTCTTAATAGCTAATTAAAAGCGTAAGTGCTATCTATTAAACTTTTGATTTAATTCTAGAATTAAATTCAAAGTTTAACCACAAACCCATTAATCCCATTTAATCTCATATTAAAATATGAATTTAATTGACTGTTATATTCTCAGAATAAATTCTTAATTTAATTAGCAATTACAAATAAATTTTGGAATTAACTAGGTTACTACTTTTGAATTTAACTGGCCGTTACAATCTTTGTAACTCCTGCTCTTATGCAATGCAGTCATTGAATGTATTTTGAGCATCAATTTTTTATTCACCCAAGCATCCTTTTAAGTTTGAAAAAAAAAAACCATATTGATACACTCTCGGAGGAGTATCTGGATCACTTAACCTACTTACACAAAGTAGATGCACTCAAAATAATGCTTTAAAATAGCAACTCAATATGGTATTTTTCCAACATATTTATAGTTCTACCGTAGAAGCCGTTTGGCACAAAGAAACAATCTAAGTGATAATAACATTGAATATTTTTTGTTGTTTTCCCAACAAAATGTTAGAGAAGAAATCCAAGTAGAAATCAATTTCAAAAAGAAGAAATCAACATTAAAAACATACTTCACAAAACCCACATAGACATCATTTGTATTTGGTTTCAAAATAGATAATTATTAATTATATAGTACGTGGATCCTATATAGACATAAGAATTTTTTTAAAAATTAATATCTTATAATTTTATCAAATTACTAATTTATTACATTGACCCCAAGTCAAGATTAACACAACCTATTATTTAATCAATATTATCAGCTTGTTAGATACTAATTTACCGAGAATTTATTGTACTTATTGTTCATTAACTTATAAAATTAATATTTTACCATAACATAGATGAAATAGTTGGGATTGTACCCAAATCATATCACTAATCTTTATTGTTTTAGCATTCAAAATCTTCTTGAGATTGATTTTTTGTTTTAACATTTATTTCACTAAATTTAATCCCTCATTGATATATTTAATACATCAAATAATGTTAGGGATCTCAATTATAATCCCAGAATTTTAGTTCTAATAGATGTAGTAGTTTAACTATAACTACCACATCAGCTATTTATTATTATTTATTGTGAATTGTAATTAATGAAACTATAATAAATAATAGTGATTAATATGAGGTCAGCAGTTGTAGATTAGTTTTTTTTTTTGAATTAGAAATTACAAACAAGTTAGCATAGTAAAATCTCTCTGCAATAATACTTTATGTAGGAATAACCTCTATATAGTCATAAGAACATTTTATTCAAAATCTAAGTCAGTTACAAATAAGTATAAACTCTATATTATAATAAGTTATAGTTTTTCTAAATGTTACTTTAAGAAACTCGCCTCTACATAATAATAACTACTTGTATATTGTAAAAACTACGTGCTACAATTCACTAAAGTTAAGGATGGAATAAATTATTTTTCTAAAGTTGTTTGAGATAATGATTTATTCTACCAAATTATTCTATAATATTTATAAAAATTATATTGAGAGAAAAACATTAAAAAGAACGCAAATGTTTAAACTTTTAAGATGACTTTGTATATTCCTTATTATATAAGATTAATGTAGTGTATATTTTACCTATATATTACTTGGATTAAGGATAATTAAGTCAAAGCAATCTATAAGAGTAATGATAAACATCTCAAAATTTTTTGTTCCAAATGATTACCCTAAATGATGTGGTATTTATTAATTGATTAATAATTTTTTACAAAATCTAAGTGAACTAATTGTATTATCTCACCAACCAATTGATGAATGCTACATCATTTGGGATAGTTATTTGAGATGTACAATTTGAGAGGTGTAACACTACCTTTTTTATAATCACACCTCTATTAAGTTATAACCTCCTCATAGTAATAAAAATCGTTAGTTCCATCATTATGAACTATAGAAAGGTGAAGACTTAAATGTTAAGATAATTGTTAAGATTTTTAATGTTATTGTTTATCTCGTTCTAGATTTTATCAATAGTATAGTAAAATTTCTTTGTAATGATACTCTATATAAGACTAACCTCCATGTAGCCATAAAAATTATGGTCTCAATTTGGACTAGTTATAAATAAGAATAAATCTCACATTATAATAAGTTATAATTTTCCTAGATTCCATATTAAGAAACTTGCCTACACATAACAATAATTATATGTATATTGGAAAATATATATGTTCTGTCACAGTAAAGGCTTAGGATGGATAAAATATTTTTTTAAACTGGTTTTGGAAAATGGTTTACTCTTTAGAGTTATTACCAAATTATTATATAGCATTTATAGAATTTACATTGAAAGAAAAGTATTAAAGAAAATACAAAAGTTTAGACTTTTTTAAGATGACTTGCATATTTCTAATATTATGTAAGTATATGTATTAGTTTTTTAAAACTGTATCTATCTCTTTTATCAACAACTATACATTGGATTTGATATTAATTATTAATACAGTACTTACTTTACCAAGGAATTAAGTCAAAACAATGATTTTGTAAGTTGTAACTATACATCTATTGAGTTATAATCTCCTAATAGTAATAAAATTAGTTAGTCTAAACATTATGATTATAGAGAGGTTTTATTGTGTTTAGTACCCGCTCAATTTTCTCTTTCAATTTCAATTTATTGGAATTAATAAATCTATCAATTTTATGACCCAATTATTTTTATTTGTTTAATTATTTTGTATCTGTTCAATTTCACCTTTTAATTTCAATTTATTCTAATGACTAAACCTATTAACATTATGAATAAATTATTTTTAATTTTTTTTTATTTTACAGGACAAAATCACCTTTATGCACTTAAACAGTTCCACAAATAAAATAGTCTTTTATCATAGATTGTGTTAAAATTCTGTTGATAAAAATTGAAAATTAGGTGCTTATGAGCTATTGTCAGAATTCCTTACTGGTGAGCTGAGCTTTCAACAAAAGTTAAAGGGAAATTAATAAGCGTGGTGACATATTTCTACCCCTCAAATTATGTAAACTCACACCACCTTAAAAAAAATTATAAAAGATTCGTATTATTTTTATAATGATAAATATAGAAGAAATTTGAAAAATTAACTAAATAAATTCTCATTAACTGTCTAAACTGATGGCACAAAAGCACATTTTATGGACAATTTAGCCTTTTTGTTTCGTATACTTATGATGAAAATAATCAAATTAAAATTATGTTAAAACAACATTAATGATCAGTAATAGTCAAGAGACTCACGTAAATGAAAGGATTTAATTATTTAACTTTTTCTTTATTTTAATATTCAAAAAATAATGTGAATTTTTTTAAATAATTTTCTCAATACAATTAATAATTTCCCATAATTAAGTTAAGGGAATGAACTTATTATTCTATTCAAATAACAATTTGTAAATTGAGGAGTAATGTCATGAGTTTTGGGTCCTTATCTTATTTATTTTATCCTTAAATTTATAGGGGGACATTGATCAAATAAAAATTATATTCTTAACAATAATTAGGAGTAAGGGCTTTTTTGAAATTGAAGTTGGATGACTGTAGCATTTAAGTTCTAATACTAAAACTTTTGGTTAGCTGCTGTACGTTGAAAGTTAAGTTGATTTAATTTTATACTTATATGATGAAAAATTTATTATATCTTTACTAATTTTGTCAAATTATTATTTAAAAATTATATTTATCACATACCATTCATTTTTATTTCGCAGTTACAATTATTTTTTTTTCCTAGCAATTGTAATTGAAAAGTTACAGTAAATCAATATTAAACAGGACATAAATTAAAGTTTACAATAGAGATATTTTAAAGACAGTGAATTTCATTGACAGATAAATTGAAATTAACATTGCTTTAGCAGGAAGACAAATTTTTACTTCCAATGGACTTACACGAGGGCTGTTCTGGTGCACACAGTTGCGCACTCTTATGGTGCACGACTGCACTTGAGTCTGCTCTCCATTAGGGAAGATGGGCCCTGCAGCTCAATTCTCCCAGTGGGAAGCTAACAAGCACTATATCATCATTCACACTTACATTGCACAATGATTTCCACCAAATATGAATGGTTATGTTTCTTCACTAGTATTAGCAATATAACGACATCATAACACTGTTGTCTAATCTAACTATTTTCACAAAACAAAACAAAATAAGAAAGGCTATACAGAAATTAGAAACCAAAAGAGTCACTAACAAGTCCTATTGTAAATTTTTCTAGGGATCATTGCCTGCTCAAAACTAGTTATAAAAAATTTTTTCAGTTCGCATTTTATCTAGGCGTAATGGTAGGGATGACTCCACTAACAAGATTGCTACCAGAGACATCTGATGAAACATATGGGTGCTTCAGCATTGAGGACGAAGATGGTGGAGTTTCTTCCTTCGATGTGTGGTCACTATTTATGAATTCAGTAGTTTTCGTATCAGACTCCGGCATCATATTCCATATGCTCTCGAGTTCTCTCATAACCTCCGACATTGAAGGTCTTGCATCTGTCTCATCTTGACAACATTTCAAGGCCAATTTAATGAATTTCTCCACACATTCCGAAGGATAAGAACCCATATTCCCATCAATCACTGAGAAGATCATACTGGATTGATATGCAATATTTACCTGATTTCAAATTAAATCATGCAAGACTATTATTGATTATAATTTTATGTGTTCAATCATATTTTCTTGAAGCAGTAAATTGTACTGAACTTAAAAGTACAAGGAATGATCAGTAAGGTAATACCTCCCGAACAATGTTTTTGCCATGTGAGATTGGCTGCATACCAGTCAAGAGTTCCAAAAATACCACTCCAAGGCTATACACATCACTCTTGTCAGTCAATTTATGAGTTAAGAAGTACTCCGGATCAAGGTAACCCTGGAAAGATTATACAAAAGTTAACATATTATTATCAATAAGCCAAACCATTTCTCTATTTGATGTATTGTTTAATTGACAACGAATTTCAACTTCATTTTGAAGGAAGATTAACTGATGCATCAACTAATTATTTGTACAAAGTGGCTATGCAGCAGCTTCTTCTCAGCAGAGCATCAAGAAGATGTATGTTAAAACATTTGTCATTGTGTTTGACCAAATAATTTTGGAATCAAAAACTCATTATGCATTGCTAATAATTATTCAACAATTAATCATGTGCGAATAACAAAATTTCTAAATGTTGACTTGTAGATTATATATATGTGGAAACTGCTAATTGAGAGCAGAGATATGAATAAAATCAAATTATAATCCCTTGTTAAGCTATCAACAAGCCTTACCGGAGTCCCCTTGACAACTGTGGATACATGAGCTGGTACAATTCCTTCAATATCAGGCACTGGTGCAAGTCGTGAAAGTCCAAAATCAGCAACCTTGGCTGTGAACTTATGGTCCAATAATATGTTACTGGCCTTAATATCTCGGTGGAATACTGGAGGATCAGCTTCTGTATGCAGGTAGAGAATACCCCTGGATGAACCCAGGGCAATCGACAGTCTCATTGCAAATCCCAAAGTTTCTTTACACTTAGCTGTCATATCATTTGCATCAATCAGTTACTAGAGCTTACCACACTGGCATAAAACATGAATATGTATGTCCTATTTAGTTCAGAATAGGCAGCAAAAACATTACAAGACAAATCATATCTACTGCAGCAATTTTTTTATTGTAATTTTAACTCCCAATGTAAGAAAAAGCAAATTCAAGTGTAGAGTATAACTAAAAAAATACCAGAAAGCTGATCCCTCAGAGTGCCATTCGACATAAACTCATATATCAACATCTGCATGCGTAGAACAAGACACATGAAGTTTTTTGAAATAAAAATTTCTAACACATTCAATAACAGAGAAAATGAAAATGAATAAATTTCTGCATATCTGTGACATTTTAGTAATATGGTACTGCTGCTACAAAGTAAAATGAATGGTAATTAGTTGACATTCATGAAAAGTATTTCATGAATTATGGGTTCAATACAGCCTCTTAAGGTTTCATCTAAGTTCACCATGAAAGGATAGATATTATTAAAAAATTTTGTTGCATATACGATATGAACCAAAATTTTTATTCACTAAAGCAAGATAAATATTATTCTCAACTCAGTTAAATTTTCTTTAGTGCTCCACTATTTGAAGTAATTAGCTTTACATCTTTAATATTTGCTATCTAATATTTTTAAAATTTTGGTCAGATGCATCAAATTCCTAAGTGGACGCAAATTTATTTCTTACCTTCATTTATGTAGCACAAAATTAATCAAGCATGGAGATTGGAAAAATCAAATTAATCGAAAATTGAAAATAAAAATAAATAAATAAATGTACAATTTGAGATGAAGTACCTGTTCCCCTTCTTCATCACAGTATCCAACCAAAGATACAAGGTTCCGATGATGTAATCTTGACAAAAATTGTATTTCTGTTAAGAATTCCTTCTCTCCCTGCAAAGATCCCTCTTGGGCACGCTTTACAGCAACAACTGTGCCATCAGGAAGAATGCCTTTATAAACCTTTCCATACCCACCTTGGCCAATTTGAGTGGAGCTATCAAAATTGTTTGTAGCTAAGGCCATTTCCCCATAAGTGAAACTTCTCACACCATCAATTTTAATGGAGGCCTTAGATGCTGCACGTAGTTAAAATACTAATGTTAAGATGTTAACATTTGACCAGCAAACTGCATGCATAAAGAATTTCCAACAGCGTATCATAAACAATGTACTAGTCTATAAGTTTCAAAATGAAATTCTTCAGTATGAAACTTGGAAAAAGGAACCAAAAGATCTTTTGGAAATAGCATCCAGTTGAGACCAAATTTAATTTTGATCACAAGTTGTAGAAAACAGTTAAAATGAAGATAGTGGAAGACCTTAACTTTAGTGCCGAAGAATATAAATTAGAAACCAATGATTGAAATAAAATGGTTAACATATAGAGTAAGGTCAGACTTTGCGGACAAATAAAAGTTGAGGGTTAGGACACTGGAGAGATGCAGGACACTCACAGTGACGTCTTCTTGAAATTGCATGATAATTCTTCATATGTGCTCTGACGATAAGAAGTGAAACAATTGCTGATAAGGTAACTGCACCTGCAATGGCCCCGAGAATTATGCCAGCCAGTGCCGCCTTGCTTATGCCAGAATTGCTAGATGGAGGAAACACTGTCACCAGCACAAACAGGTCATGCAACCATATTCATCATTTACGTGGACACATTCAAAGAGATATATGCCTGACCCAAACTTAATCTATGCTAAGGCCATCCCAACAACAATATGAATTTGGAACTGCCATTTGGGATATAACATAGCTCATGACACAATCTCCCATGAACCAAAAATCATCTAGAACTATGCACAACCAATAGTTGGTTACCATGATAGCCTGTATAGCATTCCCACAATAAGTGCACCAAAATGCTTTCTAAATAGGTCATCAAGGCGATGGAGCAGCGAAGGAAAGGAAAAACCCAGTCACTGACATGCATACATTACTGAACAATGACAACCACGTATATGCTTTAAAAGTGCACTCAAAAAAGGTAGGTTATTGTCTTGCAATTTTAGTAAAGAGAGCTTTTCAGATTAATACTAATGGCATGGAAACTTAAGCAAAACAATGAGGTCAAACCTTAAGAGTTGGGTATGCTTGCTACCCAGATAACCCCCATCATTAGCCACTTAATAAATTGTGAAAAATTAATTAATAACAATAAGTTCAGGTAAAACAAATTAGATGAAGGTTCTGAGACAGACCATCCCTGTAAGGGCCCTGTAGAGTGAAGTTGATTAGTTCATAAGGGCCAAATATGTCACTATCAGGAATATTCCATCCTGTGAACATGCTTCTGATTCGTCGAACCTCACTAGGCATTGAAAACATAAGAATTTCCACTGTTATTCTCATATACAGGAAAAAACTTCAAGTACATTTTCAGTCGAGGTCCCTTTTCCCAGCGAAATGAAGCAATATCCAGTTGATAAAGATTCAACTTGAGACCAGAGGTCAGATACTCCTCAAACAAATTCTTATATGCAGGAAAAGATGACAATCCAGGACTTTTTAGCCGGTATCCAACAAGCAGAGGGGCAGCGCAGAAACAATGAATAGGGGAAGTTCGTGAATATTCATAATCAGTTGGGCATGATTGAGCACGACAGTCAAGACTGGAGTTTGTTGATCTATCAATTTCATTGTCATCATCACTGTGAGATCCACAAAACTGCTCTGCGTTGGCGTTCGAACATAAGGGGATTTCCTCGTAGCCTGTGTATTATTAAAAGCATGTAGTCTGTTAGACCTTCAAGCTGTAAAACTCAACAAAAAAGTTTCTCACTATCATCATCAACATCATTAGCTGCATTTATTGTTATAGGTTCGTCTTTCTTCAGGAGTTACATACGTGAAATTAAATTTCATAGCATACAAAGATGTGTTGTGTATCAAAGTAGATCCATATTGAAACTCTTCTAGAGTATAAAATAAGAAGCAAAGACAAAGGCAAACCGGACAGTGACATTGGGAGGGATGTTAAAAGTGCCCGAAATATTTGAAAGATTATTGTTCTCAAAATCCCTGCAAGAGAAAACAGCGCAGATAAGATAATTTAGCCAAATCAAGTACAGGATGCTAAGTATGGAATATTAACCAGAAAGCTGTTGCTCTTTTGAGCTCAAAGGAGTGTGCTGAAATTAAATCAACTTTTTCCTTTTTTCACCTATCATGCTGCTTTTTTACCATTACATGAGAACACAAGCATGTAGACAAGCCACCGCACACACACGCACACACAGTTAGCCAGAGAAATGTGTAATTTCATCAGTTTAGGTCTTACAAGATAAATGTTTCAGTTGCATTTAAACTCCTGCTCTGCCAAATGGAGGATGGAATGGAGCCACTAAGTGAATTATTTGCTATAAACCTGCCATAAGAAAAAGATATTTATTTTGTTACAATAGTTCAACTGAATCGCCATTGCTTACATTCTAGCAACTTCAGATACTTGTATTCACAGACTGAGACCAGGGAACTCAATATGCTAATTTAAAATAATATTTCACAAACCACAACTGAATGAAAGCAAGAAAAGCACTTGGGTGAATGCACTTCAGATACTTGTATTCACAGACTGAGACCAGGGAAAAATAATATTTCACAAACCACAACTGAATGAAAGCAAGAAAGAGCACTTGGGTGAATTCTCACAATTTTTGCAAACGAGGAAGACCCGAAAAGTTGGACGGAATTGTTCCTGTGAGCTTGTTGTTGGATAGCATGCTGCAGATATAGATCAGAAAAAGTATCAAAACGTACTTGAATCATCAGTAATAGTCTACAGAATTCTCTACAACTTAAAATTGATTATTAATAAAACATCTGAAATTTATCTTACAGAAAAATGCCAACAACATAAGATTGTATATTATTTTCAAGACGGAGAATCTTACATGGTCGTGATATTCAAAGACAGCTTGCCCGGAGGTATAGATCCATTTAGTTGGTTTGAACTTAAGTCTCTGACATTAATCAAGTATAAAGAAAAAATAAAATACCAATGCAATTGCACATTTATAATTGGAAAGCACATGGTTCACCATGGAGAAAATGACCAAAGAACACCTATTTCATGTACTTACAGATAACCAAGGTTTGGTATCCGGCTCAGGTCAGGCATTGGCCCTTGCAAGCTGCAATTTCTGAGACTCCTGACAAATCCAACCAAAGAAATAGCCAATTTTTTTCATAGAAAATTTATCTATTACAATCAAGAGCATGCTTCCTAATCGTCATCAATCCTATAAAGATTCTAAGACCATGGATTGTCAATTATGCAAGTTAAAGAATTTACAACTCCATTCAAGCTGATTCTTTAGACAACAATGGATCAACAATTGTGAATCTGATTCTTAAAGGTTTACTTAGTGGACTCCATGTCTGGAAATTGCAATAAGATGCAGTAATGCCATTAGCTACGGTTAAGCTACTGAATGCCTGAGTTGTAAGAACAATTCCAATTGTAGTCTACAGATAATGAATGAAGCATTAGAAATTTGTTTCGAAGAATATGCATACATGTGTCCATTTTTCACTGTACGCATTTTGACCAACTTTTCCTATTTAGTTTCATCTTGCATCTTAAAGATTGTGAGGTCATAATACTTTCAGCCTCACACCTCAATAATTGCACCTTAAACCTAAGCGAAACAGAGAGGTCTGGATTTTGGTTTGGATGTTGGTTAAGCTCAATGCTCTTGATCTACTTGCAAACGAGAGAAAAGATTTAGCATTTACAATTTCAACAATTTGGACATGTTGCTGTAAGAAGCTGGTATTGTAGTCCCTTCAAAGTTGTTGTTATCAAGTTGTCTGCAAAATAAAGAAAGATAACAACGTTAAGAAACCTGTCAAAATTTTGCTCATATAATGAATAAAAAATATTATATAAACCTTTGAATACATCTAAATTTTCAGCTTAACTTTCTACAATCTCCTCCCTTTAAACCTCTCCCACCACTTCATCATTTACAAAATGAGTAGCAGCCCAAGTCATTTCCTTCAATTTGAAGATAGCACTCCTTTTCACAACCACCCTCTTTGATTCAAGGTTTAACTGAAGGATACAACTAGCTATATATTCTAGAAACAAAGTGAACATTTATAGATTTATCAATATTGTATTCATCATCAACAGTTATTACACCCTTCATTTTTTTCCTTCCAAGAATCACTCTTCAAGTACTCCTTTCTCTTATAGTAGTTTTTAATTTATTTATCCATTTTTTGTTTTCAGAAATGCTAGGTCTATTATTTCGTATTAAGCATTTCTACTTTTAATTGATAACTCTTTTCATCCTGCGATTAAAGCATAAGTACTGTTGTTATTGGAAGAAGTTAAGTTAGAATTTTGATTGGTGAAAGAGAAATGCCATGATTTAATTCAAGAAATTTATAATTTCAGTAAATTCCAAAATACTCAGGCCTGAGAGTTCACATTTGCATACTAAAAGCATAAATCAAGATATCTGAACATTCTAGGAAACTTTTGTAATAAAAAGTTTAATTCGAGAAGAAAAAACAGACAAACAAAAGAAATCCACAAACACAAAGAGCTAAATAAGGTAAATTTTACATTTGAAAGGATATAAAAATGCTACTACTTCCAGGGAAGTAAGAGAACATACAGGATCAGTAACTTTGGCAATTCGGAGAGCTCTGGTGGAAGACGCCCTGTTAACTTGTTATTGTCAAGAAGCCTGCAAAGAGTCACTTCGTTAACAAGGAATAGACATGTACTAGAATGAAACAAAAGTTGAAGACTCTTGAAAATCTTGATTATATTAAAAATAAATGATACATTCAAAATTCTAGAAAGTTATCAACAAGCAACTTACATGTGAACAAGACTTGGCAATCTGGAGAGTTCAGGTGGGATTTGCCCGCTAATTAAATTGTTGTTCATGTGGCTATTCAAGAAGAAGAAAATAAAAAGGAATAAGAAACACCAAAAAAAAAAAAAAGATGGTAAAACGGCTAGACAAACAAGCAGCGGCTTTTGGATATTTAGCATCAGAAAACCCTCACAAATGCTTCGTTTTGTTCAAGTTTGCAAATGATCTAGGAAGTGGTCCAGATATGTGATTCTGGTCAATTTGTATTCTGTCCAAATTTGGAAGATATCCCAGCTCTTCAGCCAAGGATCCTGTTAATTCATTTCCATTCAGGAGCCTGGAAATAAAGAATATCAAATTATATAGCGTCTGAAATGTCAAAATGTGACCAAAATACAAAAGCAACAACTTCACACAAAATTAGTCCAGCTATTGATATAGATAACACATGCAGTTCAGCAAAAAATGAACTCCCATGAAATACACAACAATGAAAATATAGACGTACCTTAATAGCATCAAAATAGACAAATAAAACAATATTTCAAAAATGAAATGGAGTCTCAAGCCAGACCAGGAAAAAGCAACCAAACTTACAAGAGTTCCAAAGATTTGATGTTTCCTATTTCCTTCGGTATACTCCCACTTATTTTGTTCCACATGAAATCCCTTTAACATGGATAGAACAAACTATATCAGAAGGAAATGAAATTATTTAAAACAGATAGAGGTCGTTGTAGCATAATGTTAATGTTCATAATGAATTGAGCCTCACAATATTTGCAAATAAGATAAACGTCCAAGCTCCGGTGATAAGTTTCCTGACAGATTCAAGTTCAAAAGTTGCCTGCAAAGAACACAACATTAATTGAGCTCTACGAAAAAAAAGAAAAAATCTAAAGAGCTATCAATAGGTAAGTTTAGTAGATTATTCACTAGGCATCTAAAAGTTAATGAATTAATCTCTGAATATGTTGGTGAAGATTCTTTGCAAAAAATGAGCCTCTTGCTGTTTCTATGTCCAATATACGAATTGAATGTGTTACCCACTTTTGCTTTAATATTAAGAGAGCAGCAACAAGAATTATTACACGAAAGTCATGTCATATATGCAAGTGACAAAGAATACATCAACAGCCATGTTATCAAGATTAGAAAAAGGCTGAAATTGTACAATTCTCGAACATGTAGATAGCCGTCATCCATTGTTGTATTGAAGCACAAAACTCCAGTCCAATTTGATGTACACGGGTCTCCTCGATTCCAATTACTCAATTTGTTATAGTCATCAACCAAACTTTTCTTGATGCTACGCAATGCGCTCACTGCAAATTGATGCAAGTGTTAATCAACAACAACCACCCAAAAAAATAAAAAAATAATCATAAATTTCATTGCTACTACATTCTTGATTAAAAACTACTTTCATCATCAATAGACCAACTACTTGAGAGCAACACAAGCAATGAATAAACCATATAACATAAAAAGTAGAATTGGGCAAAAGCAAAATCAATCACCTTCAATGGGGTCGGTTATGGAATCATTGTCTGCAGCTACAACAAGTTTTGACGAAGACCAACACAAGCACAAGAACAAGAACAGAACAGCTCCTCTCGATGAAAACATTTTTTACTTTGAAGTATCTGGTCGAATTCAGTGCCTGAAAACAAGAAAAAACGAGTAAGAAAATAATTCAAAAGCCAGACCCATATAAACAAAACAAATAGCTCCAAGCACTTACAAACAAATGAAAAAAGACAAAAGAGAATTCTAATGTGCAGTTCTATAAAGATTTCGTAACAAAGTTAAACTAGAGACAGATTAAGTGTTACCCCAAAATCCCAAATAAAAAAAAAGAGAGAGACAGATTAAGTGAATTCTTGAGCTATAAGCTTGTGCATGAAGATATAGGAAAACAGAGGTTGTGTGGGTGTTGATTTTAGTACAATTCTGACCCAGTCGCCATGACGAATGCTGCAATTAATATAGATACAGATCATAAAATCATAATTTGTAATTGACAGGATGATTGATGGCCACCTTTTTCTTTTTTTTTTCAGTTAATTATTTACAGTGCAAAATTACGGGAAATGGAATATTAAATTATACGAAGCTCTTAAATCTTAATCGATGGGTATTGGTCTTGACTTTCTGGGCATTTTGATTTTTGGTTTCGACAGAGAAATATTTATTTATTATTTATTACTTTCATTTTTTAAAATGGAGAGACCCAACCCAACAACCCCAATGCCAATGGCCATGAGCGCGACGGCGAGGGAGATTTCAAAAAGCAAATAGTAAATGAATGATGACGAAATTGAAACGCAGTATTTATAAAGGAGGCTTTTGAACGGGTGCTTTACTTGGGGGTCAGAATCAGTGGTACCCCTGTTGTTTTATTTTATTGCAAAAGAATGAACAAAATCATATTATTTTATTTTTTGGGTTAATCCCACCTGATTGACACATTTTTGACAAATATAAAAAAATTGATAATTTTTAAAAATAGATAGTGAGATGACAAAAGAATGAACAAAATCATAATATTTTATTTTTTGGATTAATATCACTTGAGTGACACATTTTTTGACAAATATAAAAAAAAGTTATAAATTTTTAAAAATAGGTAGTCAGATGATAAATCGTTAACTTTTCGGTTAACTTCAGTAGAATTGGTTGCCTTTTGATGAAATTAAACCTCTGCCCCTGTGACTTTCTTTAGATATTACGGTGATGTCCTTGGTTGCTTATTTATTTAAATCCCATAAAAAAATAAAAAAAGAATAAAATTCAACTCATACCAAAATAATAATATTAAAATAAATTTAACAATTTATACATTTTAAAATATTTTCCATATCTTTAAAAATATGAAAATAATTTCTCATTGTTAATAATATTTAAATTATTTTAATATAATATTGAAAGTAATTTAAATTTTTATATATTTATTTTATATTATGTTTCTATTTATTATAAAATTTATTTTAATATAATATAATATTGTAAAGTATTAAAATATTTTTTAAATATAGAAATTATTTTGAAATGTTTATATTGTTAAATTTATTTTAATATTATTATTTTTGTATAAGTTGAATTTTGTTATCTATTTTTTGTTTTTTCTGTTTAACATGGGATATATTTATAAATAAATAAGCAACCATGGACATTATCATAATATCTAAAGAAAGTCGCAGGGGCATAAATAAAATTTTATCAAAAAAGATAACTAATTCCATTAAAAATTAATAGAAAAATTAACAATTTATCATCTCACTATTGAAAAATTTATCTTTTTTATACTTTTCGAAAAATGTGTCGCTCAAGTGACCTTTTATTTTTCAAAAAAGCTTAAAAAATATCCCTCACCGACCCACAAAAGTTGTTTGCCATTTAACCTTGACAATAGAGGAGATCATTAACCTATTAGGGTCAATTTTACCCATAAATTGAACTTAATAGAAGGCGATTGGTTCAAGAAGTTATAAACCAAATCTAGGAACATTTTGGTTTGGTTGGGATAAAGAAAATTAATATTTTTTCCTTTATATTAGCAAAAAATAGATTTTTCACCTAAATTTGATCTTTTTTTAAAAATCCAATTCAATTGTAATCACTAGTCATTTATATTCTATGCAAAAATTCTAATATAAAATAATTTTATTACCATAGAGTATTTTGTATATATATAAATAAATAATTTTTTCTTTTAAAATTCAACATTATTAAACCATTAGGAATTTCAACTCAACACGGTTTGATTCAAACTGAACTGAATGCCCATCTTACTTGACATACCTTCAGAAGAGCGTATAGAGATCCAAAAATTGATTTTTATAAAAAACAAAAAAGACTATTCAACCATTGATCTTTCAGTAAGATATCATCACAATTAACATATTTGATCAATGTGTATGTGTCAAGTTGTCAATAATAAAATATGTCAAGTAATTAGGATGACGCAAAATACTTAGGGTTTGAATTTTAATGACATAAATAGTAAGAAAATTTTTTAATGCTTATTTGGTATGACTTATCTAATAATCATAAGTTCTTATTTTAATTCCACAAGCTTTTATTATAATTTTTGTTGTTTGGTTATTTTTTTTAGTAGAGCTTTTAAAGCTTAAATAAGCTATTTTGCATCTACTAGCAAAAGCTCAAATTTTAAGCTTTTGGAAGTAGAGGTTGAAATTTTTTTTAAATGTTAAAATATCTAAATTATTTTCTACTAATTTGACAATCTTGTTTTATTCTTTTCATATTATAACTTCATAAAAACTTGCCTATTAAAATAATTTCATAAATTTTTAATAAAAACTCTTATTGACAAACAAACAACTAAAATTTTTTAAGTAAAAACTCCATTTTTAAAAGCTCTATTACCAAAAAACTCTATTTAAATAAACTGTATTTGAAAAGTTATACTAAACGGAGCCTTAGTCAAGTTATGTTTTTGTTAATCACTCATTGACATAGTAAGTGGTAAGAAGTGGTACCTAGAGTTCAAATTTTCTCATGTGATTAAAAATTAAGATTAAGCCTTCCATATTTCATTGGAGTAGATTTTTTGAATTAAACTTCATATAAACTACATATGTTAAGTTAGGCTTCAACAGATTTTTAATCATAGTACCAATGGAATTAAAATTGTGTAGTACTATATTTAAAAAATTAAATAAAAAAAGACCTCTTCATCTTTTGGTGACACTATCTTCATCCTAACATGAGATATAAGCGGAGACTTTTTCAGAATATTATTAATAGATAAGGTTTCCATTCATTTGTTACTCATGTAAGAAACTTAATATTTTACAAGATACGCGTGTGAAATTTGTATTAGGTGACCTAAACCAAGGAAATTTTGTAAAGACAAGTAACTGAGGAGGATTAATTAATTTACTAATTCCGGCGTCAATATTAGTGGTTGGATTTGTATGGACGTCAAACTTATCCACTTAATTTTATTCTATTACCCCAAACACAATTTATCTTATTGATTAATTATGAAATTCTAATTGATTGCGTAATTAGCTTGTAAGACCTGTTCTATATATGTTGATGATTGTCTTCCTTCAATGCATGCATGTTTAGATTAGAAGTGAACATTATCTAATCATCGATAATTTTACTCAGTCAGACTGTTTTAGATAATTTGAAATCATGTGACCACGTCAAGAAAGTTGGTTAAATATTATTTGGTCAAGTCCTAGAGATTTCGAGAAATAAACACATGTATTTTAATTTAGCTTTTCATCATGTTATGCAAATGTTAAGTGTTATTTATTATGACTCCTTTTATTTACAAATGTTATTAAAATTGTCAAAAGAGAAAGGTGTAAAATATAATATCACAAGAAATTGGATGGTAATATTTTGAACCACTATTTTTGTAAATCCATTTCATGTCTTGGGGATCTAAAAATTTAATTCACTGGGACAAAGCTATAACAATAATTAATAATTTTTAAGATTGACTGTAATATCAAAATTTCCTCATAAATTTACTCCACCCAAACAAAAATTCTTAAAAATTAATACAAAAATAAGAAAATTTTTTTGTTGAGCAGGGTCAATTGTCCATTCTAAGATCTATGTAGATCCACGTTGGCACGTATCAAGAAAATAATTATAATAAATTCACATTATTTTATGAAAATTCAAATGAAGGAGAAGTTTGAAGAATTAATTATTTAGATCCATTTTATATTTTTTTGTGAATAAGAATTTTTATTATATTTCGCCTCCAAGATCGCTTTAACGTAAGTAATCTTAAATAATCAAAGATTGTTAAAAGACCTTAATCAAAAAAGAAAAAAATTATAAGAAGGATTTGATTAATTTAATTGTTTAAAATTAAAGTCTACTTTTTGTATCTGGCCACAACTACCATGCACCTGGTCTATTAATAGATCATGTGGAATTAAATATATGGAAGAAAATAATAACCACATCATATTAAGAAATGTACAATCAATGGTGGAAGCTGAATATGAAAATAGAGGGGAACCGGGAGAAGCAAGAGGTGGTGGCCCAGTTGATGTTGCAGCGAGAAAGAAGAAAATGCGTCAGTGATGTTGAAGTGAATTTTAGAAAACGTAAAATGGTGTCTTCATGTTCATTATAGCAAACTTACCCAGTGATGTTCAATGGAAAAAAAAAAAAAAGGAGCTTCGTAGTGAGAATAAATTTGGTAAAATATGTGATAGATAAAGATTAATGCTATAAGTACAATGGAAATGGCAATGCAGAAATGAGAATGTAGAGAAACAAAAGTGAAGAAGGGAAACAAAATCATTCAATGAAGAAGTAACTGTAAAATTTTTGTGGAAAATAATGTGATGATAAAGATTACTGCTGGTGGGTTCACCGCCGTGAACATAGTGTTCAATTAAAGTTTCTTTTTATTTTACAGACTTATATAGCATAAGGGCCAATTACAATTCAATTTGGGGATTTTCAAAGCCGAATTGGACAATATTAATCATAAAATTATTTTCATAACATACAACACTTGAAAACATGCCACCAAAGAGAATTTGGTAGTACCAGGTGATGATGAGATTTGAACAATGAAATACTACAACGAGACGTTAAGATGACACGAACAGTCTAATGGCTCAATAAAGGCGATTTCAACAATGGTTCAATGGATTGATTGAGGATAGTTTATACGCTTTCTTTTGGGTTGAGAGTATTTGCTCGGTGAGAGGGTAAAAATTGATGTGTGTCAAGTGTTGGTGATAATGTGAGCCTTGCTTTCGATAATTTTTTTGCAGTTTTCATGAAGGAAATATTGGAATTTATGTCCTCTATAAAAACGAACGTCTTGGATTTTTTTTTTTCTGTAACGTAATTTGTTCATTAATTTTCCAATTAAAACAGGACAATTAATTACAATGCATTTTCTTAAACAAATAAAATAAAATAACTTAAATTGTGGTCAAAATCATTCAAAATTAAAATTAAATTTCTTTCACAAAATCATTTTATTCTTATTTAATTAATTAAATAACTTATTTTTTTGGGAACGTTTCTTACTAAATTTGTGCCTTAATGCTTACCACTTGGGACAATTACAGTACTAGTAACATACAGTATATTACCCATAATATTATTAAGCAACAGTTGTGATAATATCAAACTAACCAGAGAACTTGTGACACAGTGTATACAACTTAGAACACAAGCACACAAACAACAGCTATTGTGAATTCAACCGAAATAACCGGTTACTTTACAAGTCTTATCGCGCATATTTCAGAATCTAATTGGTCGTAAGTCATGTCACAATGAACCATGCGTACACTAGGTGCATAGCAGGAAGACCCTTATTATCTATGATGTTTGTTTTTATGTCTTATTAATCTTGTCATGTTCTCATTCAATTTCTTGACTCTCTAAATTATTCATGACATAATTATTAGTTTGTAAAAGAGTCACATCGTGTTGACTGCAAACTCATATAATTTTTTTTTAACCATGTTTAAAAATTATAATTAGATTTATTGTATTTATTCAAGTAGTTATATTTTGATTACTTATTTAACTAGATACTGTTTTCATTATTATTTTTTTCTTTAAATCTTTCTTTGACAAGAAGTTATATAACAGGTTTTAAAATTTTTTTTTTCGGTTTTCATAATATAGTGTGTTTGATGCATTACACTAAACTATATAAATTTGAATGAATTAGGGTGAATTGTAATAGATATTGGTTCAACTGATAAATATTTTAGATGGTATAAAAAGTTTGAAGTTTGAACATATTTATATAGGTGAAGAGAGGATTTAAATTCTGCTTATCCGATATATTTTTAGAGTAGACTTTTATGCATTTTATGGCAGTATATTAAATTTAAGGAATTGGGATCAATTTAGGAATCCACTCCTTTGTTTACAAATTGATGATTAATGATATTTAGTAGACACCCGGTTTAGGGAGGGGAAAAAAAAGGGGAAGCCGAATAGTTAATTTTAAACAAATTTAGCCAATGCCTAGAGGCAAGTATAAAGAAACTTGGACTGATAAACCTCGGAACAAAATCGAAACAAATTGGAATATTTAATTTAAGGATGTAAAAATCACACATGGACCCACCTGACCCACCACCGTATCACTTATTTTTCACGATTCAGTTAGGATGTAAGTTACAAAAAGGAGTCATCATATGGTACTGCGCTGTATCTCATGCAGCGCACTTTTTCAACTTGAACAACCGGTATTTTTACCGGTTGTTCATTCAATAATTAAAAAAAAAATCATTTTTAATGCAGAAAAAATAAAATAAAATGAAAAAAATAAGTAAATTTATAAACAATTAACAGAAAAATATTTGAGTGAGAAAACACATAAATATTTTTAATTTAAATGAAAGTTAAAAAATAAATAAAATAATCATATTCCAATACTTTTGATTAAATATTAATATATTAGGTAGACGTTCCAAGTTAATTTCACATGTCTTTAATTTTGGTTAAACTTTCTCACTAATAGGTTCATTTATTTCCACTTCCGAATCCACTAATTTTGGGTTTAATATTCCCACAAAATTCGTTAAATACTAATATTTTATGTTAGATTCCAAGTAAATTTATTTTTCGTTGGATAAATTCCTAAATTGGGTTATACCTTTTTTGGTTAGATTAGTTCCTGATTTTGGTTAAACCTTTTCATTTATAGGTTCACATGTTTCAATTTATTCATCCCCTGGATTTGTGTTTGATATTCCCATTAAATTTGTTAAATGCTAATATTTTGGGTTATATTCCAAGCAACTTTCACTTCTCGTTGATTTACTTCCTAATTTTCGTGACACATTCTCTCTTTTTGGTTCTTGAGTTTCAGCTAATTATTCTTATAATTTTGTGTTGGATATTCCTACTAATTTGGTAAGATTTCAATTATTTGGGTTGGGTACCAAACTTATTTTGTATAATTTTAGTATTGGTTAGGTTAGTCCCTGATTTGGGTTATACTTTCTCGCATATGTGTTTATATGTTTCAATTATTATTCTATTGGTTTTGCGTTCAATATTTCAATTAACTTGGTAAAATTCCAGTTATCTCGGTTAAATACCAAAACTATTTTTTTGGTTAGATTAGTTCCTGATTTTGGTTAAAATTTTTCATTTATAGGTTCACATGTTTCAATTTATTCATCCCCTACATTTGTGTTTGATATTCCTACTAAATTCGTTAAATGCCAATATTTTGGATTATATTCCAAGCAACTTTCACTTCTCGTTGGATCAGTGCCTAATTTTCGCGACACTTTCTCTTTTTTCGGTTCTTGTGTTTCAGCTAATTATTCTTCTAATTTTTGTGTTGGATATTCCTACTAATTTGATAAGATTTCAATTATTTGGGTTGGGTACCAAATTTATTTTGTATAATTTTAGTATTGGTTAGGTTAGTCCCTGATTTGGGTTATACTTTCTCGCATATGTGTTTATATGTTTCAATTATTATTCTATTGGTTTTGCGTTCAATATTTCAATTAACTTGGTAAAATTTCAGTTATCTCGGTTAAATACCAAAACTACTTTTTTTGTTAGATTAGTTCCTGATTTTGGTTAAAATTTTTCATTTATAGGTTCACATGTTTCAATTTATTCATCCCCTACATTTGTGTTTGATATTCCTACTAAATTCGTTAAATGCCAATATTTTGGATTATATTCTAAGCAACTTTCACTTCTCGTTGGATCAATGCCTAATTTTCGTGACACTTTCTCTCTTTTTGGTTCTTGTATTTCAGCTAATTATTCTTTTAATTTTGTGTTGGATATTCCTACTAATTTGATAAGATTCTAGGTATCTCGGTTAAATACCAAAACTACTTTTTTTGTTAGATTAGTTCCTGATTTTGGTCAAGCTTTTTCATTTATAGGTTCACATGTTTCAACTTATTCATCCACTAGATTTGTATTTGATATTCTTACTAAATTCATTAAATGCCAATATTTTGACTTATTCAAACTAAAATATGACTTACCTAGCAACTCAATAATATTACATATTAAAACTATAACCTATATTATGATTTAAAAAATATATAACTCAAAGGAAAATTAGACATAAAGAGTATACTTGCTATTGTCATCTCATTATAGCACTCAAATAATCACTTTTGACAGAACTCGCTCTATCAAGAACGCATGAAGGTCATGGTGTTTTTCTTTAAGGATATAGTCTCCGACATTCCTTTCCCTCACGAAGAATTCTGTGGAAAATACATAACAAGATTAAGTAAATAAATCTTTTGGGGCAAAAACACTTTAAAAAAAGATTTAAAAACACAATACCAAACTGACACAGCTTCGCATTGACAAAAAATAAACGAGATTTAGAATTATGAACTAGCAAATGTTCAAAAGTTCATTCTATAATCCAAAGGTTAAGATAAAAAAAATCAGCATGATCCAGGTTCCATTATCAGCTATAAAACACTTGGCCTTACCAACAAGAATTAAATAGATTATATAGAACATCGCTCACTTGGCCTCATACTAAAGCTAGGAAAAACAAGTCCATGGCTCAAATTTAAATGACCCACGTGTTGCAAAAATTTATGTTAGTACTAGAATCTCTATAAATACAGTCTCATCTACTGACCTAAACTTTTCCTTTTGGTGTAATGTTGGCTACACAATACATGACCCTTGCACCATTAAAATTTTTTTAAACTAAAATAATTATCAAAATTGGGGATTTGAGGATTGGGTTTGGGCATTTGGCATTGAAACCGTTTGTGCCTTTTCCTTAACATTATAAGTTATAGCCCAATCAGTTTTAGTGAATTCAATCTCCACCTTCTTCGAGCTTTCAGCCAAGACCTCCACCTGGTAGGGTGCACGGATTGGATTTACGGATGACATCATCCATATTCGTCAGATTTGCGGAAAATTTTCTCAAACTCAATATCAGCTATACTACGATCAATTCAAAATAAATAAGATATAAATAAATAACCGATCAAATTCAAAATTAAATAAGATATAATAAATTAAGTGTCTAAATAAAGTTAGAATAATATAGTCAAAGTTTCAAAATATGACTATAGTGAAAAGAAAAAATCTCATTTGTTAAAGCATACATCAAATTAATTAAAATTATAAAAATTAACTATTTTAGAAAGCTATATTTGTTTATTTAATTATTCAATTATTTAATTATATTTATTATATATTATTATCAGATAAGATATGTATAGTGTTGTAATTATATTTTAACCTATTTATTTATTAGTAAATAGTAATGCCACATTTACAAGTTTTATTTTTTTAATTAAATAAATCTATATTTTATTTTTTGCGGATTCGCAGATTTTTACTGGATTTACAAAAGTAAATCCATATCCAATCCATCGACTACAAATTTTTAAATTTTTTAATCCAATCTAATCCACCAATTCACAAATTGAATTTTTACAGATCAAATTTTTGCGGATCAGATGGATTGAGCGGATCGAATTGAATTCTAAACATCCCTAACCACCGGATTCAACTCGCAGGTCTAGGATTTGCGTGCAGAGAAAGTAAGATACGGTGATGGCTGGTGACTGATACACAAGCCATATCAGACATAGGAATGAAGATGATGGTGATTGCTCGCTCGTTGGCTTGTGCGGGTTTGACGTGAGTGAGTGTGTTTGATGGTATGGTAAGAGCGGCTAGGGTTTCCAAAATGTCACAATGTGACTATTTCTATTTTCAGTAGAAATAAAAAAAAAATATATTAAAGTTTTCAAATTAATAAAAAGGATAATAAAAGTTTAATGAATAACAAAACTTCCATGGATAAATTTATCGTGACCATTCATTTTTGTAATTTGGTAAATAATATTTTCATTAAGGCGGTAGTTTTACCTGCCAAGATGAAAATTTTTTATTTGAAAATTTTACACTGAAAAGATATATATAAAATTTTTGTGCTGATATAAAATTAATTTTCTACAACTATATTAATATAGATGAGATATATTACTGTGTAAATATATTAATAATCAAATTGTGGGTACCAGTTGATTTAGTTGTAAATCATTGAGTTAAAAACAAAAGAGTTGAGGTTTGAGTCCATGGGAGTAAATTTAGTTGTTATTAAGCTAAATTAAAAAAAAAATTATACTCAAATTAATTTTTTTAACCAATAGAATAAAATTATATATATTAAATTTAGTGAGAAGTACAATGAAAACATATTAATGCCTCATAAGATTATAAACAAGCCTCAAGACACATAAATAAATATAGATTCATAAGACTATATTTCTCTCTAATAGCATAGAAAGTTTCAAAAGTAAATTTAGTAAAATGTACTGCTTAATATGAAAATGGATATATTAATTTTTATATAATTTTATATTTTTATTGTCACATAAATTAACTTAATTTCAAAAAATATATAGATATAAATGAGATTGAACAAATTTTATAATAGTTGCACATTATTCGGTATACGAGTTATGTACCCATCTAGTAAGTGCAGTATTACTCAAATAATTTGATTTAATTTAGAAATATAATTGTCATTCCATAAGTATAATATAATATAACATTATACAATATTAGTTGAATTCAACTTTTAATAATCCATTTTATGTACTATTATGAATTTAATTAATGTTTAATAAGAAATTATTATAGCAAAAAAGATTAAATAAAGTAATTGATTTCTCATGAGTTTGTATGAATTAATTTGCATAAGAGATTGCTTGTGAGTTTTATTTTTTAAATATCAAATATTAGATGCTTTTTATTTGTCTAATATATGAATATATTTTTGAGAGGGTATACATAAAAACATATTAATATTAGCCACCAATGATAACAACAACATTTGAGGGTAATTACGATGTTGGGAATGACAATTTTTTTATAATTGGATAAACATTACTCTCATTTTAATAGGTAGGGATTTAAGTCTCTTTATGTGTATAGTGAGATATTGAGATTGATTTCTTCCAAATATTTAGAAATAAATCAGTTTCATTATATGTTTAGATACTTTGGATTGTAATGTAATTGAAAGTTGATTAAATTGTTTTGATAGTTTTTTATGCAAAATATCATTACATTTATAGCATAACACTAAAAATAGTTTAATTAATATATATTTATTTTAATTTATTATATTTAAATATTATTCTCATTAGTATATAAGTTATATTTTTTAAAGCAAAATATCATTAAATTTATAAGTAATATTAAGAAAATAATGTAATTATTTTTATTTAAATATATTAGTCTGACGAATTTTATTTAATTATATTTTTTTTCATTAGTACATAAGTTAAATATATTAACTATATTTTCCATGAATTAAAAGAAAAAGTTTTTTTTTAGTTGAGGGGGTCTTTGATAGTTTACTAATTTTGAATTGATTATCTTGATATTTACCTAAAATGAGGGAGCTGTGTGATAGTTACCTTTTTTTAACCTTCGTCGCTTTAACCAATTGAAATGGGGGCACCGTGACCCCCGTTACGTGTAGAATTAAAAAAATAATAAAAAGCGGCTGTATCTGTATTATAAGCGGACCCTACAAGAAGTGTAATTTAAGAAAATCCAATAATTAAAGATCCAGCTATTTTGTAACTGGTGTTAGGTACCGCTATTTTGTCATTTAGTGATTTAATAATTGAATCTAACCGGAGTTGCATAGCCGCTTAGATGGGTTTGCATTAAATTTGCCATCCCTGTCGTTTGCTAAAAATTCAGAAAAGGCAAGGGTTTCCAAGTTGACATATGTGTCCGAATTGTTTCGAATTTTTTTACACTTTAAATCTATTGACCTAGTTGGACATTAGAATTAGTAACGATATATGGACAACAATGTAATCTCGTGTAAAAATCCCAAAAATACATGAAAAATTAACATATGTTAATAAGCATATTTTATACCATAATATCTATTTAATATACAATAAATTATTTGAATATGCCAGTTAAAAAAGAATACTTGACAAAAATATATTAATTTATCAATAATAATAATAATGTATGACCAAAACAAACATGTGTATGCCTAAATTAAATGTTTCCAATAATATTATTAATGAAAATGTCTCGTAATTCTTAAGTTGTATATAATTAAATATTTTTTTTTATTTTAGTATTATGTCTTTATCTATAGAGTAACTGAACTTCAGCACTCTTCTTTCTTTATCCCTAATTAGCAATTTAGCACCTGTGAACTTCATCCTCCATCTTTTTATTTCTTCTTTTCATAAACTCGAACTTAATAAAATAACTTTAATTGACACCATCATATTTTAGAATAGATTTTTTCATCAACAATATTCTAACCACTGATTCTTTGATCTAAATGGTGGTGTGATTTAAAAATATTATTATTGAATAACAATAGAAAATGTACATTTAATAAAAGTTAAAATTATCATTTTTTTAACTTATAGTATTGATTAATACATTAATAACTCATATATTATCTTAATGCTCTCTTAATATAATTTTATGTTAAACTAAAAATTATAAGTATGTTAATTTTATCTTAATTTTATAATGTAGATATAATTCAAGAATAAAGAGGGAAAATGTAGCCAAAAGTAAGAGACAAAGAAGATGGACTACATTGAGAAAAAAAAAAGATGGTATTAAAAGTGAGATGTATTATTGGAAAATAATAGAGTTAAGTGGCAGCTGCTACTTTTGACTATCATTTCTTTCTTTCTTTATAATAATAAAAAATAATTATAAAATAAGAAGAGAAGAGGTCACCGGCTACTTATAAAAGGGAATGAGGATGTGAAGAATAGGGGGAGCGAGAGGTAAAAATTAGAGAGGAGGGACGGAAGACGGAAGTTTAGAAAGCAATTTCTTCTCTTTTATTTTGTATTTAATTTTCTTGTAATATATTTCATAAATTAGTTAAACAAAATGAGTGTTTTGTTTGATAAAATGTGGCTAATTTTCTAAGATAAGGTGAAAAGTGAAACTCAAAGATTCAAATTATGGAATTAATTATTTTCTCAAGTAAGTTTGTAGTTTATTATTTTGATTATATAATTTTTTTTTGCCATTAAAAATATATAAAATATTGGAAAAAAAGAAAAAGACCGACAAATAAATTCGGATTTTCTTTGAAACAATTAATTAATAATTAAGATAAAAACAGAAATGTTTGAAAAAGTTCGCAGTTGAGTGAATAGCGTCATAGCGGGCGTCGTTGACTTGGGCAAAAGTTGTGGTCCCACAACACCGATGATGCTATCAGATAAATCTCTACCGTCGAATCGGTCCCCCAACTTACCCCTCGTGTTTCCACCGTCCAATTTTTCATCGCTCAAAATTGTTCTCCTCCTGACTCGAAACCGGGCTCACTACCGAAAGTACGTCCAATTCTCAGATCCCTGACTACCAAAGAAGTTCAACATGGGTGCGTAGAAGGATCAAGTTATCGTCTATTCGTCGGATATGCATCGTACGTTCATGATCTGATATCACTTTATAGTAATGTTAGGTACGGTGAGGGCTCGACACATGTGATTATTTTTCAACAGTAGATCAGCAGTGCAGCAGAGACCTCGTGAAAGGTGAAAAAGAAGAACGACATGGATGTGATGACACACACCAAACAATCAGCTGTATCATGTGATTGCTTTTAACATGGGCAGTTGGGCACTTAAAACCTGGGTCCGGACCAGTCTTCGTCGATTATTTTGATTATATAATTATAAGTGGTATTTTTCACCAATTATTTTTATTTTATTTTAATCTGTAAATCTAGTTTCGTTTTAGATCCATATGGTATTGAGACATAATGTTGACACATATATATGGCTGTGGCCCATTATATACCTTATCTCCATATTTATCCATAACTGGTTAATTAATAATTAAGTGTAATAATAATTAAATTAACAAAAATATAATTAAGAGAGAATGTTATGACCATAATTTGAATACCAAAAGTGGATTCCATAACCTTAACACTTTTTATACAAACAATTTCATTTTCTATAAATTAATTTTATTCAATAATTGACTACTAGATTTTTAGGTTTTCTGTGTTTGGACCTCCGACTTACTAGGTTATATAATAATTAGACACTCTTATACTTAAGAACAATCAACACTTTTGAATCATTAAAGTTTTTAGCTCCGGTGCTGAGGAATTTTCTAAATTTGGAGTCAGTTTTATTTTATTACTTTATTATTTTCTTTTCTCATTTATTATTTCTCTCTTCTTCATTCTTTTGTTTAGATCTCATAATGGTGCGTTTGCTAATCAATAATAAGAATGGACTGGAATCGAAATCACAAATGGGAATCAGAATAAGTTATTTACTTGAGTTATAGGAATCAGAATCGGAATAAAATTCATTATCATTGATATGTTTACTTTACTTTATAATCGAAATGAACTAATATAATTTACTAAAATGCCCTTTGTTAATTATTGTCCTTTGTAGTGGTGGTGGTGGTGCTGGTGTGATGAAGATGATGATGATGATAATAATAATAATAATAATAATTATTATTAATAATAACGACATTAATAAATAATAATATTATTTATTAAAATAATATTATAATTTATCATCATCATCATCATCATCATCATCATAATAGTATATAAAGAAAGATAAAATGATAGTTTTAAAATTTAAATAGGATAATATGATCACCTTAGAGAATGAAATTCCTGTTCGACCTCCCATGAGAGTGGAAACTCTAACAATCATTTCTAATTTTAAGTGGGTCTACTATTTTAATTCTCACTCCATCTCTTATTTAAGTAAGTAAATATATTTTACTCTCATTTCTTAATTTTCATTCTCATTCCCAGTAAGTAAATACACTATAATTTTATTTTATTTTATAAAATTTCAATTAGTACCCTTTCTTTCTCTTAAAATTTTAGTACTACCAATAAACTTACCAAAAAAAACCTTATTTTAACTTATAAACTCTTTGCAAATCAGTTACGATACTGGATTGGAAATTGGATATTTAGATTATTACTTATTGTTAGGACTTTTAGACCTAAGAACTAAATGAACCTTAACTTTTGGACTTCGTGAACATAATGAATATGGATTTGGACATTTAAAATTACCACTAAGGCTCAGAATTTAAATTAATTACTTAATTGGTCGGTAATTCTTAAAAGTTTAAAAAAAAAAGGAGTACCACATCTGAAGGTCAATGTTTCTTTCTTTTACTTTTCCCTATAGTTTTGATTTTATTTTTTTTTCTCTTTTGCATTTATTATTTTTGTTTCACATTTATGCTTCATTATTGTGTCGTTAATTTATATGGCTGATACTATAATACTGCCTATTTTGTTAATATCGTGTTAATGTGTTATTATGCTTGGTTTAATTAATTTATTTATGTGGCTAATTTAACCGCTTGTTAAGTTATTTTCATTTCAATTTATTAATTTTATTTTGCATTTTTTATTCTTGTACATTTATATTACTTGCTTATTTAATTTTCATTTTTTATTTGTGTAAATTTCATTTAATATTCCATGTATTACTTACTTGTCTGCGCATCATTTTCTTAGCTTAATTTAACACACAAACACACATCATTAGCATTGTATGCAATGTTGGTCTGATATAGAAAGTGACAGATTAACTAGGAAATGACCTTCACCACCTTTAGACATGTCCGACACCAAAACTAATAACTTTTCATAGCACGGAGGTATCCAAGCCCTATAAAATTTTCATGAACAGCTTAGGACATTTAGAGATTTCATGCATCCTACTAAAACAGGAGCACCATTATGTATAGTTTTCCTCTTGATAAATCACATTTGAATTTCGAACCTGGTATTAGTCAACTCCGACCTACTTTTTATAGTTTTAAGTCTAAAAATCTATACTTACATTTGAGAGAATTTGAAGAAGATTACAACACTTTTACTAATAAAAATTATAACATGAACATAATCAGACTTAAGTTTTTCCCTTTCTCACTATAGGAAAAAGCTAAAATACGGCTACAAAACCTTATGTCAGGATCTATTAGAACTTAGGATGAAATGCAAGAACAAATTTTTGAAAAAATTCTTTCTAGCCAACATAACAAATTCTTTCAAAAGACAAATTACTACTTTTACTCAAAAGTCAGGAGAGACTCTTTGCCAGTGTTATGATAGGTACAAGGAGTTACTTAACAATTGCTCACACCATGATTTTGAAACATGGAGGTTGGTGGCTTGTTTCTATGAGGGATTAACATCCCAAACTAGAAAAGTGGTTGAAATGATGTGTGATGGTGAGTTTAGCGACAAAAGTCCTGAAGTTGTATTGGATTATCTTGACTCTATAGCAAAGAATGCATAACACATGGACACAGTTGGTTCGAATGAGTCATCAAGTAAACCCTAGTCATCTTCATCTAGGGAAGGCATGTACAACCTTAGGGAAGACCATAACCTTCAAGCCAAATTTGCATCTTTAGCTAGAAAAGTCGAAGTATTGGGTCGAAAAAGAATGATAATGTTAGATTTGTTCAAGATATTTAATGTCATTTTTTACAATTCCACTAACCATTTTACACAGGACTGTCCGGTGCGAGCTCTAGAAGAAAGTTTGTACAAAAAAGCCTGTTCTTCGAATTTTTTTTTTAATTTATATGAATGGCTATTCTTATGTTAAACAAAAGATAATATAGATAGCGAATAAATAATTGTAAATTGCAGAGTTTTATCATGTGTCCTTAATAATAATTTAATGAATTTTTTTTTGTAATATCCTTACACTTTAATTGTTATTGGGTAAAAAATAACAATTCTACATTCTATTAAAATTTTCTTAATGGTCAACTATGGTCAATGATATAAGAATAAAAAAATTAAAATGAACGGGACTTGAGTGTTAAAATTTAGAAATACTGTTTGGTTATTTTATTTTTAACAAACAATTCGGACTGTAGTGCAAGTAAATCAGAAAAAGACAAAACTAAGAGGTTACTAAGGGGATACTTATTTCCACCCTATTATATGTGTAAACCCACCCCATTACCAAAAAATATTTATAATAAATACACATTATTTTTAATAAATACAAATCAATAAGAATATTTGTATAATTAATCAATTAAATCACTCTTAACATTTTTTGAACTTATTTTTTTAACTATTAAGATTGCTTTAATTTAAGTTTTATTTAATTATTTTATCTTTATGATATAAATGACCCAATTACTGAAAAAAAATATGTGTTCTTATATCTAACTTTTCAAATGAAGTCTAATAATTGTCCATATTTTATATGTAAATGACATAAATTTGACAGCTTAATAATTGACATGAGTATTGACCCATAAAGACATTATGTTGATTTAATTAAAGGTTAATAGTCATAGAAATAAAGTAGAATTGATCATTTAGAAACAATGAATTTTGTATAAAATAAAAAAAATTGAAGTGAAAGTAAATTTATGGTGCTTTTACATTTTAAGGATAAAATAGTCAATTTAAATTTAGGCTAAAATAATCTTAGTTGTTAAATATAATTAAAAAAACTAAGTCACAAAAATAAATTAAGAATTTAAGAAAAAATTGATTAATTAATTCTTTAGAATTCTTCTTTATTTGAAATTTTTAAAAATAATGTGAGTCTTTTATAATTATTTTGAAAAGTGGGGTGGATTCATAGAATTTGTGGGGTGGAAATATCGCCACCCACATTTGTAATATAGACTTCTGCCCTTAAATTTCATAAAGCTTTCTCACATCAAACTTTTACGCCTGCATGAAAACAACGAGGCATCATGAAATGGAACATTTAGTTCTCTGATTTCTTTCTGTAAAACTGCTAATAAATATATAACATATCATCTTTAATTATCTTTAGTATAAGATTTTTTGGTAACGCAAACAATTTTGAAATTTCTGCTAGCTGAGATACGATGATCGATCTCTTGCCAGCTTATTTATATACATAATAATTTCATGCTATATATTATTGTTTTTCTTAATTAAATGTGATGCGTGGGTCATCATCATCAATAGCAATCAATTATGAAATATTTGGTTCGTTGGTAGCTGCCATTACCCATCTTATAATTTAATAACATTCATCAATTGGCTATAAATAAGGGTGGATGGGAACTGGAAGGATAACTATCGAACAGAAATTTTTGGATTCGAGTAGGTGAGCTAAGTTAAAAATAAATTTGACTCATTAAACCAGTAAACCTAATTTTGATTTCTCACTAACGCCAACGAACATCAAATAGCATTAAAATTTAAAACACCAAGCAGCTTACAGCCCACAGCTCACAGCCGCCGTTCAACAGACCAATCGTGCATCCTTGCTCAGCCCTATTGTGTGGTTGTTAATTGCTAGCACTTAAGTGATTTGGTAGTTATATACGTTAGTCTGTAATAGCACCAAAGAGTTGTCATATTCAATTTTTTCAAGAGGGGAGCTATTGGCACCCATCGTACATCCTATTAAAAATTCATCTTATTAACACCCTTTTTAATTCCAAAAATACCCTTATGTCAGTTGTTCTAAACAACATTTTCTCTTTAAAAACCGCAAAAACATGTATTTTTTTTCGTACTTTTCCCATCAATCTTTCCATCTTTATTTTGAATTAAATGTACATTTTAATTTAGAGTTTAAAACTAATCCTCAAGGAAATAATTAACTTATAAGAAAAATATTAAAAAAGAGAGAGAGGAAGAGGGTGTTCTTGATGTTTATATCCTAACAACTGAGTTATCATGATCCATGAGGTGTTGCAAAGAGAAGAATTTTGCTTTTATGGCAGTTATTGTTGTGTAGATTAGAGTAACCTACAAGTTTATAATTTTCAACTTCAATTTATGTGTTTCTTTCTTTCTTTATTCCTATCTTTAAAAGAATAAAATAAAATAAAATTCATCAAACCTACAAAAATAATTACGACAATACAGCAAATTCACCTCAAAATTCTTAAAGCCAAACTTTTATTTTTGGATGTCTCAGTACCAATTTTGGCGAGAGTGAATTGTATACATCCTTACAAACTTTTTTTATGTATTTGAGTACCAAAAAGCTTTTTGTTGGTTAGTAATTCTTAAGCAATTCGTATTCATTCGATTTTGGGATTAGCAAGAAATTATATTAATATAGTAGTAGAACAGGATGGATGCTGAATGCAAAGTATTGACCAAAAAACAGGACAGGTAAATTGTGCAGGAGTGGATGTAAAGAATTAGTGGAAGGAGAAATAATGATAGGTTTAAATAAATTTATAAATATCCTTTAATGTAATTTTAACAGAAAGGTGTTTTATGAGAATAATGAAAGGGTGCTAATAGCTCAACTTTTTTTTCAATTTTAACAAGAAGAGAGAAACATGGAATCAACCGACCTATAGTATACATAGAAAAGTTAAAAATTAAATATATTGATGTTATTTATCAATCCTAACAAATCTGTCTGAATTCGATTCAGAATCAATTGAAATATTCAATCGGATTTTTTTCCCTTTATCCAAAAATCATCCGGATCTGATTTTACTCACTCTAATTCCAGCTGTTAGCTCCTTCCAACTTCGAATAATTTATTTAAAAGGAAGGTAATACAATCTTCTATTTGTCAAAGATGCAACAGAGTACCGGAGGATAGCTTCCATGCTTTGGTGGGATGTAAATTTGTCAAGAAGTTACGGAGGTTATCAATCATGCTTTGTTCAATCATTGGTTGGTTCTATTTTCAAGGAGAATTTCGAGTCTTTTATGGTTTTGGCCTAGTCAATCTGAAGGGATAGAAACTTGACTCTTCATAATTACGTGGAGAATGACATTTTGGGCTCAGTGATCAGAGTTGAATCTCTCATTGAGAACTATAAACTGGCGCAACAGTCCCTTGTGACAATGCCTTCTATAAATCAGAACCATAAGGAAGAAAGATGGGTTGCTCCTCCAGATAATTGGCTTAAACTCAACATCGATGCTGCTATTAAATCTCCACAGGGTATTTGTGGCCTTGGGGCTATTATCAGAAATGCAAGAGGAGAAGTTATGGCGGCATTAGTCAATATAAAGCGTTTATCTGGGGATGTGGAATTTGAAGAAGCGGATGCAATCTTTCGGGGGATTAAGCTGGCAATTAACTTGGGTCTAACTCCTTTGATTGCCGAACTTGACTCAGTTAATGTTGTTAGTCTGATTGATGGAAGCTTGTATAGCAAGAAAGAAATTGGTTGGCTAGTCTCGGAGATCAAGGGCCCTATAATTAATAGAGCTCCCATTATGGTCAAATATACTCCTAGATCCTGTAATATGGCAGCTCATAATTTAACCAAACTGACTTTTTCTTTTCCAGAGAGATACATTTGGATTGAAGATTATCCTGTAGAAATTACAAGTTTCTTGTAATGTTTCGTTCTTTTAATATAATCAGTTTTTTTTTTCAAAAAAATAATTCCAGTGTTAGCTATAAATAAAATAATACATTAAATACTGCAGAGAATGTCGCACTTGATATCCTTATTTTGAGGATATTATAATCTTTCTTGCACGCTTCTTATAGCTCAATTACTGCCCAAGTATTTACATGTAAAATTATAATTAGTCTTGAGGAGTAATGAGGAAAGTTTGACTTTCTTCATGCTATACCAACCTGTTTTGGCAGGTTGCTATTAACTCGCGTGTATTCTTTTTTATTTTCAATTAAACAATATGGTTTTTTTTTTAAAATCTTATATTGAAAGAATTAATGCTCTACTAAAGCGGATAATAATCCTAATCAAATGAATAGCCAGGCCAATGTTTCAATACTTTGTCGTAAATGGGACCATAGCTTCGGTAAGGAATGAAAATACAACATGCTACGTGCCTGATTCCTGAACCCTAAAATTAAGGGTAAAGCTAATTATATTCTAAAATTTATTTTGAATGTTCATATTTTATTAAAGTTATATATTAATAAAAAGAATGGAGTTATATACACTCTAAAATTACTCTAAGCATGCTATTACTAGGTGCACTCATCTGTTAATTTTTAAAAAATGAATTATATTTTATACACTGTTTCAAATGTTAAAACAGTCCTCACTTAATTCTTTTTGAATTGATTATCTTTATTTGCTCTACACACTCATGAAAATGCTATATAACCCAAACAAATAAATCAATTAACCAATATATCCTTTAGCCAAATCAAAAACGCTGCTTGCTTTGCTTTGCAAGTTCTGAGTTAGAATCAGGATGAGAGGTGAAGATGAAATTTTTAATTGTAGCAGTCGATTAACTACACTCAGCAATCATAGGGAAGACACGTGGTATGGGAGCTGGTCGCAAGCTGAAGTCTCACCTAGGACTCAAAGGTGGGCTGATAAGTCATACTACCTCGACAATGAGTGGAAGAAGCCATTTGCTAGTTCTTCCCATGCTAAAGGCATTGTTCTTGAGAAGATAGGTATTCAAGCTAAGCAGCCTAACTCTACTATCTATAAGTGTGCTAGAGTTCAACTTATCAAAAATGGAAAGAAGATTGTTGCTTTTGCTACAAATGATGGTTGCTTGAACTGTATTAAAGAAAAAGATGAGGTGTTAATTGCTAGATTTGGATGTAAGGGATATGCCGTTGGTAACTTTGGATTATTATTTTTTTCTTTTGGATTTGGTTGAAGATTTTTATGCCGCAAAAATGCCTGCTGGGTTGTAATACCTTAATGTTGTGGACTAGCTTATAAGAGTTTGAATAATTGTCCATATTACTTTGGCATTGTGGAATGACATGTATCTTTTGGCCTAAAAAGGAGAAAAAATTCAATTAACTAATATAAACTTGTTTAATATCGTCATAACATAACTCAAAAAGAAGTAACTATAGTCATACAAAAAATGATTAATCTTCCAGACAAAAATATATCAAGAAACTTATTGAGAATTACTTTCAACATCTATTATTATTTCTTTTGTAGCTATATCGCCACCAATTATTTCCTGAAAATGTTGTATGCGAGGATTATATATCATCTCCCATCTTTTGGCACAAAAACTATGAAATCTTTGCCAATTGATTGCTACATGTGGGATAGGATGTCCTGGTAACAAGAACACCTACATATATTTGATTGATTTTAATTAATAGAATGGCTTATTAAATTCAACATAAAAATTAGAAAAATATTAAAAAAATACCTCCACAAAAAGATTGTTATTTACAAAGCCAAGAGTGATCTATCTACGACAATGGCTTATTAAATTCAACTTAAAAATAGAAAAATATTAAAAAAATACCTCCACAAAAGATTGTTATTTATAAAGCCAAGAGCGCTCTATCTACGAGAATCTAGGTATTGGCATTGACCTAAGAGAAAGGAAGGTAAAGCACTGGTTTATTGATAAGTGGAATACCGCAATTTCGTAGGATGATGCAATAAGATGCCCCACGTCAGGCATTGTCTTCCATCTATCAGATCTTGGAAAGTTCTCAAAATATGATATTGTATGAATTAATTCGTTGACACTCTCGTATGTCCCATATAAATGGCTATAATGCTGAACATTCAGATGCAACTCATTTAGCATATCTTTCCTCACTTGTAACTATCCATTCTCACTAAAACCCATTAAGTTGGCTATCGTTAAACCCACAATCACAATCAGGGGTGCGACATCTTTAATATGATGTATGTATGATTGTAACGCAACTGGAAATTCATTAACAAATGGATTTGACTTAGCATTTTTTTTTTCTATAAACCTAGCAACAAATATTAGGAAAAAAATGTGAAAATACAAACTATCATTAAGAAATGTGTGTGTGTAAAATAATAAATCGAATACAATTAAATTAAATAATACCTTTTGCTTTAGTTGCTTATTTCCATTAACTTGCATTGCAGTTCTTATGAATGCAATTGTAGGTGAACAACTTTCTTTTCCTGATAAAACAATCTCAAAGGAAGACGGGTCACGATGCATTAGCTTTTGAATTTGGTCGACCACGTGTATTTTTCTTAGCTTTTGGTTCTACGAGAGATGTAGACTGAGGATTATCAATTTCTATCAACTTTTGTAGAATATGTAACTTCGTATCATCATCATTCTTATTAAAGCATTTGGCAATTAAGTCAAATATCAGTCAGTAACTCATCTCTGCCTTTCTCTTATTGTGACGAATCAAGTCAAGTTTCTTCCAATGTGAATCAATATATTCTAAAGGCATAGGTCAACTTTCCCTTTTATATTTTGTAGTCTCATGAGCACAAGGTAAACCATGTGTACTATAAATTGTATAACCACAGCACAGACACATCTATACCAATGGAACTAGCATGCTTCGACTCACTTAAACACCATTTGCAATGTAGCTATAAAAATAAAGCCTCGAACCTCTTTAAATTTAGCAGGTTTTATTGACCTATACAATTATATGGTCTTTTGATTTTGATGATAACAAACCATGTGTCAAGGAAAATAGAAAATACATATATCCTTATATATCATTCTTTAAACATGTAAGTAAATGAATGTATGATTAAAGCACTTAAAATGTTTTCATTGTACTTTCAAGAAAAATTCTTTTATGTGGATACATAATCTCTTCAAATGTGTTATTGAATTTTTAAAATAAGTGTTGTTTTTAAATCCTAAAAATAAGCTTGTTCAATTTTCATAAAAGTTGTCGAAACAAAACTTCATTTTCTGTGTAAACGGCAAATTGTTATAATTAAAACCGTAAGTCGATAAGGTTAAAAATGGTCTCTGGACACAAGCGCCATGCCACTAAAGTTAAAGCGACCAACCAACTTCAATCAATGACTCTTTGGAATTCAAACAGTAAACCATCAGACCTGAAGTGGCAAACTGATCGCATCTAAATGACTCTATAGAATCAAATGGCAAACCGACATCTTACAAGAGGCAAACCAATTACGTAGAAATTTCAAATTCAGGCATAATGATAAGTTGCCATAAAAGCAAATGGCAAACCGTTTCAACATAAATGGTAAACTAATTATGTCTAGAAAGTCAACAATGGCTAGTTTTTGTTTTTGTTTAATCTATAAATAGGTGAGGAAAACTCATTTCAAAGTCATTATGAATCTTTTGCAATCTTAACAGGATTTGAAAGTGTTTTGAGCTCTCATTTGCTTACACATATTTATTGACATATGTTTGAGCTATCATTCGCCTATATACTCTTAAAGAGAGTAACATTGTGAACTTCAGTTTTATATTTCAAAATTAAGTGTTCGTAAGTGTCGGAAACACTTGAAAAAAGATGTGTGTGTTTATCTTGAATTGTAAAGGTTTATTGATACCTTTGAAATTAATTGTAAACTTCTTGAAGCATTGGGTTATAAGGCTTGGATAGTGGAATCCTCAAGCTCGGTATGGATGTAGGTAGGTTTGCCGAACCACCTAAAAATTTTGTGTTTGCTTTCTTCTTTCTTATCTTTTTAAACTTATTCGTTGTTAAATTTATTGTTATTGAATTTCTTAAGGCATTAGTTTAAATTGTTTTGTGATTCTATTCGTTTAATATTTTTTTAAAAAAACACTTCACTCCTCTCTTCTGTTGCTTAACTAGAATTTCATTTGGTATAAGAGGAAGGTTCTCTTTTTAGGACTTAACCGTCTAGAGTAAAAGATATATGGCAAGCCAAAATGACTTAACTTTTTTGGAAGGACAATCCACAACTAGACCTCCATTTTCCGATGGACATGACTATCCTTATTGGAAAACTAGGATGAGAATTTGCTTGCAAGCATTAAATTGTGAAATATAAGAAATTGTTTGTGATGGTCCATTCACACCTAAAATGAAAAATGAAGAAGGAGAAGAAAGTCCAAAACCTTCAAGTCAATGGAGTGGGTGGGAAAAGAGCAAAGTTTCTCTAAATTCCAAAGCCATGAATACTTTATTTTATGCTTTACATAAGAAAGAATTTTATAAAGTTTCAGGTTGTTCTAATGCATATGAGATTTGGAAGAAACTTGAAGTTATATATGACGGAACAAATTATGTTAAAGAGTCTAAAATCGATGGATATACTAGGCAATATGAGTTGTTTCCAATGAAACAAAATGAGAGTGTTTATTCCATGTACATTCGATTTACGGACATTGTAAACCCTCTAGGAGCCTTAGTAAAGACCTTATCAAATAGCAAAAAATTAAAGAAAATTATTAGGTCTTCACCAAAAGAATGGAGACATAAAAGAATTGCCATATAGGAAGCTAAGGATTTAAATACTTTATCTATTGATGATTTAATTGGCTTACTTATTTCTTATGAAGAAGATTTAGCAATTGAAAAAAGAGATGAAGACAAAAAGAAGAAGAAGAGCATTACCTTGAAAGCTTCAAGACTTGAGAGCGATGAAGAAAGTGAATTTGAAGATGAAGATATCGCAATAGTTGCCAGAAAATTCATAAAATTCTTCAAGAGCGAGCGAATAAAGTTCAGAAATTTCAAAAATCAAAAAGAAAAGAAAGAGGTAATCATTTTCTTTGAATGTAAGAAGCTTGAACACATAAAATTAGAATGTTCTCTTCTCAATAAATTGAAAAAGAAAGCTATGGTGGCAACATGGGATAGCAATGACGAAGAGTCCACAAATGAAGAACAATCACATGAGGTGTCAAACTTGGCACTTATGACAATTTGAGATGAATGATTTGATGAACTTGATGAGAAAAATCATCTTCCCTTCTATGATGAATTGTTTGAAGCTTTCAAAGAATTGCATGATGATTGAAAGAAGATTGGATTGAAAAATGCTTCGCTTAAAAAGAAAAATGTGGAATTCTCAAATAAGAATGGTTCTTTAAATGAAAAGATTAAATGTCTTGAAATAGAGAATAAAAGGTCGCATGGTGAAATCATGTCTTTAAATAAAAACAAAATATTTCATTTAAGCATGAAAGTTCACTTATTAATGATTTGATTAAGGAAAATGAACCGCCAAAGAAAAAGAGGAATGACCTCAATGATATTGTTTTAAAATTTGCAAATGGTCAAAAGAATTTAGTGTGTTTTTGACAAAGGAGGCATTGGTTACAAGCCTAACTTGAAACAAAAATATTATAACAATTACTTTGTTAAGGCTACCTCTATTGATGACCATCAAATTGTTTGCAGCTATCGCAATGGAAATGGTCATATGAGTGAAGCATGTTTGATTAGGAGAAATGCTTATCTTGGTATTAAACCAGTTTGGGTTGCAAAAGGAACCATCACTAACATTCAAGGACCCAAAAAGCTTCGGGCACCTAAAAACTTAATATGAGACTTTTCTATAAGGATCAAAGAAGAAAAAAATAAATGATATTTGGATAGCAGATGCTCAAGACATATGATCAGTGACTGCTCTTGGCTATCAAGTTTTACCAAAGTTGAAAATAGTGGGGAAGTGTATTAGGAAGGCAATTTGAAAGGAAAAATTGTTGGAATAGGCAATGTCAGTAAAAACTCATCCACCATTATTGAAAATGTGTGCTTAGTTGAAAATTTTAAGCATAACTTGCTTAGCATTAATCAATTATGTGATAAGGACTATAGAGTTATCTTCGATAGATCAAAATGTGTTATTGAGAATGCATGTGATGGTAAAATTCTATTTGTTAGAATAAGATGCATAAATGTATACACCATTGATAAAAATTAACTAGAAATAATGTAAAAAGTCGTTGACATTACGGAATAAAACGAATGTAATGATTACATCTAAATTCATAAAATAGGCTGCCAGTCTAATAAGTTAAAAAGTTGAAATATGGACTATTTTTAAAAATCTCCCTGAGGCTTGGGATAGTTATAGCTGGATGGTGGGCTTCCTTGTACTCTCACCGACTCGTATGAATGCCCGTGTAATGTTAGCATTTGAGGGCAAAACTGTAAAGGATTTGTTAAAACTTTAAAAGTTTAAAATTTAAACAAAAATGCTTTGAAACCCATTAGATAATTGCATTACCCAATTTCACTTAATTATCCATTGTGTAAAATATTGAATTTTCTCTTTCATAACACAAAACTCAATGGAAGTACCTCATTGTCACAAATGGAATTCAAACCATAACACAAAACTCAATGGAAGTACCTCATTGTCACAAATGGAATTCAAACCATTTTCATTCCGCCTGCCTACTCACAGTCGTTGGAATCGAAGCAAGTCATTACAAAGAGCATATAACCCATGAACAAGACAAGCTTAGGTGGTTGGAAAAGATTGTCGATTAGTGATTATCAACAGCAGCCTAGTTTTGCTATTGGTATTGGAGCTCGAAAGAGATAAGTTACTTTATCAAAGTTCAAAATTTATTGTTTAGCTTTCATTTTCTTGTTTATGGAGGTAAAGATTTTAGAAATTGTTGTTAGTTGCCTTTGATCTATTGTTATGAAGTTAGCAGTGGAAAAATTGGTTAATAGGAGAATAGGTTCAAACATATGTTTGCATGAGTTGAAAAAATTATTATTGATTGTGTTTTGTTTGTGATTCATGCTATTCATAGTGTAATAAGGCATATAAACCCAGTAATTTGTGATTTTTATTTGAATGGGTATGTAAAAATAAAAGTAGTCACAACTGTCTTTTTTATTTTTCTAGCCAAATTTTTCTGAGTTGGAACTATTGTTATCAAGTTGGCGGTGGAAAATTGATTAAAACGAGAATGGGTTCAGACATATTATGCATTAGTTGATGAATATTGCTATTGATTGTGTTTTTTGTAATTTATACTATTTATACTTTAGGGAGGCATATACGCCTATGAATTTATGATTTTTATGGGAATGAGTATGTAAAATAAAGGTGATCACAATTGTCTTTTTGATTTATTTGGGCCAAATTTTGCTAAGTTTGAACTGTTGTTATGAAGTTGTTGTATTTTTGTACGACAAGCCAAAACATAGCAATTTATTTATGTATTTACTATTTGTATTTGAATTGTGAATGTGATTATTGTTATTTATTATTATTATTGAAATTTATTAATATTATTACTTTTTTTCATTATTATTATTATTTTTAATTAGTTATTTATTTATTTATTTATTATTAGGGAGCTGCTAAGTTACAGCTGCTGTAACTTACAGCTGTAACTTTTTTGAGTGAATAGTAACTATGTGGTGTTACTGTTCACTCGAAAAAATTACGGTTATAAATTACAGCAGCTGTAACTTAAAAAAATTCTTATTATTATTGTTATTGTTACTATTGCTATCACCATCACCACCACCACCACCACCACCAAAGGACAATAATTAACAAAGACACTTATGCTATGCTTTCACTTATAATGTCTGCATATGCCTTTTTTTTTCTAAGATTTTGATTCTAAAGAGATGTTTTTGTCTAATTGCAACTACTGTTACATGGACATACAGGCAGTTTTGCAGGCAATATGATTTTTGTTGCATCAGTGATATCGGATTAGTAGAGCTTGAAGAAATTATGGGAGGATATCAGAGATTTATGCTTCATTTAGCCAATTAGGCATGCCATTGAAGTAAGATTAGGCTTATGTTACCTTGAACGACATATACTATTACTGTGAAAAGTGACTGCGATGCAAGATGCATTCAACAAACTACAGGATAAAAAGTATACTTGGGCCATGTTCATCATAGGACTAAGTTAGGAGACCTGATAAGAGACAAAGACAATTCAACTTTGCTTAGAGACACAACTGACATTAATGAAAGTCCAACTAAATAGTTTGTTGTTCCACTATAGCATGAAGCAGAAATGGACTAGTTTGACTTTACAGATGGGAATGAGTTTCCTCTCCTTAATTTGAATGATGAAGTTCATTGTGAAGAGTTCTGGGTCCAATTATTGCCATAGAAGATTCAATTGAAAGCTACTAGCAACTGATGATAGAGATGCCTATAAATATGAATCTGCAGAAAAAGGAAATGAAGAACATTTGCCTTATGCTAATAGTGAAAGAGATTTTAATCAATTTGATAATGTTGAGCTTGATAATGGTTTGGATGACTATCAGTTTGATAATGATAATTGTATTGATTCAGGTGAGACTAATGACGAGGCTACTCAAGAACTTTTTGTAGATACAAGACAAGTACTGGTGGTTTTTATTTTGCAGGTAATGGTGAAAATATTGTACTTAAACCTGGTCAGTTGTTCAAGGATGTACATGCATTTAAGAGCGTTGCAAAGGTGTATGCAATAAAAAAATACAACAGGATGTAGTTAGTCCAAACTAGAATAAGGGGCATTTTCAGATTAAAACACACTGTTTAGAGCATACTTCTGCAAGAAACAACGAAAACTATGAAACAACATCAACGTGGATAACCATTAGCTTTTTCATCTCTTTAGAGTTAATACTCAACTACTAATTGATGTCATTACATCAGAACTATTCGAAAGATGTAGATAACTTGCTATAATCAGAGGTTGTATCAGGTAAGAAACAAGGCCTTAGAACTCTTGAACCCATAACATAAAATAAGCTATAGCAAACTGTTCAAGTATATGCATTATATACTTGCTTTTAATCATGATTTCACCATATCATTAGATAGGGATTGGTTAGGGGGTGAAGTAATCCTCATTTTAAGAGATTCTTTGTGTTCTTTGATACAAATAGAAAGGGATTCTTTGGGGGCTTTGGGTAATTTATAAGCGTTGATGGTCATTTTTTGAAAAGTCCTTATACGAAAATGTTATTGTTTTGTAGTTAGGTAGGTGCTAATTATGGCATTTATCCAATGCCAGTATGCGTAGTAGAAAATTAAAACACAGAGTCTTGAGTTTACTTTATAAAAAAACTATATGAACAGATCAGTTGCAATGATGAGGAAGACTTGTGTTTCGTAAGTGATCGACAGAAGGGGATATTGAATGTTTTAGAGAGGGTGTTTCCTCAAAATTTAAAGAGATTATTGCAGGCATATTTATGCGAACTTAAAGCAGAAATTTTCCAGTATTTTGTTTAGGAAACTATTGTGACAAGCATGTAGAAGCGCAATTATTGCTGATTCTAAGACAAACATGGCTGAACTAAATGAAACTAATCTTGCTGGACATGATTGGTTGATGCAAATACTAGAGGTCTGTTGAGCCAAACATTATTTCCCTATCCACACTAAAAATAACCATATCACCAACAACATGACTCAAACTTTCAACAACTGCAATTCAAATTTCAGAAGGGTGTTGATCCTTATGATGCTTGAAGAAATAATAAGGAAAATGATGAAACTGATTCAATATGCGACATCAATAGGTTCTTATTTGGCAGGATGAGTTGCCTCTAGTTGTGAGGAGGAGTATTATAAAAGCAAGGGAGGCGTCTAGATCATTGACAATGATATTTAGTCATAATGAAACATTTGAGGTGATGGAAAATGTGTCTATGAGGACTATTATTGATTTGTTGAGAAAATATTGTGACTGCAATGAGTGGGATAATCAAGGATGCCTTCCAAGCATACAATCTGTTGCATTGATGCCATGAGGTAAAATGTGAATGACTATGTTCACCCGCTGTTGAAAGAAAACAACATTTAAGAACACCTACTGCCACTAATTATATCCAGTGACTGATGAGAGCAAATGGTCTCCATTTATGCATGATAATCTTCAACTACCACTTATCATAAGACCTGCTAGCAGGCCTATGACCAAGAGAAAGAAAGAATTTGGTAAAGCGAAGTCCTTCAAAATGAGTTCCATTGTGAAATACTCAAGATATGATGAGTAGGGCCATAATGTAAGGTACTTATGCAGTGTTTGATGGTCAAGAAAGTGGAAGTGAAGTGAAATTCTTCAAAAGTCAATTATTAGGGTTTTGTAATTCATTTTCATGCATGACTATTTTCAAAGTAACACACACACACACACACACATACATATATAAGGTGAATGCTTTAATTTAAAATATGGTGATGGTGACATTACTTCAAGGGCTGCATCTGCTGGAAATATGGTGTCGACTCAGTCCATTGTTATTGGACATTGTACTATCTTATCTATTTCATATATATTTTGTTTATATTATCAAATAAAGTGTACATAAAAACTAGATAAGGTTCAAATTAGGTCTATTTACTAATAAAGGACAAGTAACTCAAGAGTAACAAATTTAAAGCTATTGCATTCAACAACAAGTCAACAACACAATTGTATATATTATTGTCAAGGCGGCAGTACCCAAGCTAATTCCATACAACACATTTTTTTGAGGGATCTAATGATACAACAACTTTTTATGTGTAAGCATTGCAATTAAGATGTAGTATCATCTTTTGATACTGAGTCATTGGCATAAGATTTAGTTTTTGTATCTTTTGTATAAATGTGATATAAACAAAATCACATTATGATGACAATTACATGTGTGGATTACAACTTGTCTATCATGGCAAACTGTTAGTTTATTTATTTATTTATTTTTGGGTAAATATAGGCTACTACTATTGTAGATGTTGATGAAATTAAACTAATTATGATTGTCACCAACTATAAGCTACTGAAATACACACAAGGAATCATTGTCTTTCAAATTATGGTGCCATTGTGCTAAGTCATATTGAGATCTAACTTTTTGAAGCACTCGCTGATAACTGATTTGGTTTTTGTTGCTAGTTCATTGGTGAGTTGTTTTGCTAAAGTTACATGATTGTTGGTTTGGTCTTTAATTTAATTATTGTTACTTTATGTTGCTGGTTTGGTGCTCAATTTCAAGCCTGGTTCTAAACCTTGCTGTGTTTTGGTGATGTTCATTTATCCATTGCCACCTTTGTTTGATAGTTTGTTGTTCAGTTATTTTTTATGTGCTTTTGTATCTTGGTGTTGGTAGGTTGTGTTTAGTTTGGAGGCTAGCTCCATATCTTATTGTTTAATGTTGTTATAGACAAGTTTTCGTCTATACAGTCTAAAAAATAAGGGAACGCCGTCGAGGTTTAATAGCCAAAGTGGTGTTGATTTGAACTATTAGTACATTTGCTTACTGTTTTGGTGGTATTGGGTTAGTAGTTTAGTTTTGTATATTACTGTTACTTTATTTGCTGGTTTGGTCTTCATTTGCATGCTAGTTTTCAATTTAACTGCTATCACATACAAGCATACCAATGTGGTGTTAATTTTACATGTTGGAATTTTTATCAGGATGGTTTGTTGTTTATATGGCACATTCTTTTGAACTGAACTAGTGTTATTTGTGCTTGTTGCAACTTGTTTGTGCAAGGAGGGTTAGAGATATGTGTGTTCTAGATAGCAATTAAGCATAAACTTCTATGATTCTATTACTAATTCAGGATACAAGCATCTAAATTACCTAACTTTAGTTAAACACGCATTTTTTTTTTTTAGAGTTTAGGACAAGAGTTACATTTACATCTTAAGTATCATAACATTCACTGCCAACAACATTCCACTACATTAATCTTTATTGCACCTTCAAAGTATCTAGATTTCTATAGCTTCTTGACAATGCTCTTGACTTCCTTCACATTATTCTCTATTACACTAATGACATGAGAAACCACCATGCGAACCATATTTCCTTAAAAAAAAACTCCACTGTTGAAGTCATCTCTTTTAAGAACCCATAACTTAAAGTAGTCGCATTTGGGTTTGTTCATGCATGTATAATACAACTTGCCAAAAACTTGTTGTGCAAATTTTATTATACTCACAAACGTACGAATCTATTATAGTATAGATTAATAGTGATATGTATCGATCCCACCAAAAAATAGATTTAATTATGCGTAGGGTTAACTTTCTAAGTGTGTGTGAATTGACTGAAGATAATTTTTGAATAGTATTAAAATTTAAAATAAAAATAGTGGGAATAAATTACGGACGAAACAATGCAAATAAAATACTTGAGTCTCTAGATTCACACTCAACATTTCACTATAAATTTAATATTTTATTTTAGTTCCAATTAATTTATGCGAGGGCGTTTCTACTCCTCATAAGTTCCACTATAATAAATATGGTATCAAGAACTCAATGTACTAGAGGATAATGATCTTTCACTAAGTGTGGTGTCAAGTACATGATCTTCTGCTAAGTGTGGTGTCCAGTATATGTTGTACCAGACGATGATAATCCTTCGGTTGACAACATGGCAAGACCATACACGAAATAACTTAGATGCACTCTCTGTCAATACTGAGTCAAGACAATCCATAAATACTAAAGTGAAGTTTCTTTATAATAAATATGGTGTAAAGTGCTCATTGTGCCAGACAATAATAATCCTTCACTAGGGAGCCAGTATACTGTGGAAAATCTAGACAAGATACACTGTTTATCTACAAAGAGTCAAAATAACCACATAATTAGAGAGAAAGAAAAAATAAACCTACCTAATTAAGCTCATAGATCATGTTGAGGCGTCACATTTAACCCAAGTTAGAAATTAAATTCCACTTATATTTGAACTAGGGGTAAAATGATAATTTTATTAAAATATATAGAAAATATAGGATGTAAAAAGAATTATAGAAAATAGAGTTCAAATTTGAATTCAAAACTGTCAAATTGGAGGGACGAACCTCCTATTTATAGATACAATAAGTAAATCATAACCATCAGATGAAAACAATTCGAAGGCGTTGGATTACGCCACGTGGCAATATCTGATTGGTCGGAACACATCATCAGATCTAATAATATGCTGCTACATCATTAGTCAATGTCACATCATTGGTCAATCCACATCATAGGTCAACACAACATTAGTATTTTTTTGTCCAATAGGATGCTGCCACGTCATTGGTCAATGCCACGTCAGTTGGGCCCAATGTCAACTAAGCCTCATCAAAATCATAAAATTATAATTTTACCCTTTATGCCATTTCTAAGATTTTCAGATGTTCTAAGCTCAAAAATGCTATCTGTTTTGCCATCTGACTTCTCCTTCATTGTAAAATAATAAAAATACCCTTGAAATTCATAAAATATTCAAATTATAATAAATCATATACAATCAAAGTTTAATGGACTTTAGTACATAAAAGTAGAAATGTCAATGAGGGTTGGAGTGAAAAATGATGACTTTACCCTTTTATAAGTATGCACTATTTAGCACTGAACAATCATCATCTGATTATGATATCTTTACTTCAGCTCTCTTACAACATCATTATGTACGATTTGAGAGCCTAATCACCCTACCATTAACCTAATTTCTCCACACTGGTTCATATTCTTGTTGCATATTTAACCTACATGATGTGTTTGAGCTTTGGGAATCCATGAGGTTGTTGATGGTTGATATGTTTCAATATTTAGGTTGTCAGTGTATGGCAATGGTATGGCAATGGCAAAATTTTAATGGATTGATAGGAGTGTTGAACAAAAACTTGATTAGTTGGTGAATTGTTTGTGTATCTTTTGCTTGAAAATAGATGTACAATGGTGATGAGGGCTAGCTCTAGGTGAAATGATGTATAATAAAGGAAAGTTGCTGCCAAGATTACTGTTGATAGGCAACTTTAATTATTTTTTTCCCAAGAAGAATAAAATTATTATTGATCAATGTACATTTGTTATTTGTAGGGGTGTTTATGACTTTTCACTAAAATATGTAAGTTGCTACCCGTCAAATTTTGGGTACCAAACTGCACTTCTCCTCAGTTTAATAACCCAAAAAGGTATTTTGATCATTTTGGTAGTCAACTAATTGTCAATATATATTCATACTAACGGCATGGGAGTTAAGTGAGGATATAAGGAAACTCGCCATCTAGCTATAATTACCCCAAACCTCAAAAGAGGTTTTCAAAAGCAACCCGTTGAAATATTGAAATGAACAGGCAGCAAGCATTTATTGCTGAATGCTAATGGAAAATTATAGCTCACGCGAGTTTTTTTTCAATTATTTGTTATAAGATGCAGGTGGCTTACTGTTCCTAATTTTTAGGAACCTCCGTTGAGATTTGGCGTACTAATATTTAGATAGAATGTATTGATATAATTATAAATATCTCATTTGTTGTCAGTATAAAAAAACATATGGCGTCAGTATAGAAGAGTAAATCTATAAAAAGATATTTAAAATTCAAAATATATTTTTACCAGATCAATAAATTTTGACCAACTTGCCTGCTATTGACCGAACCTTGACTAGCCGGCCATGGCTCCACCAGCGGCCGTTGGTGGTGCTTTGCCATTGCCGGGTCGTTGGTGGTGCTTTGCCATTGCCAGAGTCCCCTCCTCATGCCGGCGACCAACCCCGGTCACGACGGCAGCCTCTGAATCAACCGCGTCCACCACCACGCATTAACTCAAGAACATGGTTTTATCTCACAACAGCCCCCACACCTTCGCCACCCCTTTGGCTATTGCTGACCCCACCCAACTGCCGCTGCCATCACCCTTGAGCCATCCCGATACCATGCAGCGGCCTCTGATGTCCCAAGACCCAATTGCATATAACTCTCAAGACTCTAGCTTGTGGCTTTTCACACCGCATACCACTACCGTAATTTCTGTCGTTGATGATGGTTCCATATCATTGCCGTCCATCCCTTTAACTAACCCTCATGCAACCTCGACCTCAATAACATCTCAACAGCCATGAACGCATGATTTTTTCAACTCTCACTTGCTGCCATGTTCAACCTCATTAGATCCCATCGTCACCATCTTCTCAGCCTCTGTTGATGGTGCATCACTGCCAACGAAATCCTCTTTAAATGCAACACACCACCGACAGACGTTTTGTTGAAATGGGTTTTCAAACATTTTGTCAATTCTGATACAGTTAATAATATTTTACTTAATAATATTTTACTTACGAAACAAAAGAAAGCAAATACATACACACACGTATTTTAGTTTTACGAATTCTTTTTTATATTGTAAGCAATGTCAATTACTTTACAATTATGGTCTTTTTCTATGTTTTGTGATTCCGACCAAACTTATTATCCATCAGTTATCAAAGGCTATTTTAATAATTTATTATTTTGGTGGAAATGGTATTTTAATAATTTTGATAGTCCACTAACAGTCAATCTAACTAATAACTAACGACAGGAAAAGTATCAGTAATTATATCAATACATTGTATCTAAGTATTAATATGTAAAACCTCAAGAAAGGTTCCTAAAAATTACCCTTGGCTTAAAGTAGCATGTTTTAATGTTGAGTAAACAATTCAATCATATTGACATACCCCACTTGAGGGCATGACGGAGATGATCAAGAACAATATTCAAGACTATTGAAATGTTTCAAAATTATTTATTTACACCACCAATTTGGATTCATCTAAAAAAAAAACTCATATTCTCATTTAAATATTTTGTGATATAGTTCCTCCCCCCATACATATAGGCAAATGAGATCCATGGTGGCTTTATTGAGTAGAAGATCATCAAATTTCAAACACGTTGGAGTACGTACGGTGGTTGAAAACGGGGACGTGAACAATTTAATACCTAATTACTATTTTTTTTAAGAAAAAAATTGGTGACAATATTTAAATTATGATACTGTATGGATGTAAATAAAAAAAATCTTAATATTTTTAATGATTTAGTTTTTTTGATGGGGTTTATGTCGATAATGTGATTTTATTATTTTACTCTAATATGATTATATCAAGTTTAGAAAATAAAACTATTAATTACTCAGGAATCAATTATCCTTGGAAGTCTCTTTTTATTATTCGAGAATCCACATCGTCTCCTTTAGTAATTATGACAATGGCGGTGAGAATATGAGGATGGGTGCAGGGATGTTGATCCCCTCCTCTCCTTATAGATATGATCACCTAAGTTCGAGTAAGGAAGGTAAAATTACTGTTTAATGGATAATGTTTTTTTGTGCCATCCATTTTTTTTCATACATGTGATTAGTCGTTTAAAGTATTATAGATAAGTTAAAAGAAAATTCTATAATGCCGTAATGAAAATTATAGTATCAATACCATGATAGACATAAATATTATAAATTACATATTGAACTAGTAAATGTAAAGTGAAACTAGTAAATTTATACAAGATTATTAATTATTTAAAAAATTAACATTGTTTCTATAAAATTTTAGTGAAAAATTTATAAAAAATATTTTCTTTAATTAAACATGCAAAGAAATTACTCATTAATTAAACAAAAAATTGTTCTAAAAAAAGTGGAATAAGTTTTATTAAATTGGTTTAACCATAAATTCCATATTTATTCTAGGACATTTGTATAATTTTTTTTCTCCATTTTTTTTATAATAATATCTATTTATTACACAAGTTAATCAAGCGCAATTATTTATCTTGATGTGGATCAAACAAAAATAAAATAAAATAATTGTTATATTCCTAGACACATATATGATATATCAATAAAATTATATCTAATTTTGAGTTTTATGCATACTTTATGTAGTTTCAAACTTTTGACTTGTGCTTGAAGACTATTTAGGGTTTTTGTTGAGAAAAGTGTAGAAAGATACAAAATAACCTCATCTTACAACAACTATAAAAGATATTAAAATACTATTTTTTTAAAAAAAAAATTCGATTTTGAGAATAAATTTCATCTTTAATAAAACATCACATGTATTATAAAAATACAGAGCTAGCATTATTCAATTTAAATAAAAAAAAGTAACAAATATATAAGTTAATAAACATTATAATGAGATTTTATTTTATAACTGTGAATTTTTTTTAATAGTAACTCTTATATTAATTTACTCATTTTAGCTTTTATTCATAAGTTTTTGGCATAATCTACAGAGTATATGTTTTATTTTGCACTTAATATTGATTTACTTATTATATGTTATATTTATAAGTTTTCATTTTATTTACCAGTAATACATTAATTTACTAGTATTATATTAATTTGCTTATTTTACCTTTCATTTACAAGTTTTATGTTTCATTTCTAAAATTTATGTTTTATTTTACAATTAGTGTTGATTTACCAATTTTATGTTATATTTGCAAGCATTTGTTTTGTTTACCAATAATACATTAATTTACTAGTATTATATTAATTTACTTGTTTTACCTTTCATTTACAAGTCTTATGTTCTATTTCTAAAATTTATGTTTTATTTTGCGCTTAATGTTGATTTACTAGTTTTATGTTATGTTTATAAGTTTTCGTTTTATTTATCAGTAATACATTAATTTACTAGTTTTATATTAATTTAGTTGTTTTACCATCCATTTACAAATCTTATATTCCATTTCTAAAATTTATGTTTTATTTTACACTTAATGTTGATTTGCTATTTTTATGTTTTATTTGTAAGTTTTTATTTTATTTACCAGTAATACATCAATTTACTTAGTTTTATAGTAATTTATTTGCTTTACCTTCTATTTACAAGCCTTTTATTTCATTTCCAAAATTTATATTTTATTTTACAGTTAATATTGATTTACTAGTTTTAAGTTATATTTGTAAGTTTTTATTTTGTTTACTAATAATACATCAATTTACTAATTTTATATTAATTTACTTGTTTTATCTTCCATTTACAAATTTTATGTTTAATTTCTAAAATTATGTTTTTTTTACTTAATGTTGATTTATGAGTTTTATATTATATTTGTAAATTTTTGTTTTATTTACTAATAATCATCAATTTACGAATTTTATATTAATTTACTCATTTTACCTTCCATGTACAAGTCCTTATACTTAACTTTTAAAATTTATGTTTTATTTTACAGTTAATGTTAATTTACAAGTTTTTTATTAAATTTATAAGTTTTATATCTTATATACATTATTTATATTTAATTACAGTATTGATACCGTAACTTTAATCATGGCATCATATAATGACCCATAAGTTAAATTATTTTCTAGTGCAAATGTTTGCATGTACTCAACATAGCTTAGACAAAGGTAACTAACCGCAATTTAATACTAAATTATAAGTTTATAACTAGTTATTATTTATTGTCTAATAAAAAAATAACTAGTTATTATTTAGAATTTTGCTAAAGTTGCAGCAGCTGTAACTTAGGGGCTCCCTATTATTTATTGTCTATTAAAAAAAATATTGTGTATGCATAAGTACGAGTTGGAAAGGGCTTTAAAGATATAGGGACATAGATAGGTAGAAAATTTGAAAATTTTTGGCCAAGAGCGTACCAAATTGACGTTGAATACTTGAATGTTGATGTTGATATGTTATTTTATTTAAGCAAAGGAAACAAGCAAGCAAGCAAGCACCTACCCCATGAATTTCATCCACGAATTAGCTTCAAGTTTAAAAAACGCCACAGAGATCAAATTTCATTTTTGATGTTGTGCAAGTTGGCAAATTCCGATATTAGAGCTTGCACGAAAACTCATTTGTTATTGGGCTTATAACTCAATGATAAGTCGATACTCTCAACAATATTAAAGGTATTAATTCGAATCTTCAGATGGACATATTTCCTCTTACAATAAAATTGTGAAATAAAGATGGATTTCTCTTCAATATTGTTGGTAAGACTATATTTTTTAAACTAATCTTAGTAGATGCATGAGTTACACAATTGTATTCTTTCTTCTACTAAAATTTATAATATAGTATTGAATCTCTACTAGAACCCAAAACTTATTTATGAGATATTACAGGCATTAATGGAATTAACTACCTAGTATAGGTATATTCTTGAAAATTGAATGCATTTGGATTATTGGATGGTTGCATTCCCCCTCCCAGCCACCCCCCTCCCTCCAAATAGTTACAATCTACATATATCTTTACAATTTGAGGTACATGCTAAGAGTCTAGATACATACATTTGCAATCAAACCATAAATTTAGTGTAGGCTTAGGAAAAATCCGACCCCTTCCTGAGCCTCGCTTGCTTAGGTTATGCGGGGAGGATCTAGGCAAAGCCTGGATTTAATTTAAAAAATTATTTTAAAAATAATTTTCTAATAATTCCAAAAAAATTGTAAATTTTTAAATATTTTTACTGGCATTTTGGATGGGGCCTTAAATTTCGGTTATAAATGAGTGTATTTATAAATAAGAAGAAAATTTGAGATTTATAAATGCGCCTAGCTTAGTCCTTCCATCGTCGGGCTGGCCCGAGCTCTCTCTCTCTCTCTCTCTCTCTCTTTTTTGATTTATCATCCCCACGAGAGAAAGTATAATTTTAATTAATTGTTTAATTCGACGTGTATCAAATTCAAAATTGTGGTCAATTTAACCGCATCAAATTTTTAAATACTAGTGGGCATGATGGTGTCTGTCTGTAACTGCTGCCGCTGCACATTCAATAGGAGTGGAAGATATGATACTGAATTTCCACGTGTATACATTTTATTGGGTACGCAGATGGCGCTGTGATTCCAGTGGGTGGCCAGTGACCACGCTCGCTTTCGCTATTTTGTTGCTTGTTCCTGTCTGTCCGGTACGATGCCGTTCCATGTTGGCGTGAAAATTGAGGCGGCTTGAATGACGTGGCGACATAGCAGCCTAAACTTTTATCAAAGCGTAGCTGGACAAAAATCCTGGCCACTCATTTGTTTGTGGTAGAGGCATCACCCTGCTCCCACAGAAATGTACGTACATTCATTTCATTTCGCTCGTTCTTTGAAATCACTTTCATTTGAATATACTCATCATTATTGTTATTATTTCTTCTGGATTACCCACTTTATCCTTAAAGCAATCTTTAAAACGACGAAAGCGAAAAGCTCCTCGTTTCTCGCCTCCATTGGATATTATAATTATTTTTATTATTAATTATCCGTTGGGAAAATGTCTATAATGCAAATATATACTTTTCAAAGCACGCACACACAAGCAAGTTCACACTTAACACCTACTTGTTTGTATATTTTTAACCAGTTCTTTGTCGAACAATGTTGAGGACACCGATTTGATGGAATTGCTTTTCTTTATTATAAAAATACAGAATATGTATAAATTATTCCTTAAATATTATTAATGGAACTAAATTTTTGAGTTAGTCTCAATAGATTTTTAGCATATATGATAAATATATGTATTTAGTCTAAGTAAACCCGAAATTGTAATTTATAAAATCATGACGTTGGTAAAATTCATGAGTTTTATTAAAATTTTATATAAAATAATTCAGTTTAATTCCAAATTATTTATATATAATTGTTCAGTTTAATTCCAAATTATTTATATATAATTGTTCAGTTTAATTCCAAATTATTTATATATAATTGTTCATTTGATTATTAAAAAATAGGAGTTGAATTGATGGACTCCATATTCTAATTATACATTATACATCTAAGGCAATTTAAATAGCCAAAGAATCATAATTGTAGAAGATCATGGCAAATTCATGCGGACATGCTGCTTCCAGTCTCCAAATAGAAAGAAACAAATTATGTCTGTCATACGAGCTGATATGATCAAATTTAGATCTTCAATTCATTTTGTCTTTGATTTATTTTTTTGATATCCATTAATAGGTATTTGATAAAAAAAATTAATAACATACATTACATCTAAATTACACATAATTATAAATGCAAATGAATGATAAGATTCTTTAAAAGTAAGTAAATATGAAAACGAGTTCAAGGTCCATTTCCTAGTCGATCAGCTTAATGAGACAAGCTAAGCTTAGTTAAGTGGAGCTGACATGCAACTAACAAGATAATGATAGTGGAAATTCAAAGTTCTCTTTTGTTAGAGACTGAAAATGGGGTAGAATGGTCCAACCACGCAAATGAAAAAAAGTATCTAAAAATATTTTGATGTTTAGATTAAAAAAATATATAAAAATATTTTTAATATTCCTTCATCATCCTTTTCACATGTAGATGAGAAAAAAACTCTATCTATATAGCACAAGAGAGATGGTAATCTTATCCGGACGTGATCTCTTTATTCTCTCATCATAACAGATCCCCCAAACCAGACAGCCATGGCTACCCCTCTAAACAACAGGTTCTCTGGTGCCAAGGGAAGAACTGGCCAGTGGTAATTTAGTAATTTGGTTCAAAACTACTCCATTTCTAATTCACTTCAAATTTTATTCTAAATTTTTATTTTCTGTTTGGCAGGGTTTTTTCTCAGGAAATTCCAACTGATGTCGTGTTCGAAGTTGGTGAAGCAAATTTCCCTCTTCATAAGGTGTGTATATGTATATGTATATAATTAAATCAAGTTATGATTACACAACTAAATAATTATATTTGTTAATCGTGCATCCATGCATGATGATGATGATGTGTTATGATGATGATCAGTTCATGCTAGTAGCAAAGAGCAATTACATAAGGAAACTGATAATGGAATCAAAAGAAGCAGACTTGACGAGAATCAATCTGTCTGACATTCCCGGAGGCCCTGAGATGTTCGAAAAAGCAGCGAAATTCTGTTATGGAGTGAACTTTGAAATCACAGTCCACAATGTTGCAGCTCTGCGTTGTGCAGCTGAGTTTCTCCAAATGACTGACAAGTATTGCGAGAACAACCTAGCTGGTCGCACTGAGGATTTCCTCTCTCAAGTCGCTTTGTCAAGTCTCTCTGGTGCCGTTGTTGTTCTTAAATCTTGCGAAGCTCTTCTTCCCCTCGCCGAGGACCTCTCAATTGTTCAACGATGCATAGATGTTGCCACTGTTAAGGTACATATACAATTACAGTGATTAAGATTCTTTTTTGATCTATTGAACTGAGCAAATAATTTAATTAAGTGTTTATTGATAGTTAATAAATAAAAATATAAAAATTAAATTTTATTTTTATATAATCACGGAAAGAAACATATTATTAAGAGATACTTAAAATTATAAAACTCCGATGAAGAGGAGACTTTAATTCATAATTAATAAATAAAAACTAAAATATTATATTTTATTTATGTACTGCTAAAAACATACATGCAGTAAGAGATCATTAAAATTTTGGATCTTATTTCAATTATAATACATTTTGGATCCTGTCAGTACGTGTTCATTAATGAAGAATTAATTAAATTCCAATTTTAATTAATTAAGCTTTGCTTTGCTTGTGTGTGTGTGTATAAATATATTTATATATAGGCTTGCTATGAAGCGAACTTCCCTTGTCGCACGCCACCAAACTGGTGGACGGAGGAGCTATCGATCATTGACATTGAATTCTTCAGCAGAATCATTGCTGCCATGAGAAAACGAGGAGCAAAAGTCCTAACCATAGCAAGTGCTTTGATAACATACACAGAGAGGTCACTTAGAGATCTTGTTAGAGACCATTCTGCAGGCAACGGAACTAAGTCTTCGGATGCTCAATCTATCAATTCTCAATTGAGATACCAACAACGTGAGCTTCTCGAATCCATTGTCTCTCTAATGCCCTCCGAAAAAGCAGCTTTCCCAATCAACTTCCTCTGTTGCCTTCTCCGATCCGCTATTTTCCTTAAAGCCTCCACTTCTTGCAAAAACGAGCTCGAGAAAAGAGTCTCATCTATTCTAGAGCACGTTACTGTTGATGATCTTTTGGTCCTCTCTTTCACTTACGATGGGCAGAGGCTATTTGATCTTGAAAGCGTGAGAAAGATCATTACTGGGTTCGTTGAGAAAGAGAAAAGCATGGCTGTTTTTAGTGGTTCTGGTGATTTTAGAGAATCATGTTCATGTTCCCCTGCCATGCACAGAGTTGCCAAAACTGTGGATACTTATCTGGGTGAGATAGCAACTTATGGTGAGCTAAGCATCTCCAAATTCAATGGAATTGCTAATCTTGTCCCCAAAGGTTCGCGTAAAGTTGACGATGACCTCTACCGCGCCATTGATATCTATCTTAAGGTAATTATGACAGTGGTTTGTTTTTTTTAATTTAACCTGATAGTGATTAGTTTTTTAATTTAATTAATTTTAACTTTCTTTAATTAAATAAATAAATTTGCCAATAGGTATAGGTGCGGCCATTTTTAGATAACTTGTGTTCGTATGTTCTCAAATTTGAGTCCATTTGAATCCCACCCGTTATTCACGGTGTCAAGGAAACACTAAATTATCGTGTTATAATTATGTCACCGATTCTAACATAATTTTTGTAATTTCTTAAAAATAAATCATGTTTAATATATTTTTACCGGCATGAATGCCCTAGGATATGTTTTCAAAATACCTGTAGTTTCACTTGGTCAAAATATTTTTAAGCTGACAATTTTTTATTTTTAATTTTAGCTAATTAATATTTTTACTCAAAACTAATTAATTTTTAAAATATGATAAACATGACGTATTAGATAAAACATGTGGCAATAAATGTGATTAATCAAACTATTAATCATGTTACAAATGGGTTATTGTGCTGAAATATATAAACGTGAACTTAACCTAACTATTAAACTCTAAACACGAAGTAGACCAACACTCAAATTCATTATTTCATGGTAAAGAGTTCTCACGTGTGGGATGTGGACTTGTTATTAAGTTATATGATTTAATAGAGTCAGTATTCAATTCACTGTTAAATTATATTATTTAATAAAATTAATGTTTAATTAGTTATAAAATTATATAACTTAATAGTATATCCACATAAAGAAAATAAAAATGTATGCACCAAAGAATACATATATATATATATATATATATATAAATAGTAGTTTTTCAGTTATTAAAGTAAGGAATCCGCTAAAAGACAAAAAAACAGTGCATTAGAGTCTGTAGTTTTTTTATCTTTTAGCGGATCCCTAACTGGAACACTACTATATATATATATATATATATATCCATGTACTTCAACACTCAAACTTGAAATGTATATATTTCGAGTGTTGCTCATTTCAATTATTAATTTTGTGTATTTGATGGGGGAATGCAGGCTCATCCAACTCTTGAAGAAATAGAGCGGGAGAAAATCTGCAGTTCAATGGACCCATTAAAACTATCTTACGAAGCTCGAGTACACGCATCACAGAACAAGCGATTGCCAGTGCAGATTGTATTGCATGCCTTGTACTACGACCAGCTAAGGCTAAGAAGTGGACTGGACAACGATCGGAGCACGCCGGATGCCGCAGCAACAAGGAATCAATTGCAGGCAGACGTATCACTGATTAAAGAAAACGAAGCATTGAGGTCGGAGCTGATGAGGATGAAGCTTTATCTCTCAGATATGCAGAAAGGTAATAATCAAGCAGGGACAGGTACCTCTAGTAAGAGTGGTGCTAGTGGGCATAAAAAGCACACTTTCTTCTCATCAATGTCAAAGACATTAGGCAAATTGAATCCCTTTAAGCATGGGTCTAAGGATACTTCTAATATTGATGATGACGTTGCTGCTATGGATCTTACCAAGCCTAGAAGGAGAAGGTTCTCCATCTCTTAAGTAATTGGTATAATAAGAGTTGTTAATTACTCTCCATACTTTCGGGGAGCATGATCTACGTAATTGTTTTTGTGATATACGTACTATGATGATTTTTTCTTTCTTCCTCTTTGTTTTTTTTTTTTTTTTTGAGGTTTTGTTTTGGGGTTGATGAATTTGTGTAATTAAATGTTAAATTTATGGTTGTACTGTATGAGAAAGTAAATCAAAACTCAACTTTCGTTAAATTTATTACCTATTACTTTCGCCTTTTTCTTTCGTTTTTCTTTGCTTATTTCTTTAACTTCGATGATTTTTTATCCCTTTCAGTTGTGAATGTATTAGAGTTGTGGTGGTTTTACTCGGCATCAGTTATTGCTCTGTCAAAGCTTTGGTGCATGTTGAGGGTGATTTGTATTTTTGCTGGAAAATTTTTCAATTTTGAAGCCTTTTGATTTCTTAAATGTAGAAGGTCAGATTTGGTATTGTATCGATCGGAAACACCAACACAAGCGGCGGAGTGTGATTTGAACGAGCTGAAGAGATATCTCTGACGGTGCTCTAAAAGTTTTGTGCGCATAATTGTGAAAGGAAGGCCTAATTGCACAGGTTTCCTCTTGAACTTCAATGAACCTAGGTTTATCCGGTTGATTTCTGTATCAAATTTTATGTATATTGATCTTGCACTTTGTTATTAATTCCAGGGGGTTGGACTAGGACTGATTTGAATTTTTGAAATTGTACTCTGGGATTGTGTTCTGCTTTGTACTTCTGCCGTTTATGGCTTAATGAAATTTCGTTTATCTTTAAAAAAAAAAAATTTGCCTCTTTAATTGATCGGACGTCCATTTTATTCCTATTGAGGAAAGTTGAACGGATAAATTGAATGGATTTTCTTTATTTATTAAACAAATATAATTAAAATTTAAATACATGTGAGGGTACGATTATTAGTTATTATCATTTGTGGAGAAACAAAATTCTAATAGCGTGAGGCATAAAGGAAAATTAATTTGTTTTCCTGGTATTTAAATTTAAAGTAAAAAAATTCTTTATTTGTATTCACTCAAAAATCTGGCCAACTAAGAAATAAATGTTTTTTTCTAGATATTTTTTCTCTAGGTAGAAATAAATGTATTACTTCTACTGTTTGTTTTCTAACGATAAATGACACCTGCCCCTACAGGTCTTCTGGTCTTCTGGCAGGCTTACTAAAGTGAGCTTTTATTTCTACTAATAAGGTCACTACAACAATAATGGTTTTTAGCGACGCAAAAAATTTGTTCGCAATAAGTGCTTTCTAGCAAGATAAAAAAATTTCGATTCTAGATTCATAATGGAAAAAATAATATTTAATTATCATTTTTACCGATAAAGGATTCGTCGCTAAAAAAAACCTCTTGTGACTAAAAATTTTTTTTATTGCCAAAAGATTTTAGTAGGAAAAAAAAAAATTAACACCCAAATTTTTAGTGACCAAACTTTGATATATTGTGACAAATATTTCCACCGCAAAAAGTACATATTCAAAGATAACATTTCAGTATATAGCGATGACTATTTTAATTGCTAAAGTGTTCTATAGCGACGAGCAAAAGCTGTTTTTAGCAATGAATCTCTTCATCACAAATTATAGAGTGGAATTAAATTCTATATGTGTACGTATATTTATGTGTACACACATATATATATATATATATATTCCTCTTTTTTTAATTTGCAGACATCATCTTTCATGATTCATCTTCTCAATCGTGAAAGAGAGAGAGAGAATGAAATACACATTTACTCACACACAACCATACCCATGCTATAGCCGTTGCCGCAGCTAACAATCACCGATGCCGACATCCACGCCCGCTGTTGTCGCTGTCGTTTCTATTCGAGTGTGCTGACACTACACCTTCTAGCCATTCTTGATGTGCTTCCCCTTTTTAACTGTTGTCGTTGCCTCCTACTTTGTTTGCCATCGTCAGCAGCACAAGGTAAGGTTATGCATCTGTGATGCAATAGGCTTGCACATTACGTTGATCTCCTATGATTCTTTTCACCCAACAAGTGCCATCTTGTTTCCATCTTTTATCTTTTGATATACGAGTTGTGTTTGTAGATCTTGCTTGTGGGTTGTTCTTTGGAAGAAATGGGTGATCTAGCTTGTTCTTGATTTGCGTTTTGGAGGTGGGACTTTGTTATTTTGGAATTGAGTTGAGTGCTTGATGAAGCGACATAGCGGAAGAGAAATTGATAGGATAGGTAACACTAGAATCGTTCTAGTACTGGACCAAGCCGGCATGATTAGGTTAAGCTGTAATCGAATCGTGATAAGATCTCATTATAATCCGAATGATTCAATAAGATTTTTTAATAATGTGTTAAGCGAGATTAGATGATGTTCTAATCCAAACAACTCTACAAAAGATATTTTTAATAGATAATCCCAGAGAAAATTATAAAAGAGGGGTTTTATTAATTAATTAAAGTTTGAAGTTACCATAATAATACTTCTTTATTTATAATTGAGAAAACCTTATTCCTTAAGTTAACATCAAAAGGAAAAGTAAATCACAATTATGACAAAAATAAAAGAATAAGACACATACGATAATTGACGCTAATTAAAATAGAAGATTTTAAAATAATAAAAATTCTAGAATCTTAAATTAATGTCCTACATCAGTTCTGTTATTGGAATGTATTGCTAGGGTATTGATTAAGCTTTAGCTTTGTTTTGATTTCTTGTTTATCTGAAATGCTGGATCTTAGCTTGCTTTAAATGATATTTTGAGCAATTTTTTTTTTAGCGATGATGGTATTTTCTTTCTTAATTCAACACTTTATATGATTCAGGTGCTAAATTATAGTTGGATTATCTTCAGCAATGTTTACTAGGTAATTTTCTTCAAGGATTTTGTTGGATTATTAACTGAATATTCTTGGATCCTTAATTTACCGTTGGACTTATATGTGAATAATTATATGTTGCGGACTATTATATAAGGTTAAACCGAATTAAAAGTAATCTAATAAAGCTTTCAGTAATTTGGGCTTTGTAGTGCGTTTACTAAAATGGAATCGGAATGGGCTGGAATCAGAGTGGGCATAAATGGTAATGGGCTAGAAAGGAACTAAGGACTAAGGAATATAAAATAAAATAAGTTGTTTACTTGAACTGTAACAATCAGAATTAGAATGAGTTAGATTATAATAAATTACTAAAAAATAATTAATGAACTATTGCCATAATTATTATTTTGTAGTTTAATTATTATTATTGTTTATTCAAAATATTATTGTTATTATTATTATTATTAATTATTGTTAATAATTAATATTAATATATTAATTAATTATTATTATTATTATCATTAACAACAACAATAATAATAATAGTAATAAAAAATTCAAAATATATTAATTAACTAAAATAATTATATTAATTAATTATAATTATTTTTAATTGAGGACAAAATGGGTATTTTTCATTGGGGGGGGGGGGGGGAGGGGGGGCCTGGGGCAAAATGGTCTAGGAATGAGAGATTGATTCTCATCACCCCCCTTGGAATCAATAAATCATTCCCCCATTACCAAATTTGGGTGGGTCCTATGATTCCAATTTCAATTTCTCCCTCCATTTTACGAAGTAAATACTATCAATAATTCTGATTCCCCAATCCCAGAAGTAAATGCACCATTAATATATCTAATAGGCTATAAGTCTTTAATTTGTAGAGGCTTAATGATAATTTTTATTTTATGATGGGTTGAAATAAGTATACCTAATGATAACAGGAAAATTTATTTACATAAGTGGTTATGGTCCTTAGGTTACACATATCGCTCTATTTTTTACTGACATCCCATCATTAGTGAGAGCGATGGAAGAAGTTTAAAGGATTCTCTAAGAGAAAGTGTTGATCTGGAAGACAAACTACACAATTTTAGAGAACAATTAAGCATATGGATTTAGGTACGCTTCCGTATATTCATTTATTGTTCTTGGTTATATAACATGAATGTTCTTGAAATTTAAGTGATAGTTTTCACCAAAGATTTATTATTCCAAGAAGTGATATCAGAGCCTCCTCATATTGAATCATTGATAATCAAATTTATTTTCGATTAATGATTAAATCTTTGGTGTTTTCAAAATTAATTATTTTGGTATTATTGAGTGTGAGAACAATTGTGGTTGTTTTTAAGATTAAGAAAAAAATATTTAAAAATTCAGAATTTTAGAATATATATATATTTTTGGGAAATTTGGTTTTTAAAAATTGTGAATTTAGGCCAGCAGTAGCCTCTACCATCACCAGCATCAGCATCACCAGCCTAGGCTATACACATTGTGCCTTACAATTTCAGCCACCGTAACTTGAGCAGCCATGGCTGCTACGTAAGGAAAAGGGAAAATGAAGGAAGGCGACTAAAAGGCTGCCCAAGGTTCGGCCCAACAAACAAAAGCCGCAGCCACCAAGCCATGGCAGATTGGTACAAGCGATGACCATGAGGAAATGGCATAAAAAAAATATTAAGGTTTTAGAAAGAGAAGAGTTGGTTGTTTAACTCAGCTGGTCTAGGCACTCGGTCAATAGTTGATCGTTGACTTCAATTTTGACCCAAATTTTTAAGGGTAATTTTGATATAATTTTAAATTCAAATATTAGTATGTTTATATATATTTTGAAATAAATTAATTGAAGTAACATTTCACCAAAAGTGACCTCTCTCATGGAAATTGATTTGTTTTTAAATATGAACTATTGTGTGTATATAATTTCTTTGAATATTGATCGGCTCCAAAGGAAGGTCCATATTTGATAGAGTTGCATGTGCACCTATGATAATAAATGCGTGATGATATTATATTTTGCATGTAAATAATAAATCAACTCAAAGGAAGATTTATTATTTGACATGTTCTCATCTTCCGTGTTCAATTACCATACATAGATATCATTTATAAGTTAATATTTTATCCAAAAATGAAATACTAATAAAGTTTCAGGTATCTTGAGATTGATATACCTTTATTGAAATTTATTTTTATTTTGAGACTTACATGAGCTTGTATTATTTGTTTGTTGTTCTGTGTTTAGTTGTGACTCTCGTTAATAGTACTGCCTATATCAATTCTATTCCTATGCTAAATGGCTCTAATTTCAAGTCATGATAAGAGAATCTCTTTATAATTCTCGCAGTCATAGATCTCAACCTCGCGTTGAGGGTTGATTCTTCCTCACTACTTATTGATGTGAGTATTTCTGATAATTAGAAAGATTTGAAAGGTAGAAGAAATTAAATCGCATGTGTATGATGATCATGAAGAAGGTCATTCTAGATTCATTTAGGGGCTCTATGTCTAAAAAGATAACTACATCTAATGAGTTCTTTGCAGACATTAAAAAGAGATTTGTCAGGAACGAAGGCAAAAATAGGTATGCTCTTGACAAATCTAATTGAATAAGGCATAAGGGCAAGGAAAACTGCAAGAAAAATACGAAGGATAAAGAAGCTATAGATACAACACCTCAAAAGAAACAATAAAATAAACCGGATAATCTGAAAGGCAATAGTTGTTTCTTCTATGGAGCAAAAGGGCACAAGAAAAAGTATTGTACTAATTATCACGCATGATGTGCTAAGAAATATGTGCTTCTTAATTCAGTTTGTTTTGAGGTTAATTTAACTTCAGTACTTAGACATACGTGGTAAATAGATTCTAGTGCAACAACTCACATCAGTATATCTATACAAGATTGCCGGGATTGTTGGAAGCCTAGTGATAATGAAAGATACATCTATATAGGCAATGACAAGATAGTTGAAGTTGAAGCAATTGGAAAGTTTAGATTATGATTGAAGATTGGATTTTATTTAAATCTTGATGAAACATTTATTGTTCTATCTTTTAATTGAAATTTGATTTCCATTTTTGCTATAGACCAATCTAGTTTTTCTTATTCATTTAGAAATGAAAAATTTAGTTAGTTTCATGATTTAAAATTGGTTAATTCCAGTACTTTGTTAGGCTATGATAATCTCTATTTAATTAATACGATTGCTTTGTTTAATGAATTCTTGTAATTCAGTACATAAGGTTTAAAGAGAAAATTAACCTAATGAGAATTCAGATGCAGCACAAGAGATAAGGTCATATCTCCAAATGGAGAGCAGAAAGATTTATGTCAGATGAAATTCTTGACCCTTTTGATTTTGTAGATTTTAATGTTAATGTTGACTGTATAATGGGGAAATAAACCAATACAAAGAGATTTGACACCAAAAGGACTTTAGGCGTCTTGCAACTTATACACATGGATATCTATAGGGCTATTATTCTCTATGGCTATTTGGAATAGTAAGCAATATTTTATGATATTCATAAACAATTTTTCTTGACATGACTATATATATCTCTTCTATAAAAAGTTACAGTCATTGGATGTGTTAAAAAATTTTAAGGCTGAAATTGAGAGCTAACATATCAAAATAATCAAAAGCATCAAATCTGACCATGGTGGTTAATACTATTACAAATATGTCGGTTCAAATTAACAATGTCCAAAACTATTTGTTAAGTTCTTAGAGCAATGCAGTACCGTCCTATAGTACACCATACCACCTACTATGAATGGTGTTACTGAAAGACAAAACATGGCACTTAAGGACATGATGAAGAGTATAATTTGTCATTTTACTTTATCAGAATCATTATGAGGAGAAGCACTTAAGACTATAGCGTATATCGTTAACAGGCAATTAAAAGTGATTGTCAAAACCCCTTACGAACTTTGTATGGGCAAAAAGCCTAATCTGAACCACTTGTATGTTTGGGGATGTCCAACTAAGGTAAGGCCTTATTGCCTTAATGAAAAGAATCTGGGCTCAAGGATGGTGAATTGCTATTTTATTAGACATTCTCTCAGAGGATATTAGTTTTATGATCCCACGACTAAGTCAATTTTCAAGTTAGGAAATATTTGGTTCTTTAAGGATGTCCAGTTTACAGGGGGGATACAGTTAGGAACATTGTCTTTGAAGAGAAATGCATTGATATTCCCATATGTATTATTAGCATTAATCAGGATCTCATTCCTGACCTTACTCAAGACACAACAAATCAAGCCACTATTGGAGAACCTCCATATAACAAATTATTCTAGAAGAACAAATACTACTACCTTAAGAACTTACGTCATTAAAGAAATCTACTAGAGAAATAAGAAGTGTAGTGCTAGATGACTATATTGTATTTTTCCAAGAATATTAGCTCGACATTAGAGTGATGGAAGATTTTATGTCAAGCCATGAAAAGTTCTAACTCTCAGAAGTGGATTGACGCCATAAATAAGGAGATGAAGTCCATGAAGGACCATGATATATGAGATTTTATCCTATTGCCAGAAGGTGCGAAACCTATTGGTTGCAAATGAATATTTAAGACCAAGAGGGGTTCGAAAGGTGATGTGAATAGGTACAAGGTGTATCTTGTCACAAAAGGCTTTATATAGAAAGAAGAGAATACTTTGTGTCAGAAAACTTAAGAAATCCATCTATGGGCTCAAGCAAACATCTTAACAATGGTATTTTAAGTTTCAAGTAATCGCCTTATTCGATTTTGAGATGAATTTAGTTGATGATTGTATATACCATAGTTCTGTGGGGTAAATATATTTTTCTAGTTTTATATGTCAATGATATTTTTCTTGTCAGCAATGATATATGCTTACTGCACAAAACCAAGAGATTTCTAGCTAAGAATTTTAAGATGGAAGATCTTGATGAGCATCTTTTGCATTAGGTATACGGATACACTGGGATTACTCCTGGATTACTCTTGGATTATCACAAAAGAGATATATTAAAAAAGCTCTCAAAAGATATGACATACAAGATTGGAAATAAGGTGGTACCCTTGTAGCTAAAAAAGACAAATTTAGTCTCAGTTAGTGTCATAAGAATGATTTTCAAGAAAAGAAAATGTAGAAGATTCTTTATGCATCAGTAGTAGTAAGTCTGATATATGTTCAGGTTCATACGCGACCGGATATTATGTACATTACTGGAATATTTGGTAGATATTTAAGTAATATAAGAGTAGACCATCGTAAAGTAGCCAAATAGGTTTTGCAGTACTTATAAAGAATAAAATACTACATGCTTATTTATTAGAGGTCAGATCAGCTTGAGATTGTTGGGTCTATTGACTGTAACTTTCTTTTTATGTCAAGATAGTATGAAATCTACTTCGGGTTATATCTATTTGCTAGCTAGGGATACTATCACCTAGAAGAGTGCTAAACATTTTTTTATAGCCACTTCTATGAAAGTATTAGAGTTCATAAAATGTTATGAAGCATCCAATCATGGAATATGGCTGTCAAATTTTATCACAGGACTGCGTATTGTAGATGGTATTGATAAACCACACAAATTACGTTGCGATAATAAATCAGCAATGTTATATTCCAACAACAACTAGACCTCGACAAAGTCAAAGCATATGGACATCAAGTTTTATGTTAAAGAAGGAGTTCAGAGTGGATATTTTGGGTTATTTTCTGCAGAAATGCCCACCTCTAAGCTGTTTATAGAGCATATTGGCAAAAGCTCCATGATTGCCACTAAATTGTTTTATGAGCACACTGCCGTATTGGTGTCATGTCATTGAAGAAAATTTAGTTTTAGTAGAAATTTGCGATTTTAGATCCTTTTATGACATAGACATTTTTTTAGTTATTTCAGTTTATGAATATTTCATATTATTTTCTACAGAATAAAGTTTTAGTTTATTCACACTATGATCTTGATATAGTTTGATCTCACTAAAAATTAAGATGGACTAGTTGGAAATAGACATGTTAAGATCACATTGCATGGAATTTTCATGCTACACATCCACGTCATGATCCATGTCATTCAGTTGTATTGATATAGTGACAATTGATAAGTTGAGTTACAACAGTTGTAACGAATGCCGCTTTGATCCTATATTGATATGATTGATAGACCATATGGGTTATAGATACATTTTGATAATGACAGTAAGGTTGAGCTTATACGGTTTTGTAAAGTATAAGTATAAAGCTACACATATAACTAAAGTGGGAGATCGTTGAATCTTTAATCCAACGTTGGGCTTCTATGTGAATAATTATGTGTTACAGATTGTTGTTGAAATAGGAATTCCCAATGATAATAGAAAAAGTTATCTATATAAGTGGTTTTGGTCCCCAATCACACGTATCGTTCTATTCTCTATTGATATCCCATCATTAATGAAGTGTAGAAAGAAGTTTAAATGATTCTCTAGGAGAAGTTGTTGATCTGGAAGACAAACCACATAACTTTAGAGAACAATTAAGCATTATGAATTCAAGTATGTTACTGCATATTTGTTTATTGATTCTTGGTAATACAACATGAATGTTCCTATAATTTAAGTAATGGTTTTCACCAAAGGATTTATTGTTGTAAAAGTTTTAATTCTGAATTTCATAGTTATACTGATAGTCGAAGTACTTGAATGTACCATTAAAGTTTAGATATGTTGTCAGGAATTTCATAGATTTAGAACAAAAAATTTCAGATAATGTACAAAACACACAGAAGAGAAGCATATAATATTAAGGTAGGATTTTTGCTCACTCTTTTAACTTTTTGTGCAAAATTAACTCATCGAAACAAATCATTTCAAAGATTTGGTTTTATGCAAATATAATTCCCATATCCCACTCCTTACCAGAGTGTTATTGTGAACAACTCAAGAGATACAATATAGTGAAAGTTACTTAATTATATAAGTGGAATTTATTGTGGCAATTGAAGGTTTAGTGAGAATGAGACCTAATACAATAAGCTTGCACATTAGGTTTATTCGAATAGATAATTTTCTCACAATAGGATTAAGTGATTATTTATGACATCTGTATGATGATAGTCGTTGCAATATCGTTCTAAATATTAGGTTCTTTCTTAATCATGGCATATTGGCATTGCTAGTGGTAAATAGGATTTACTGCTGCTTTTCACCATAGCCTATTGGCCTGTGTTTTTATTTTTCGTATTTCTATCACTTTAAGTTGCAATTATTTGTTGTTGTTTCTGTTGTTTTCGCTGTTTTCGCCAATTTCTACTGTTACTGGAAAGAAAGTCAAGAATTTTGTCAATTCTTGAAATCAGGTAAGTTTCTGAATGGCTATACATCAACCATTACTAGATGTGTAATTGTTAACAATGGTAAGTTGTCTAGTTTAAAAAGCCATGATTGTCTTGTTTTACTCGAGTAACTTCTTCTAATTGGAATACGCCTACATTTAAAAAAGGAAGTGTGTGAGGTCACCATGGTGTTAAGTAATTTTTTTCGGTAATTATGTGCGAAGACAGTGATTGAAGAAACTATTAACAAGTTGGAAAAAGGCATTGTTTTGATAGTTTGCAAGTTCGAGTGCATTTTTCCCCAGTATTTTTTGATATAATGTTACACTTAATCATATATTTAACTAGAGAAGCAAAATATGGTGGTCTAGTTAACTTTAAATGGATGTTGCCAATTGAAAGTTAATTATTCTATTATAATTGTCCATTTTCCCATATGTCATTGTCGCATTCAATTTTATCTAACCAATATAACTTTGATTATTAATAGAGCTTTGGGTAAATATAAAAAATATGTCAAGAATAAAACTCGTTTGGAGGGGTCGATTGCAGAAGCTTATATTGTTAATGAGGCATTGACTTTTGTTCAATGTATCTCAATGAAATTGAAACAAAGTTTTCTTGACTTGAGCGAAATCCTAATTGTAGGGATCGAGGTGTTGGATTTTTAGTTTTCTCACAAAAAGCCTAATCATGTCGACTAGTTAGATTTAAAGAATTGTCACAAGATGATATTGATAAAGCTCATTTATTTGTACCAATCAATTGTGATGAAGTATAACCATACTTTAAATTGAATTACTCTCTTTAGGTTTTGTGCTTACTAATAGAATTTGATTTAAGTATATTAACAATTATTAGTTACCGTAATGAAATTTGAGACTGATGGAAATAGATGGGAAAACAAATTTGCTCGTAATTCAACAAAAACTATTTCCAAAATGGTTTGCATCACTTGTAAGTGTTTTCCTTATTACAAAATATTATTTATTTACTATAAAGTATTGGTTCTTTACTATAAAATATTAATTAATATTAGCGTGAACAAACTTTGACGCATGTGTTTTTTAACTGAGGTGAGAGAAATGCGTTGTTAAGGATCGTTGGATGATGAACACCTATTGTGTTCATCAGCATTTACGCCAGATGTTAAGAGTATATAACTATTCGAGTTATAACGTAAATGGTGTACATTTTTTGATAAATGAAAGTGATGACCGCCGTGCAACCCAAAATAGTGTAGTGCTTCTATCTGGTTCATACGATGATGACGCCATTGATTTCTTTGGAGCTTTAATGATGGCATTGGGTTGTTTTATTTAAATTTAAATGGCTTGATGTTGATCCGAAGAAGAAAAGAGTATGTAAAGATTATCATCTCACATCAATCAATGTTACTCAAGCATGATATAATGAAGGCCTTTCTACTAGCAACTCAAGCACGATTGGTAATATATGTTAATGATCCTACATTTGGTAAAGGATAGGAAGTAGTGGAAAAAATAAATCGAAGAGGTGTGTGGGATATCCATGAGAAAAAAGAAAGGAATGATGATAATATTGATCATGATGCATATGAATAGGACAGGGGCCAATGTACTTACTCAGATGGTTATGTTATTTTGATGTTGTAACAAGATAATTTTGGTGAACAATCATTCAGTAGGGATGATGTTGCTGCAGATTTAATTAATACCCAGCTTGTGCAAAAATCTGTATATAATGATGAATTTGTTGAAGTCATTTTGGATGATGATGATTAAATCATTGCAAATTGTGAACTTGTATAAGATTTAGATGACTCTTATTTGGACTGAAGCAAACCTAAAGAATATAGGATATATAATTTTATACTTATTTTCATTGTTGAATTAATCTAATGTGGTTAATTATTAATTTTCTTAAAGCCTTTTTTATTTTACTCTTCTCTTTTAATTTATTACAATTTAATTTATTTTTAAATGATATATTTTATATATATTCTATCTTTCAAATGGCTCTAAGTAGTGAAGGATTCACAAGATGTTCTAAGTAGTGTAGGTAACAATTATAAACTTTAACTGTAGGTTGTCTAACTTATTCTATTTATTAATTGATAAGTTTTTTATCTTAGTTTGATAGTGCAACTTTGAGATTATTGTTATTGAAATCTATTTTAACTGATTAATTTTCTACTTGCCATTTGAAATCTGCTCACATTTTTATTAATATTTCCTTAACTATCATCTTTGTGTGATCATTGTTCTATTTTATTATGTGATTTTTTCTTTTATATAGGTTCAACTCCAAAGGTGCAAATTTCTCAAGGCCCTACTTTTTTTATGGCTATGGTGAGGTTAGAGGGTCGAATAGTTATCATTATCTTACCAATTACGAATGAAATATTATAAAGAATTGATTAACAGCTGTGGTACAATTGTTTAAAGTCATGCTCCAGTTGGCGTAGTGTCATGGTATGAAAGGGTAGATTTATTCAAATGTTTACTTGTATACTAACTTTCTTAACAACAATATTACAGTTGACATGTTTGGTATAATCACATATTAATAATCTTTAGCTTGCTTTTATTCATTGATGCAGGAGTGGTTTGATTTAGGCCTAGATCAATCGCACGTTTGACGCTATTTGAACAAAATAATGGTCAAATGATGTGCTGACTATTGATGCAAGATATTGAGTAATGCCAATAAAAAATATCCACCAAGTAAGGCATGTACACATCCAACAAAAGTTGTAAAACAAGAGGAGTGGGGCAAATTATATGATCTTTGGGGGAATAAGACTCATGAGGTATGTAATAAAACAAAAGCTATTAATCATATGCATTTAGAACTTTTAAGCTATATATTTTTTTGAAAAGAAAGAGAATGAATATTATTTGATGGTAGGAAACTTTTGGAAGTCTGTGTTGCGGAGAAAGTTGAAGAATTGTTATTTCTATTGAAGAGAAAGTATAATGAAAAATACTTTCATGTTTGTTTTATTGCAGGAGAGAAAAACTATAGATATGTTATTTCTTGTAACATCCCCAGCTTTTTAACTAGAAGTTGCATTATTCTCTCCTTTTCCTTTTAAATCAAATTTGTTTCCCTTATTGCTTTAACAACAGTTGCTACTAACCTTTAATGTTTTGGACAAAGCTTGTGTTAGAAGTTACTGGTAAGTTAATTAAATGATAATTTTTTTTATATTAATTAAGTGATACTTAATTAAATAGTGAAAGAGTAAAAGGCTGAAAGGGTGCTTGAGGCCTCAAATATGATTTTTTTTCAAATTAAGCTAAAGCAGTTGATTTGAAAATTTTTCATTTGATGTGTAGGAAGTGTATACTGTATTTTGTTAGATTTTGATAAATTGAAACTTCTCATATTTCAAGAGACGTCATGCTAATTTTTTCCAGAAATTCATGACATCTTGTATATTAGCCTCATTAACTCATTTATTAGTGAATCTTGATCTAACATATTTTTTGTGGATGTGTGTGATGCGTTTGTTGATATATAGAGGTTGAATACATCCGGCAAAATAGGGGATATTCTATTAAAATTTTATAAAGATAGTTTTAGATTTCAATTTTAATTTACTTAACATAAAAATGTCATTTTGTGTTGTTATTTTTAGAAAAAAATGCAAAAACTAAGAGTACTTCCTTTCAATTATCGTGGGGGGTCAAAATCATTTAAGGTTCATCATGAGAAGGTGTAATGGCTTTTATTTATGTTACTACATAATTTTAAAGTGTTAACATTAGACTGTTATAACTAATTTTGTTCACAATCTTCTGAGTCAGGTGAAGTACAAAGTTTCACTGATTTTTTTTCTTTTTACTTATTACAATAAACAAAATCAGTGGACAAGTTCTAAGGCACAATCTGCAAATGTAAGATTTTCATTCTTATTGAATTCAAGATTGTTTACATCATTTAATTTATTTTAAAGTGATTAATTTTCTCTATAAAAAAAAAAAAAATTGGTCGAGCTATCAATTGTCTCAAATTGAAGGATCTCAAGATCTCGTTAAGTATTTAAAGACAAGTCAAACTATTACAAGAGACATGCCAACGAAGGCCAGCTCATCATAATTCTCAAGTTCCTAATGAGTTAAAAACCACTCGGTCTGAGTTATGGAGAACTCAAGCTTAGTTGCAAACAACTCAAGATCGGTTGCAGACAACTTAGCATGAGTTACAGGATACAAAAGATTAGTTACAATCATAGCAGTTCAAGATCGATTACTTGTCAAAAGAATTGAAAAATGTTACAACGTTTTTAACAACATTGGCACCAAACCAATTTGGCTCCTCATCATAGTTTGTTGTGAGATACCTTTGTGACTTTAACATACAATTTATACTTCGGTTTATGAAAGTTAATAAAATTCACATTGTCATTTTTAAATTATTTATTTGACTAATAATCTTGTTTTAAAAATTTAATAGATTTGATTAACAGTGAAATCTAAAAAATTTATATGAAGATATAAAAACAACACGTATATTAGTATTTGCAAAAATTACTTCCAAGCACTTTTGACAACCAAAATCATATCCTCCGAAAAAAATAAAGACTTTTAGTGACAAAAATAGTGTCCTTTTGCTAAAAAAGTGTTAGGCTTATAGCGACAAAATCAATTAAGTCACTAAAAAATGTTTCTGCAATGAAAGTCAATTCGTCATGAAAACTAGATTTAGCAAGAAAACATGTTTCGTTGCAAAAAATTTGTTTTTGGGGATGAATATGGCTGGCCACTAAAAACAAAACATTCATTTCCAAAAATATATTTTGTAACCAAGCATTTTCGTCTCAAAAATCTTATTTTTAAAAATTATTTTGTCACAAAAAATTTTTGTTGCAAACAAGAAGAGTTTCATCGCCTTAGGCATTTTTGACAGTGAAAGATTTGCCAAAACAATCACTATTTCGTAGCGACCTGGGTTAGTCGCAAAAAAGGTTTTCAACAACGATTGCTTTCGTCACTAATGGTATACTTTTAGTGACAAAATCTTTTTTTAAGAGACAAAATGAGCGACAAATTTTGTTTGGTTCTAAAAGTTTCCGTGACTAATTGAGTTATTTGTTGCTGAATACCTAGCATGACACATCCTATTGTAATGAGACGGCGAAAATTTTTTTTTCATTGCTACAATCTTGGATGATGAAAATTTGTAGTTTTAGCAATGAAATGTTTCATCACTAAATCCCTTTTTCTTTTTTTTTTTTTCTCTTGTAGTGAAGGTTGATCACATCATTTCTCTAAGGTAGACTCAAGTTAATGCTCCTCCGAAGCACCCACCTATTCTCTATAAAATGACATCAACTTTCTCTTCAATTCTCTTTGAACTTTCTCTTCCTTTTCTAAAGGACGAAACTCAAATTCTTTTAAGAGTACGTAGTGAAGTTTGCCCTTTTTCATCACTTCACTAACCAAATTCATTATAAATTAATGATCTATTTATGGATCATGAGGAAAATAATATGTGTTTTTGATGCAGAGCAAGAAATTGAAGAAATCCTAATTAGATTGAGATTTATAATACTTAGGAATATTTTAATTAATTTGTATTCTAGTTTGGATTGGTTTTCTCTTTAGAGTTTTGTTATTTAAGCATAGCTTATTTCAGTTGTATTCCTAATTTAGGTATGAGTTTTATTAAAATAGATTTTCTAGTCGAATTAGGATAAGTCATAGTTAGTATAAATAAGTGTTTTTTGTAGCTTTACAAGAAAGCCTTGATTATTTGTTATTGATTATTTCTTAGAATAAACTTTAGATTTGAATTCAATAATATTTCCAGCGCATGAGTTTTTTAGTTTAGTTAATTCTTAGCATTATGTGGAATCAACGAGTCTTAACCTTAAGGTTCACGGCATTCTTTGGAATCAATATGAATTTAGTTCCTTCCTTTATTCCGACATTCTTTAGAACAACGGAATATTAAACCATTAAACTTTTGCTGCATCAGTTTGGTATCAAAGCCCAAAGCCTGATTCTTAACTGTCCTCAACATGTACCTTTTTTTTCCTTAAACCCATTTACTTTTAAAGAGGCAAAAAATCAAAATAGAAAGAAAATTAAAAAAAATTACAGAACTCGAGTCGCTAATAGCTACCTCCACAGCCACCGTACACGGCTGTCGTTGTCACCGTTACTCTTCTTTTCTATTGATATCCATCACCATTTGAATTAGACAAAGCCGTCGATCCTATCCCATCCATCAAACTCTCCCTCTTGCACCAAAGTCTTCGAAAAACAACCAAAACAACTACAAAAGTTGTAGTAATCGTTCACCGAATTTTTCCTCAATTTAGCCAGTGCCACCACCATCGATCAGCTTCTCTCCACCAACTCGACCTTTACCACCATTCCTCACTGTTGATTGACACTCATATTGCCAAAAATCAAAGCCCTCAAAACCACTGCAACTTATCTCAAATTTCCTACCAAACGACCATTTTTTGGACAAAATGCCACCATCATCACATTCACCGTCCTCAAATCTTCCAAATCTAATCATCTTTATCCAAATTTTTGATCACCATCACCAATAACCCCATCTTTTGCTTATTTATAATTTTGACCTAGTACTTTCTTTAATTATAGTATTGCCCTTTATTTTTCTGATCATTAGAAAAACGTAAACAAACAACAAAAAATGAAAAAAAATAATCATGAAACCATAATATCGTCGTGAAGATTTCATCTTGAAAGAAGATTTTTTAATAAAGATATTGAGGTTTTTGCATTCAATTGCTCAAGATTTAGAGAAACTTCAAAATAGAAAATCTTTACACATAAAGCAGAGATATGGATTTGACAAAGTTGTTCGTGATAATGTATGTTGTGAGGTTAACTTTGCTTTACTTTACAATAGTATTCCTTCCAATGAGACTATTAATTAGCCATTCACGTCTACAACAAATTCTCCACATATATACGTCGATTTGGATTAATCACTAAAATTTGATGACTATATTGATCTTGTGGAACAAGATGAGGTAGCCATTGATACAGTCTCATATTATTCACTCAATTTAAATGGAGAGAGATATCAAAAGATTTTTCAACAAGTGGAAAATTTTAAGAAGCACACTTTTGTTATTGGTTTTTCTAAGAGTTTGAAAGGATGTTAAACAAAGTATTCTTAGAAAAATTGTTAATTAAAGATTTTATCTCGCATTGTTGGATAGATTGGATGGACATAGTCACCAATTTTGGAAAGTTCAGGGTTATTCATCAGCATCGATGTATTTTAGAGATTAATCTTAAGGCAAATAAAGATTATCTTGGGGACTACAACGAGCAAAATTCAAGGACAAATTTTCTCCAACCTGGCGGGAATGATGCAAAACAAGAAATTGATGAAATCTTAATTAGATTAAAATTTATAGTATTTATAAATATTTTAATTAATTTGTATTCTAGTTTGATTTGATTTCCCATTTAGAGTTTCATTATTGAGGCATAGCTTATTTCAGTTGTATTCCTAGTTTAAGTTTGAGTCTTATTAAAATAAGTTTTCTAGTCAAATTAGAATAAATCGTGGTTAGTATAAATAAGTGTCTTGATAAGCCAAGAAGAACCTAAAGGAAGCCCATGAAGAATCCAAAGTATTTTTACTAAGAGCTCTCATGCATGGGACGTATATTGCAAGAGCCGTGCAAAGAGATTTATGTTTGCTAAGGATTTGCTCTAAGTTGTTAAATCATGCCCACAAGCTTGCTTAAGAATAGGTCCAGTCGTTAGTTGTTATTTAATAATTTTTGGCTACTTTGTTGTCATTAGCCATTAGTGCCTACTTCTTAGAGATGTGATCTAAGAATTATGAATAGTTCTTAATTTCTATTTATATTTAAACTCTTTTATAGTTGTTAATAAAGAAAGCTTATTCCAATTAAAATTATTGTGGTCTATTCTCATCTTAAGTAGAATACTAAATTCATTAAAAAAAAAAATCCTTAGCTTTGATTGAGACTTATCATTTGTATCAGAGCTGAGGTACTATGGCAACAAATAAGGAAAGGATTGAAAATCCAAAGGCTGGATTGGAGGACTCCAAAATCACTTCAGTCGAATGGAGATGAATGTATCTGATAAGTTACATCAACTGCAAGATGCCATTAGCAAAATATCAGAAGTCCTATTCTCCAACCGAGCAGCATCTACTAGTAACAATCCTGAACTTATTGTATCCTCTCCTAATGGGCATACTCACAACACACAAGAGGAATCTCGAGATAACTCTAAAAGAGGACGATAATTGTTCTTTCCAAATTAGCCAAATTGGAGTTCCCACAATTTTCTAGAGACGATCCCATCGAGTGGTTCAGAAGAGTACATCAATTTTTTGAGTACCAAGGCACCCTTGAGTCACCCTTGAGTCACAGAAAGTATCTTTGGTCTCTTTCCATTTGGAAGGCAAGCTTAATCAATGGTGGCAATGGTTGAGAAGATCTTATAAAGAAGAAGGCAAGGAAGGGACATGGGAAATCTTTCATGAAGAACTTTGGGCAAGATTTGGTCCTAACGAATGTGAGGATTTTGATGAAGCATTGTCAAAGATTAAATAGGTGGGCTCCTAACATGATTATGAAAAGGAGTTCTAACAATTGGGAAATCGGGTACAGGGTTGGGCATAAAAAGCCTGGGTAGGGTCATTCATGGGAGGCCTCAAACAAAAAATAACTGATGGCATGCGAATATTCAGACCGAAATTGTGGAAAGAAGCTATTAGCCTTGCACAAATGAAAGATGAGCAGTTGATGCACCAACGAAAAGCTACACGACCTTTCAAACAAGCCATTGCTGACTCTCCTTCAACAACAAAGTTCAAGCCAACTTCACCTATGAAAAGGCTCTCTTGAGATGAGATGCAGAAGAGAAGGGCACAAGGGCTATGCTTTAATTGCAAGGACAAACTTACACTTGGTCATAAGTGTAAAGGGCCATAAATTCTACTATTAGAAGGCAGCAATGAATATTCAGATGATGAAGATATCGAATCCAAACCAGAGATCACTTTATGCACTCTCAGGATGGATGGCTAATAAAACAATGCAGGAAATGGCAAAGATTGGACCACATGAGTTGGTTGTTCTAATTGATAGCAGGTCTACTCATAATTTTATTAGTGAAAGGGTGGCCAATATATTGCAATTACCAGTACTCCCAATCGAATCTTTTATTAACAAGGTGGCAAATGGAAGACCATTAAAATGCCAAGGAAGATTCAAAAATGTCCAAGTTCTACTCAAAAGTATTCCTTTTGTCCTCACTCTATATGCTTTACCTTTAATTGGGCTGGATTTGGTCTTAGGAGTCCATTGGTTGGAGCAATTGGGAACGGTGGCGTGTAATTGGAAGCAATTAACAATGGAATTCTAGTGGAACTACCAAACTGAAAAATTGCAAGGGATTGATAGGCAATCAATTCAGCCGGCATCAATGAAAGTTATTTCCAAAGATATACGGCAAGGGAGCTCCATGCCTGCTATTTGTCTCCAATCCACAATTGCTCTTCCATCACAGGATGTCAATCCTGAGATGAAACAATTATTGGATAAATTTGAAGACTTATTCCGAGAGCCGACACAACTCCTTCCTACAAAAGAAGTAGATCACCACATTAATTTGAAAGAAGGAACCGAGCCCATTAATGTGAGATCATGCAGGTATGCCTATTTTCAAAAAGCTGAAATTGAAAAACAAGTTCATGATATGCTAAAATTAGGGCTTACAAGGCTAGTATTAATCTTTTTTCATCTCATGTTTTATTGGTTAAAGGGAAAGATGGTTCATGGCTTTTTTGCACTGACTAGAGACCCCTTAATGCTATAACCTTCAAAGATAGATTTCCAATTCCTACAGTTGATGACATGCTTGATGAGCTTTGCAGAGCTATGTATTTCACCAAACTTAACTTACGGGCGGGATATCACGAGGCACGAGTGCACCCTACAGACATTCATAAAACTGTCTTTTGCACTTATAATAGTCATTATGAATACTTAGTTGTGCCTTTTGGTCTTTGTAATGTTCCATCAACTTTTCAAGCAATTATGAATTCAATATTCTGCACTTACCTCCGCAAATTTATACTAGTTTCCTTTGATGACATTTTAATTTATAGCCCCAATTTGACCATGCATCTTGAACATATTTGAAAAGCTTTTGAAATATTAAGGCAACATCAATTTTTGGTCAAATTCAATAAATGTGCCTTCGGTCTACAAGAATTGGAATACTTAAGGCATATCATAATTCCACAAGGAGTTAAGGTGGATCAAAGAAAAATTCATAGTATGCTAAATTAGCCTAGGCCTACTAACGTCTTTGAGTTGCGTGGATTTTTAGGACAGGTTATTATCAAAAATTTGTCTGCAATTATAGCATCATTGCACGCCCCATCACTAACCTCCTAAAAAAGAGACATTTTGGATAGACAGATGAAGCTAAAAATGCTTTCCAGGAACTCAAAAGGGCCATAACTACTACACCAACACTTGCAATGCCAAATTTCAATGAACCATTTGTCATTGAATTGAATGCTTTAGTGGACGGCATCGGGGCTGTTTTGACTCAACAAGGGAAACTTATTACATTCATGAGTCGAACCTTAGGTAGCAACAAGCATTCATGGTCCATTTATACCAAAGAAATGCTAGCAATTATTCATGCAATTCAAACATGAAGACCATATTTGTTGGACCGAAAGTTCTACATCCAAACTGATCAATGTACCCTTAAGTACTTGTTGGAGTAATGCATAGCAACACCCGAGCAGTAGAAGTGGGTGACTAAATTGCTTTACTATGATTATGAAATCAAATATAGGCTAGGTCAAGAGAACAATGTAGTTGATGCACTATCACGGGTGGCGGGCGAGTAGTCCTAGTCTTGATGCCTTGTTTGTGTCTCAAACTTAATTATAAGATACAATCAAAGCCACAACTATTGACAATCCTTACATGTAGAAAATTAGCAAACAAGCAACTAAAAACCGAGGCTTTCCTTACGGTTGGCGCAATTGGTTTATTACAAAAACCAAGTGGTGGTGCCTCCTCATTTCAACGTCATCCAGCAACTCTTGCGAGAATTTCACGATTCTCCAATAAGTGGGCATTCAGGTGTATTGAGAACATACAAGAGACTAACACACAACAATTTTATTGGCCATCCATGCACCAAGTAGTGAAGAACTATGTTGCCTTTTGTGAAGTGTGCCAACGAACTAAAAATGAGACTTTGTCACTGATGTAGAGCGTTAATTTATTGTTTTATGATTTTCTATTTTTATTAGAGTCTATTTATAGTAGTATTTAGTATTTTATTTCTATTAGAATATTAATTTAATTTTTCTTTTTTAGTTAACTTAGGAAAGTAAGTTTTCTCTGTTATAAATAGAGATGTCTTGTAATTATTTTCATAATTTTATATTCAATTATTCAATAAAACCTCTCTTTTATAATTTCCTCTGGGATTATCTATTAAAATCTCTCTTGTAGAGTCGTTTGGATTAGAAAGATATCTAATCACGCTTCGATTATACTGTAACCTAATCGCGTTGGCTTAGGTCCATACTAGATCGATATCTAGTGTTCCCTATCCAATCAATTCCGCTCCCGCTATGCGCGGTCCCATCAAGTGGTATAAGAGTAGTTCTATGCAATTCGCATAGCCAGGATACCCATATTCATCATACCAAATCCACCACTAGAAAAAAAACAACAAAAAAAAAGTCTCAAAATTGAAAACTCTTGCCGCTGCCACACAACCACCACTGCCACCTACGGCCACCCATAGCTCCATTCAGCCGGCCAGTACCACCATCAGACTCACCATCATCAGGCGATCAAACCCATCCATCGCCACCTCAACCGCTGGCTGAACAGCCGCAAATCACCAACCCGAACCCGTGACCTCCACCATCCTCCATCGCGAAATCACCACCTTTTTCCATCAACCGTCGCTGCCATTGTGACCCCTAGCCACCGCCCAGCAAAACCCAATCGACCACCACTACCAAAAGAATCCCCAACCTCAACCACCCAAAATCCGACCAACTTCAGCCCTCAATCGCGGCCAGTAGCCACCGCGCGAACAATCCAAATCGAGAGCCTCCACCAACCACCGCAAAACCAATCGGCTTCACCGGCAGCCAACACCACCATCAGACTCTCTTGCAACCATTGATCAGAACCCGACCAAATCCCACCAAAGAACACTGGCCATAAACCGCCACAACCCACCATAAACCGCCGCCATTTCAAGTCGATTTTTCGGCCAAACCGCCGCGAATCCGGCTAAACCACGACTACCAACGTGTTCCTGACCACCAACTCTATCAGATCTGACCTTCCCCGCGACAAATCACGGCCACCAGCCGCTGGCCACACCAAACTCGAGAGTTGATCCTTAATCACAGTTTTGCCATTGTGTGGAAACTTAAATGGTAAATCACCATTCTTGCCCTCCTATTTATCATGTGTCGATATTATTTGCATACACTCGCCCAAACAAATTTCTTAATTGGTTGGACGAAGTTGAGCACTACTTTTTATTTTGGCGCACTTATAAAAAAGAATAAGTATCGTTTGCTGCTAGTAGAATAAGCATAAGTGTTTCAGAATGGTGGGAATTGTTGCAATGTTCTCGTCTTGACCAAGGCAAATGCAAACTGCGATCATGGAACCGTATGAAGTATATTTTGCAATCTAAGTTTATTCTTCTTGATTATTGTTTGGTACAACAAGGTACAAAATCAGTTTCTGATTATGCTTCTGAGTTCAAACAATTTTATGGATGCAAATATTTTTATGAACCTAAAAAAGATACTTTTATAAGATTTGTGAAGGGACTCAGTTTATATACGAAAGACAACATGCCTACATACACCATATACACCTTGCAGTATGCAATTCTTGTAGCGAAGCAAATTGAATAGCAAATTGTATTGTAAATCAGAAGAGAAAGAAGCCAGGCATTGAAACAATTACGACAACCTCATTCTCGACACCAATTTGAGATCCCTAATCCTATCACAAGTTGGCAGCCTAAAGTGAAAAATATACAAATGAAAGAAGTTTGTGCCTCTCCACATGTTGAAAATGTGCCTAATATTGCAGAAGAAAAGGTACAATTTATTATTGATTTAAAACTTCAATCTAACGATTTGTGCAAGAATGCGTATTATATTTCCTTGGCAGACAAGACTAGCATTGAAAATGATGAGGTTTTTGATCTCTCTGAGATTTTTAAAGAAGAACAATCTACTCTTGATTTGAGCATTGAGCCTAACAGTACGATCGAGGTTGTGCAGCAAAATCAAGTTGAAGACGTAGAAATGATTGAAATGGTTCTACCCATTCATATCGAAGACAAAAGGATTCTGCTTGAAGAAGATTTAATTGAAAAGGTGAAACTTATTGGAGAGTGCATTGAACGACAATTGGAGAAAGGTAAGAGTTATTTGATCATTGTTCGTTATTGGAAGTCTTCGTCACCTCGAAGAATGTACAAGCGAAGGAAGTTGATGAAGTATGGATTTTTCAAAGTTTCAAGAAAGATTGATGAGATGGACAACAAATTCGAATTACAAGATGATCTGATGTTACACTACAAGTTTCACTCTCCAGATTGTATTCAAACTCGAGGACGAGTTTCTTTTAAGAGAGAGAGTATGATGTAGAGCGTTAATTTATGTTAATTTAGGATTCTAGAATTTTTATTGTTTTAGAATTTTCTATTTTTATTGGAGTCTATTTATAGTAGTATTTAGTATTTTATTTCTATTAGAATTTTAATTTAGTTTCCTTTGTTTAGTTAACTTAGGAAAGTAAGTTTCCTCTATTATAAATAGAGAGATCTTGTAATTATTTTCGTAACTTTATATTCAATTATTCAATAAAATCTCTCTTTTATAATTCCCTCTAGGATTATGTATCAAAATCTCTCTTGTAGAGTCGTTTGGATTAAAGTGTTATCTAATCTCACTTTAAGTGTTATTAAAAAAATCTTATTGAGTCGTTTGGATTACAGCAATATCCAGTCACGTTTCGATTATAGTGTAACATAATCACGTTGGCTTGGTCCGCACTAGAACGATATCTAGTGTTGTTCCCTATCCAATCAATTCCACTTCCGCTACGCGCCACCCCATCAGTCACCAGCTGGACTTTTACAACCACTTCCAGCTCCTTGTCACATTTGGGAGGACATTACTATAGACTTCATCGAAGGCCTTCCACCTTCAAATGGTAAAAATTCAATTCCTGTTGTGGTTGACAAGTTGAGTAAATTAGCACATTTCTTGGCATGCCTTAGTCCATCATAAGTGATCACGACCCAGTGTTCATTAGTCATTTTTTGCGAGAGTTCTTCAAAATGTCGGGCACACAATTGACGATGAGTTCCGCCTGCCATCCACAAACAAATGGACAGACAGAAGTGGTAAACTGTTGTATTGAACAATATCTTTGGTGCTTTGCTTACCAACAGCCTCGTAAGTGGCATTCTTTCCTTCCATGGGCTGAGTTTTTTTACAATACTACCTATCATGCATCTATAGGAATGACTCCCTTCCAAGCTCTATATGGAAGGCCCCCACCAACAATTCCACATTACCATGAAGGTTCTAGTCTAGTAAATGAAGTTGACCGAAGCTTAGCTTCTCGAGATGCCTTTCTACGACAGCTTAATGACAATTTACATGCAGCAAACAACTGAATAAAACAGCAAGTGGATTCCAAATGCCAAGACATTGAGTATCGAGTGGGGGGCTTTGTGTTTTTGAAGCTTCATCCCTACCACTAGCTTTCTGTGTTTAAAAGAGCCTATCAAAAGCTTGCAAGCAAGTTTTATGGGCCATACTAGATTGAAGAAAAAAATTAGAAAGGTGGCTTACAAGCTCAAGCTTCCGCATGGTTCTCGCATTCACCCAGTGTTTTATGTGTCTTTTCTGAAGAAAAAGTTGGGAGAAAAAATTGTTGCTAGTACTGAGCTACTGCAAATGGCTAAAGATGGTGATTTAATTATGGAACTAGAAGCAATATTGGACACCCATAGGGTCAAAAAGTGGTTCAAATTTGTCGAAGAAAGTTTGATCAAATGAAAAAGACTTCCAATAGAGGATGCCACTTGGGAAAACACTCAAGAGTTGAATGACAAATTCCTTGATATGAATCTTGAGGACAAGGTTCCAACCAAAGGAGGGGGTATTGATAAGCCAAGAAGATCCCAAAGAAAGCCCATGAAGAACCCAAAGTATTTTTACTAAGAGTTGTTATGCATGGGACGTATGTTGCATGAGCCAAGCAAAGAGATTTTTGTTTGCCAAGGATTTGCTCTACGATGTTAATCATGCCTACGAGCTTGCTTAAGAATAGGTCTAATCGTTAGTTGTTATTTAATTATTTTTGGGTACTTTATTGTCATTAGCCATCAGTGCCCACTTGTTAGAGATTTGATCTAAGAATTATGAATAGTTGTTAATTTCCATTTGTATTTCAACTCTTTTATAGTCATTAATAAAGCAAGCTTATTCGAATTAAAATTATTGTGGTCTATTCTCACCTTAAGTAGTATACTAAATTCATAAAAAAAAAAAAAATCCTTAGCTTTAATTGGAACTTATCATGTCTTTTGTAGCTTTACAAGAAAGCCTTGATTATTTCTTAGAATAAACTTTAAATTTGAATTCAATAATATTTTCAGCATTCAAAACTCTACGTGAGTTTTAAAGTTTAATTAATTTTTAATATTTTACGGAATCAACAAGTTTTAACCCCTAAGTTCACGACATTTTTTGGAATCAACATGAATTTAATTAATTTCTTTATTCTGATATTCTTTAGAATCAATGGAATATTAAAACATTAAACTTCCAATGCATTAATTTTGCTTTTCCCGTCGGGACTGTCCGACGATAATTTTTATCCACACCTTCAATATTTGACCATTGGATATAATATTATCTTCTAAAACATATTAATATAGGGCTGTGATTCATTTGGCTTTATTTTATTCTTTCCAAATGCGAGTAGTCGGGCAACTATTTTAACAATTTGACTAATATTATTGTATTATTAACCGAACGCAACTGCTCTTTCGATTTTATCTCTTTCAATTACTCCACTTCTAATTCTTTTTTCACATGTCTATTATTTTTTCTTCTTTTGCAGGTATCCTAAAAAATTAAATACAGGACTTTAAAGCAAACAAAAATTAGTTTATGGAACTTTTTACCAAAAAGGTATATACATTGTTATTATCATCATATCTAATAAGTAAAGGAATTTTTTTTTTTGTGCGTGTGTGAATTGCATCTATAAGCCATAAAAAAGCAAGATAAAAATTCAATAATTTGCTTGTCGCTATATTCATACCTTTTTTTCTTTTCGAAAACTGATATACATGACTATTAATTAGTAGTATTTACAATCTGGTACACTATACCCACCCAATATAAAATTGGTATGACTGCCCAGTTATGAAATTGGAACAACTATTTAGATTTTTTACCCTCATTAGTCAAGGAGTGTCCACTCTACCACATCTCGTGAGAGAAGAAACTATCTCAACTCAATTATAAAATAATTGAGGAAAGACTAAAACTAACTATCAAAATGCTTTTGAAGAGACTCAAGCATTTACTCTCAAAGGTTCTCCCACTAGACAAAAGGCCCCTTGATATACCTAATTTGTAATATAGAAAAAAAATTTGCAATGCCACAAAATTTATAACACTTCACAAATTTATTTATTGAGTTCATAAAGCAACTTTCATACTGATGCAATGTTGATATATATGAAGTTAAAGACACATAGATGCATATAAAATATTTGTAACAGGCGTTTTTCAAAATAGAGTATAAAATATAAACTTTGTTGTTGACTCCTACTAAATTTTTCAGAAATTCCTCCATCAGTACTCATCATTGGGTTAATCATTTTGAAGTACTTCTTCCAAACCATCTTCAAAGAATTCAATTGTCTCAGCATTTCACACAACTTTACCAATTACATCTGAAGCTAACTGAAAGAGTACCTAGTGTAATCAGTTTTTTGGTAAGATTCCTGTTACTCTAAGTGGTTGTACAGGGGAACGTAAAACCCTCTCCTAAGCCGCCACCCCTTCCTTACGTCTTGGCCGCTGGCATGCCACCACCGGCGGCCGGTGGTGGCTCCCAGCAGCTGCCGGAACAACCCCAACCTGCCGGCGACCTTCCCCAGCATCGGCAGCCCCCTACCTAGCCGTGCTTTTCTTCCTCTCATGGCTCTTCTGTCCCTCCCGCCGATGCTACATCTCTGGCCATCGGAGATGATCACCACCATTCTTGCTAACCACCACCGGAGCACCCTCCAGCCGCCGGCGACCTCCCCCACGCTTGGCAGCCCTTCACGCAGCTATTATCTTCTTTCCATGATCGTTCTCACTCTTGATTTTTGCCACAAACAGGCCACCATGATCCCACCGCCTCCCGATTTGCTGCTGGTGGTGCTTTGACGTTGCCGGGGACCTCTGTTCATGCGGGTGACAATCGCTTGGCTGATCGCCCACTGTAACAGTCACATGACTCTTAGGTTTTGTCACAAACCAGCCACCATGTTCCCATCATGTCCGAATCTGCAGATGGTGATGCTCTGCCGGTGGCGGCCACTTCTGTTCATGCTTGTGACCATCGCTTGGCTGACTTTGCCCCCCGTCACATGCATGAGCCAAGCCTCACTGCAACCCAAACTTTATTGGCCACTGCATAGGGTGGTTTCACGTTGCCAGCCATTGTTCTTAGTCAGTCTTAGCATGGCGATCATGTGTCCATCCACAGGCGCAACTACCACCAATAATCCACAACTCTACCCACCTCACACCGACTAGGCATGATAGTTGAGATGCCCCAGTTTTGTCTCATCCCGGGGTAGCCCATTCCAACCCAGCCCTATATAGTGTGTCTCACAACCCTCAGCCACCCACAACTAGTGCTGTCCCACATGGTCCTTCTCAATCACAACGGCCAGCCTCTCCCAATCCCATTACCCGTAACCCAAACTCTGCCTCCAAACCATTCTATGCTTCAGTCGTGAACCCAGCCTCCATCCTTAACCCATCTGCCTCCACTCGTCCCCCTAAGTCATTTTTGGATGTGGTTGCCGATCATAATCCCCCTGCTGTCCCGGTTAAGCCGACCTTATTGCATCGTGGTGAACTGGCTGTCATCTTCTCGGTTGATGGGATATAGGCCATGGCTGAACCGTTTCAACTCGCTTTGGTGGGTAAATTTTCTTTCGGGCGCCCTTTTATGAACATCATTCAGAAGTTTTTTGTTTCGTTGGGATTAAAAGGAAGATGTCAAGTCTCCTTATTGGATAATCAACATGTGTTGATTAAGCTTTCTTTGGAAGAAGATTATTCTCGTATTTGGGTTCGGCAGACTTGGTATGTTAGCAGTCAGGGCATGTGTACTTTTAAGTGGAGTACTGATTTTCGCTGTTCCGTGGAATCCCCCATTGTGCCGGTTTGGGTATCATTGCCATACTTGCCTGTCCATTTTATTCACTGTAAGTCTGCTCTATTTTCTATTGCTGCTGCTATTGGTACTCCGTTGTGTGTTGACCATGCCACGGCCTCGATTAATCGGCCTTCGGTGGCTAAGATACTTGTTGAATATGATGTTTTGAGACCACTGTTGCCCCGTTTATGGATTAGTGAGGGAGATTCTGGTTTTTGGCAGGATGTAGTTTTTGAGCGGGTCCCTGCATATTGTTCCTCATGTAGGCATCTTGGTCATTCTGCCGCTTCCTGTTACGTTGCTAATCCCGAGCTTTGTAAGGCCTTTCAGCCTGTTGATCAGGCCAAGGGTACCGCACCTCGAGATAAGGGCAAATTGCCAGTCTCGGAACCTGCAGCTCAGTCTCGGGAGACCCGTGCTCCCCAATATGTTGTTGTTGTTGTTGATCACCAGCCTCAAGTGCCTACTTTACAGCATCAGAGTCCGAGCTCGGAATCTATTTTGGTTCCCATTGTTTCGGTGCATACTGATGCTATACCTGTTGATTCCGGGTTGAGAGTTTCTGTAGGTGAGCGGCTTCGGCCTTCGGGTGTTCCGAATAGCCAACCGCCGCCTGTTGATGCTGTTGGTGTCGCCTCGAGTGGTCCAGCTAGTTGCCCGCTGCCTATGGATGATCTTTTACAGAGAGATGCTGATGAATGTGTTCATGTTGCTAACTCTACTGCTTTGGATGATCTCGGTGCTTTGAGGGTTTCCACAGGCTCTACTTTTTTCAAGACTGTCGCGAATGATATTCGCTTCATGGTTGTGGGTTTTAATTCCCCTCTTATTGATATCTCCGTTCAATCTGATACGGAGCTTAACTCTGATGAAAATCTTGTAGTTGATGATTATTTTGTGTCTAAGCCTGAGGGTACAGGGGGGCGTAATCTTAACCCTGACTTTAGTGTTGCTGACCCGCGTTCCTCTAGTTCTAAGAAAGGCTTCAAATTAGTCACTAGTCATAAGTATCGTAAGTAGTTTTCTGGGCATTTACATTAATTAATTATCTCTTACTTCTTCATTGCTCTAATTTTGTTTTGTTCTTTTTCTATTTGTTGGTTGTTTTCATTCATTTACTTGGAGGTTTTGGTCTATGCCCCCCTCCATATGTAAATTTATTTTTAGTTAAATAAATCTACAAGGGGGTCCCGCCTAACCCCCCCACCTTTGAGTGGTTAAAAAAAAAAACCTGAAAGAGTACCTAGTTAGCCTCATGAGCAGAGATTGGTCAGAAAAATCTTTCATTTCAGAACCAATATCATCTAATACTCTGTCACATTTTGCTGATTTGGTCCATCTCTAGAAAATAGATTGGTTTGGTAAGTAAACAAATTGCATTGTTTTCAGATATGCCAAAAATGTGCCTGCATGCTATTCCCTCTGAAATTTCTTCCAACTACATGATGCAAAATCCCCATGTTTTTCATACACAATTTCATGTACTTTCAAACCACTTTCATTCCTTTCCTCAATTCAGTTCTTATCAATTCAGCTTCATATCTCAAGCTGTTCCACAATTCTTCTTGAAGCCTTTTAAAAGATTTTGCGTGTATAAGTTTCAGGCACACCGGTTGACGGCAATTCATATATGGATAAAAGCCACTCGTTATCAGTATGCTTCTTTCCACTGGGAATCAGACCCTTCTCGAGTATATGATTCCCAAACGCATTTTTGAAAATAACTGTAGTAATCTGTGTTAGTCGACACACTTAATCTTTTAGAAAACTTATTTAAGATGTGCCAAGTGCAGAATCTATGAAATGTATCTGGAAAAGCGTGAGCAATAACTTTCCTTATTGCTGGATCTTGATCAGTAATTATTATTCTAGAGGACGAACAGGCATAGCCTTTTTAAATTCCTTAAATAACGAGAGAAAATAATCAGTAGTCTCATCACTTATGAACGAACAAGCTACAAGTAGTGCAAAAATCATGCTTTAACGGTGTTGTAAGTAGTATCAAATGCAATCACATCACTATAAAACGTATATGCTCGCCTACATGTTGCATCTGCCCAAAAACAATGAGTAATCCGATCTTCGTTATCTGTCGTTAAGGTGAAAGTAAATGCCAGATTCTTTTCTTTCTCTAACCGAAAATGTTCAACTAACAATTCTGCATCATGGCCCTTCAAATCTTCATGTAGTTTTTTTATTATTATTATAACAATCTGCTTTTAGACATCCAAATTTTTTATACCCCCGGCTTGCAATTCGAGGATAGTAATCTGCTGATGAGTCGGAAGATTTGCAGCTGAAAATTGTTGGGCTATTGATTTTTTTGCATGCGACATGTTACAACGCCATTTTAGCTAAGTGTTCTTTTTTAAGGATGGTTAATAAGCTAGAATCCTCTCTTAATCTAAATTCTCTTGAATTTTTAATAATTTTATGATGTGTGTACTTTAATAATAGTGTATAGTTAAAATTTAATTTTTTTTATTGTTTTTTATTAATCACCAACAACAAATAAATTTCTATTTAAGAAAAACTTATATTAAGAGAAAATGATTTTTTAAGTAACAGTTGTAAATTAGCAACTCTCAAAGAGAAAATCTTAATCCTAATTAATGGGTGGCTGTGACTCACCCCAATGTCTCTTTGGCACAATGTCCCTTCTTTGTCTTTTGGACAATGTCCCTTCTTTGAAACACACATACTCTGTCCGTCCATATAGTTTCTTTCGTATTTTTATGCTTTTTACTGGAATTTATTCTAACACTAAATCCAGCCTCCTTTGCATATTTGTTGTAAATTTCACACATTGTCTAGTGATTCAAATTCTTGGCCTAACTTGGGCTGCCGATCAAGTCTTACTTCTGGTAAACAATCACTATCATCATTTTCTTGCTCAATCCCTATAGTATGAACACGCGCAGTATCATTCCTGATGTCCATTCATTAAGCACAATAAAACAAATAAAATAATCAGTACAGTTGATAAAATAATTTTTTAAGAATCCAGCACTTATATGCAACGTATTCTATTGAAATTCCTAACAATATCATGTAATTCAATTTAACCCAAAAAAAAAAGAATAATTTTTTAAGTTAAGAAATGATCACTTACTGTAGTAAGACGAGGACAATTGAGAGCGCTGCAACGGCACTGCAGATTACATTAAATCAGATATTGAAAATAGGGCTCTTTATTAAATAATATTATTTTAAATAATTATAACGGGCAAGTAGAGTTCCGTTAATTATAAAATGATATTAGTTAAATTGTTAAAATAGGTAAGTGCTTGGCTGCCTTTGATAAAATAAAGTTAATCTTAGCCCTATATTATATCTAACGGTAACTATTGAAGGTGTTGATAAAGTATATTAGGGTGTGTTTGAAATATGGGATTATGGGGTATTAAGACACTATTCATATTAATTTAATACTAACATCATGTTTGGAAAAAATTTACAAGGGATTAAGGGGTATGCTAATGCAGCAACTGCCGCATTAGCTAAAACTGACTGTGAGTCGGGTTTAGCTAATGCGGCAGTTGCTGCATTAGCGTTTTGCTTTTGCTTTTTTTTTTTTTTTTTGGTTTTTGGTTTTGCTTTTTTTAATAATAATAAATAAATAGTTATATTTTTAATTTGATATAATATTATATAATAGTGGTGGGCAAAATATCCGATCCGATCCGACCCGAAAAAATTCGGATTAGGATCGGATCGGGTTGATATGCGAACCCGATCGGATATATTGGTGCCAACCCGATCGGGTTTTGATCAGATCGGATCAAAACTGATCCGATCTGAAAACCCGATCGGATTGGCACAAAAAAAAAAAAAATACAGCAAGTCAGCAACACTCGCACACACACTGACTCATACACTACACGTCCACACGGGTCCAGTATCCACACTTCACACTTCACAGTTCACAATTCACACTTCACACACACAGCTCAGTCACAACTCAAACTCACAAATTGTCCATTAGTGCAGCAGTGCATTACACAAACAAAACAAACTCTATTAAGTATCAACATTCAACCAGCCAAGCCAACACTCGTTACAGACTTACAGTACACATCCTCAATATTCAACAACAGCAAACGGAACTACGGCAGTGAGCCAGTAAGCCACAGCACTTGCACGCAAGCAGCAGTGAGCAACAGCGGTGAGCTCCGTGACGCCCCGTGGCCAGATCTGCCGATCTGCTGCAACCGCTGAGACCGAAGCTGCTCCGTGACGCTCGTGGCCCAGATCTGCTGATCTGCTGCACATATTACTGGATTTGCTTCCGCAGTAGCTGCACCACCTCTACGCCTCTAATCCTCCACCATCACCCAATCTGATTGAAGCTCCATTAACCCGATTTGTGGTAACCCAATTTGTGGCTCGTGTTGGAGGAAGCTTGAGAAAAGTTTTGCGGTTTTGCTTTGCCGTTTGCAACTTTATATTTTGATAGTTGATGCTTTTCACTTGATACTGTGTTGGCGTGTTCATAATAATTATGGTATAAACTATATACTATATAGCTTACATTATTTTGTTTTTTATATGCGTGTTCATTGTTCAATTGTTCATAATCAATTAATCATAATAATTAAATTTTTTTTTAATTGAGAGTGAAATATTAATTGAAATTTAGTAATTATTAATAATATATAATTATAAATTGTTAAATTTTAACAATAGAATGAAGAATATTGGGGTATTAATTTTTTTGTTTAATTATTAATAATCGATATTTTTTTTTTTGTATGAATAGATTAGGTAGATCAAAAATTAAAATCAAATATTATGTTATAATATATGTGTCATATGATATGTGTTGTGCTTGTGTAGTATGCAATAACTTCAATTTCAAAAAAAAAAATAATAACTAATTTAATTAATTGTATGATTATATGATATTCAAATATGCAATAAGCAATAAGCATATGTTAAATTGTTCAATAATAAATAGTTAAATACATATAATGTGGGCAATTGGGCATGACTCATGAGACTTACGATTTAATAATAAGAATTAAGATATGGATATGCAAATAATATTCTATTATTTTGGCCAATGGATAATTGGATATTATAAATTAATTAATTGCATTAATTTCTTACTTTTTGTAATAGAATATTCATAGTTTGGAAATTTTTATATATACAACTATACTCTTAGATCCTAATCATATAGAATTATTAAGTTACTATGATGGAAAATTAGAAATATCGAATTCAAAAAGTTTCATAAAATTAAATTAATAGATATTTGAATTGATTTGTAATATTAATTAGATTATGTTAATAATATTTTTGTGTTTTGATTTTTGAATTAATGATTAATAATTATTTATTTGTATGTTCAGATGACCGGACATTCAAGATCGAACTCGATAAGTGATGACGATGATCAAAGTGTTCAAATGGAAGCAACTCGAAAGGGAAAGGAAAAGGTAAAGCGGAAAAGACCACCGATGAAGAAAAGATCAGAGACGTGGAATCATTTCACTTTACTCGAAGACAATCCAAACAAATACAAGTGCAACTATTGTGGTAGACAATATCAATGTCATTCACGGCTTGATGGGATTACAAATATGAGAAATCATATACAGGCTTGTCAAGCATACAAGACATTCCAAAATCAACAAGATGGAAGCCAACAAAACTTGACTTCTGAGGGCGGCGAAGGAAATGCAAGTAATATGGTTTTGGCTAAAGGGTGGAGTCAAGATGCTTGTAGAAGGGTAGTCACCAAAATGAGCATTATGGGTGAGTTGCCGCTTAGCTTTGTGGATAACAAAGGGTTCAAACATTTCTGCAGTGTAGCAATTCCGCAGTTCGTTATGCTAGCTCGAAGAACTATTGGTAAGGATGTTATGGATTTATTTTTGGAGGAAAAGACTATGTTGAAGAGTTTGATTTATAACAACAAGCAGCAGGTGTCTCTTACAACTGATGTATGGACTTCCGTTCAAAACATGAGTTATATGGTGATCACAACTCATTTCATTGACAGTGACTGGTGTTTGAATAGGAGGATTATTAGTTTCAGCGTTATTGAAGATCATAGAGGAAAAACAATCGGGAAAAAGATTGTAGCGTGTTTACAAGATTGGGGAATAGAGAGGTTGTTTGCAATAACCGCTGATAATGCCACTACAAATGATGTTGCTGTTAATTATGTCACCATGCAATTGCCTGCTTGGAAGAATGATAATGCACTTGTGTTAGCGTGACAGTATATGCATGTGCGTTGTTGCGCACATATTTTGAATTTGATTGTTGTTTCGGGGTTGAATGAGTTGCATGCTAGTGTTGCCGCTATCCGGAATGCTGTGAAGTATGTGAGATCCTCCACCACGACGCTACAGACATTTAAACAGTGTGTAGCACAGGTGAAAGGTCCACCCAGAACTGTTGTTTTGGATTGTCCAACTAAGTGGAATTCCACCTATTTAATGTTGATGACCGCGTTGAAGTTCCAAGCGGCATTTGATAGAATGGCAGAAGTGGATAAACCATATGAGGCATACTTTCTCGAGAAAGAAAATAATTATAAGAGGACGAGCCCGCCTGGACCTGCAGATTGGGAGAGTGTTGAACGAATTGTGAAGTTTTTAAAGGTATTTTATGATGCCACATTGCTATTTTCAGCCTCTTTGAGTGTGACCTCTAATCTTTGTTATGATACTATTGGCTTAATTGAGAGTTCGTTGACTGCATTAGAAGCAAGCAAAGATCCTTGGGTGGTGTCTATGGCTTACAATATGAGAGAAAAATTTAATAAATATTGGGGGTCCTCAAGGAAGATTAACAAGATGTTGATTGTTGCCTCCATTCTTGATCCACGAGCTAAAATAGATTTTGCCAAACATATTTTTGAGATAATCTTTGACAATAATGGTTTGATGGTTGAAGAAATGACCAAAGCAGTGAAAGATTTGTTGAATGAGCTTTATGGTGCATATAGTGCATTATCTTCCAATTCCACACCATCAATGTATAATGAGAGTGTTCCTAGTGGCGGCTATGGTGGTTCAAGTTCTTCTCTACATATTTCAGCCGAGATTGGTGTGGCGGAGGTTCCTGGTGGTGAAGGTGATGACACTTTTCGAGTTGCTCGCCCTTTTCTTGGATATGCTAAGAAAGTCTCCATTCAGAATGATGGCAGGAGAATGGCATCTGAGGTAGAACGATATTTAAGTGACCCAGTTGAAGATCCGAGCAATCTTAAACTCAATGTTTTCTTTTGGTGGAAGGTGAACGGATCGAAGTATCCAATATCAAAGAAAACTGCAATGGATGTTCTCGTTGTTCCTGTTTCCACAGTAACATCTGAATCTGCCTTTAGCACCGGTCGGCGCGTAATTGATGAGTATAGGAGTTCTTTGACCCCTTGTATGATTGAGGCATTGATATGCACTGAAAATTAGTTGCAAGCTAGACTTTTTGCTAATCCCGTCTACAACATTCAAGAAGATATTAAGAAGCAAATATTTCATATGGAACTACAAGAAGGTAACATTTTTCTCGTACATTATAAACTTAAGATATATTATAACCTTATAAATAGCATCCACATGTACTTAATTTACTTACTAATCTCAATTTTTTTTTGGCATTTTAAAGAGTTTGTAAGATCACAAGCTTCAACGGTGGAAACGATGAGCGCTAACAAGGGAGTTATGGATATTTGAAAGGTAATTCTTAATATATATTATTATTCATAATTTCATATTATATGTTTAGGTTGTAATTTAAACTATAATAATAGTTATTAATTATAGTTTTAAGTAATAACTATAATTGTTTTAGTTGGACGCGTTGAAGTTGGTGACATGGTGGAATGGTATTACTGATGATTGTTATTAACTTTACGTGGTGATGAATGGCATAACATAAGCCATGATTGACTTAATTTTTTTTCTTATATTTAATCAAGTATATATATATAGAGACACACGCACACACAAATTGGGCTTATGTGTTTGTGTTTAATGTGCCTTTATTTGCAATGCCACTTCAAGAATGTAGTTATTTATTATTTCTTCAGTTCTTCTCTAGGGAATCGAAAGTGTTGAAGTTGAAGTTGGAACTTGCCGAAAGTGCTTGCGAGGAGCGGTGGAGCCATGGAGGAATTCTTCTTAGTATTGAACGATATTTATGCTTAAACTTGGTTGTGTTTTGGACTTTGTTATTTGTGTTTTGGAAACTATTTAATTATGCATGAATTTTGTGACTTTGTATTTTAAACTTTAAAGATGAATGTTTGGACGTTGTGCTTTGGATGGAGAATTGGAGACTATTACGTATTAACTATTAAGTTTAAACTTTGTGTTAATTTTAATTTTTATTAAGGCTTTTTTGTTAATTTTAATTTTCATTCATTGGAATTTGATTTAATTGTATTTCCTTTTTGGTTGGTTTGAAAATTGGTAAAAAAAATGCTTATAATTAAGAAAAACAACTCAAAATTATGTGAATCCGAATTGATCCGAATTAACCCGAATTTTATTTGACCCGATTTCACCCGACCCGAAATGACCCGAACTAACCCGAAATGACCTGAACTAACCCGAACCGATCCGAATCCAACCCGATTTTCTAACCCAATCCGATCCGATCCGATCCGATCCGAACCCGACCCTAACCCTAACTCGATCAAATTGATCCGAACCCGACCCTAACCCAATTTTGCCCAGCCCTATTATATAATATTAATTTTTATTTTCTTTTATTTTTATATCATAATTATTAATATAAATTAATAATTTATTATTCATATTTTAATTTTTATTATATTAAAAATATAACTAAACAATGTATTATTTAGTTATATAATAATTAATATATAAAATTAATTTATGTTTAATAAGTTAATATAACTAACAATAAGTACTTAAATAATATATAAAAATAAAAAAATATAACATAATATTACATTATTTAATTATATTATAATATTAATATATAAAAATTGATTATTATTTAAAAATTTAATATAACTAATAATAAATATTTATATATGAATAAATTTAAATATTATTAATTTAAAATTAATACCAAGAAAGATAATAATATAAAATATCATTACGTCATGATATTATTTAGAGACTATTTAATTAAATTATTTACTTCGATCTTTATTTTATATGTTATATATTGAGAAAATACTGAAAAATAAATGTTATGCCGTCGAGAATATAAGGCTATAAGCTTTGATTTTTATGAAAAATTATGATTTTTTTAACATTTATACTAAAAAATAATGTTAAATTTCTCAAATTTAAGACTTCTATATTTAGTATTTTTCTAGGTACTAATAAATATTATTTTTTAAATGTATAATTTATGTTAATCACAAAAAAATTAATACAGTACAGTGTAATACCAAACGTTGTACAACATTATTATAATACAATGCTAATGCAATACAGCATAATACAATGCACCTGCATTAAAATAATACAATACAGCAGAATATAATACAATGTGCCAAATACACACACACATATATATATGAGTCTTCCTCTCATGCAAATACTTTCATTTTCTTTTTATTCCAATGCACTATTAAGTCATATAATTTAATAGAATACGTGTATAGATGTTATTATATCATATGACTTTATAATAAATTAAACACTGACTTTATTAACCATATGCCTTAATAGTGTGCTTACATAATAAAAAGAAAATTGAAGACGCCCACAGGGGAAGATTAAAAAGGCATTATTATTTAATTTTCACCTCTTTCTTAAATACATGTTTAAGTGTCTTGCCCAAAATTTGGTAAACAACAGTAAGAATGAATATATGTTCATCCTTCCCTCCACGAGCCAATATTTCAATAATTTCAACGGCTTTATCAGCTTGCGAGCTTGCCTTGTGTTCCTAAACTGCTGCCAGCTCCTACCTAGATTATTGTGTCCGCTGCTAGTAAACGAGAGGGAAAAAAATATATTATTGCTCTCTAGTTCACCGTGAATAAATGAGAACGATAGAGAGAAAATATTTTTGCTCCATCCATCAGAAAATTATATAAAAATTAGGAAATCAAAGCTTTTGTATTGATAACCTTATTGAATCTTTCGGTTATATGGTGCCTCTGTGACACCATACCACCAGTTTTTGTCTTTTGTGAGCCAACCAATGGTAAATTGCAATTAGCTCTTTATTCTTCTTTTTATTTGCATTCGTTGCCCAAACATAATTACTAAAACACTTTGGGTGAGGACTATCACAAAAAAAATATAATACTCATTAAATCTAATTACTTAACAAACCCATCAATAAATTTTATAATTTTATAATTTATTTACAAATCAGACTTAATACTTTTTATACCGTTATTAAAAAGTGTTATTATAATTCACGTAATTTTTTTTATGACTTTTTCAACCTTTCGCCATCTCTAAAATTATTTATGAATCTCTCTCCATCAATTATTGATGTTATAGTTCCATTCTCATGTTCATTTCCTCTATCTACTGTTTCTTGTCTCATTAAGAAATGAATTTTCATAAGTTACACCCAATAACAGAATCTCTTTCCACCTTTTATTTGTACTAAATTCTCACACCTGAATATAGAAATCTTGACTAAAAGGTCTACCTAAATCCTAAGAAATTGGGGTAGGAAGAATTTATTACCTAAATCCAACTTCCTTCAATCTTTATTCCAGAGCATATGATAAAAATCAAACCGTATCCATCTTTAACCTGGGAGCAAGAGCGGACCGAGCAAGCAAACAAATTTCGTTGTGTATTCAATGAAATTTGGGAGCTATTTATTGAGAACGTGAGGGAGAAAAGGTGAACTTGAAATTAATTAATTCATTAAGATGCGGTTATATAGAGCTCATAATTACAGGTTTATACTCACACATCACAAGCATGCATATCATGATGCGGATCAATTAGTTAATCATAACCCAATTAATTAAATTAATCTATTGATATCATGGCTGTTTGGAAAATGAGAAAATGAAGGAAAGTAAAAGAAACTGAGAGACTAAACTTCAGAAATTAAAGCTATATTTATGGATGTTTTATTTATTTCAAGTTAAAATAGGCACTTTAACTGCAATAGGCATTTCTTGCATTTTCAATCATTTCACAAATAAACAAAGAGTGTAATTATATTTTTATATTGTCCAAGTCAATGGCTAGATTAATGGAAATTCGAATGATTGAGGATGAAATAATGACTTTTTAATACATTGAAAGTGGAGTAATAAATGTCAATTTACTTAGTGTGCAATTAAATTTATCCGATGATAAATTTTGATTAGTAAACAACATATATGTTTATTATGTAATAAGTTAATTGGTAATATCTATTATTGTAAATTTAAAAATAAATTGTTTTATCAGTCAAACAAGATCAATGGATTTAAGTATAAAAATTTAAAACAATCTGGATTCATGTGTCAAAATATTGAAACTTTGTCATTTTGTTAATTTGGAAAGAAACAGGAGGGATTGGAGGGTGATAACCCAGAAAGTTCATCTAAATCGTTGGACTACATTTACACTAAATCTAATGGTTGATAATAATTATTTAATGATTGACAATAATTGATAAGAAAAGAAAACAAAATATAGGGTATGGTGTCAAGCGGGCACCATAGTCTTATATCTTATGACTTAGAAATTGTTATGGAAAAATGTAAGACGTGTATTGCTAAATATTGACATAAATTTAATGAGCTAAAACAATGAATGATGATAATTCTTCATTCTTCAATGCAAGCAAAAGTTAAATTTAAGGGTGCGTTTAGTATTGTTTTTGAAATGATGTTTTTATATTTATTTTATAGAATAGATTTGATTAGTTTCTGATGAAGGTGAAAACATTTTATTTAATAGTAATATTTGACAATAATAAAAATGAAATATATTTGACAATTTGTCTGAAAAAATAAAATTGTTTTGTAATTAAAAAAATAAAATGAAATAATTAATTGAAATAATCGGTTTAGATAATGATCTATACAAAGTGGGACATTAGATTTGAGAACACAATACTTTTACAAATAAAAAATATTGATTTTATGTTGAGATATTATTATTTTAAGACCTAATATTCTCTGACATATCACTTAATCATTAAAATTTTCTAATAATTATTTTTTCTATTAATGTTTCGGTTTTTTATTTTACTATAATAAAGTTTAGTTTATCCATGAACTGCGTAAGTATAATTTAACTCTCTAAATTAGAAAGTATAAATTAATTATATACAAAGAAATAATACTTTTATCAATTGATTATTTTATATATTTGAAATTATTAATTGATAAAATTGTAAATATTATACCTTGTGAAATTCTTAAAATAGTGAATATTAAAATTCATAAAATAAACTTGAGACATCAGCAAATTATTAATGGAGTTAATAGTTTGATAGTAAAATGATAAAAACTAAAACATCAAATGGGGAAAAATATTTGTCAAAAACTTTTAGTGGTAAAGTAATATATTAGAAAACATTCGGTGGTAAAATAATAGTATTTTAATACTTCTGTTTTTTTTTTTTTTCAGTACATAGGGCCCATTTGAAAATCAATGGTTGGGAAACTTTATTTAGTCGTTGTTCACTTTCTTTCTTAACATTGAAAAATGGATTGGTTCAATTTTTCAAGAAAAGTATTACTGTTAAGAATTCCAATATTTGAGTTTTAATTAATATGATATTTATTTATTGGATGATTGAATAGAGTAATAAGTAACTTTACAATTATTATTTAATAAATAAGTGACACACAATATTAAGACTCAAATATTAAGATTTGAAGCTTTATTCTTTCAAGAAAAATGAAAGCGCCATTGTTCAATGTGCGACCAAACAACTATTTTTTATTTTTAAAATGTGAACCAACTTGCCACCGTATAAATATGCCTTGGTTTCTTCTCTTGATGGTAGGTAATGTTTTTTCTTTAGATTTAAGTAAACCCATGAGCTCGGACTGAGGCTAAATGGTTGGCACTTCCTAACAATCCACAACATGATTCTATCCTTGAGATTTCCTCTTAACTTTTGTATATTTCACAAATAGAGTATGATTGGGCAAGTGCCGTCATTCCCACATGTCACATGTCAGCATCTTATTAGGTGAACTGTAAGTTCCATTTCATAACTCAATAATGATAAGCTGTCATGTTGCGTATCACTTACCACAAGGTGAGAAACGGGACTCAACTGATTGCTTCTCTTTACAAATAAATACAAAAATTTGATACTAGTCAAATAAAGAAATAAATAAGTGGGGCAATAACGTAAATAAAACAAAAATAATTTACATAATTATCGTTTGGTCTACATTCATAAACAGAGAAAGAACAATTTCACTATTATATAATGATTACAATAGAGTTTTTATTTAGCTATTTGCCGTTGTCCGCCTTATGTATCAAGAACTCTCTATTTATAATACAATTTAATAACCTAAATACTCAATAACTCATCCTTTTGAGAATCTTTATCATTTAATTAGAGATTTATTAAGAGTCAACATTTATCTTTAACACTTATCTCCTTCTCAGAGTCAAATTCAGCTTCCGGAGCTTTTAGATTCGTCTTATTTTGATAACCGTGAGTAAACTTAGCCTAAATAAGGCTTCCAATAACTAGGCTTTTTTAATCAAACTTATCTCTTGCAGATGTGTTTTCTTGCTATCGTGCTCTCCTACGCCTGTGCTCTCTTGCAATCCTGCTTATTTAACTTATTTAAACTTTCAACTACCAAACTCTCCAACAACTGAACATATTTGTCTAAAATCCTATTTTTACTTTTTGATGTTCCACATTTCTAGTTAGAACAAATGCCTCTATCTCTTTGAATTTGATTTATGGAAGCTGAAAAGTGTTAAAATTATTTTTTCCTATATATACTGGCCATCATGTGCACTTCTCTTATGTACTATATTCATTCTTTTACCTAATTTAGACAACTTGTCTTCATTTCTCTCTTATGAGTGTTTATTACTTCTTTTTCCTTGAAATATTTAACTTATTCACAGGCAATGTCTTCAAACTCTAAGGACTATTCTAGTCTAACCGAATACCTTGTTGAAGATGATGATTACTGGTCTATCATAAGTAATCAACTACAGCCTGTTGTAGATTTTACTCACACTACCTTTCATCCCACACACTTTTATTCCAACTCTAACGGGAGCATTGAAGAAGTGGATAATGAATGACCTAGCCGCCCTCCTCTAAGAGCTGTCACTATGCATGTACATTTCTTTACAAATGGTGTTAGACTTCTGTTTTATCCTTGTCTTAGATAATTGTTTAGTCATTTTCAATGTGTTCATGCCCAACTCAGCCCAACTATTTAGTGCGCTATAACTAGCATGTACATTTTTCGAAAACAAAGAAACATTTCCAATCCCACATTCCAACAATTACAATGGTCTTACCAACTTATAAGCAAGCCTAACTTCAACAAGGATCCTCTTATTATGGGTTGGTTCTATGTATGTACTTGGTCTAGATTTCCCCTGTTTTAGTTGTTTATGTACTTCTTTTTTGCACATATATATTGAAATTCCTAGTATGGGTGGACATCGATTTGATTTTGGGATAAACCTTCAGTTTCGGTTCGGTTAAGGTCTGAAATTCGAAAAAACCATTCGGTCTTTAAGGAAAATAAAAACCAAATCGGAATCGATAGTTCGATTTGATTCAGTTTTGGTTCGGTGTCGATTTTCAGTTCAGTTTTGGTTTTTCAGTAACAGTTCACTTAACAGTTCGGATTAATATATCTGTTTTTTTGGTTCAGCTTAACGGCTGAGATTTCGATTCAGTTAAAATATCATAATGATATTTTGCCATGTTGACTTTCGATCAAGGACCCTTTTGAAAAGTTTGTAAAAAAGTATTAGGCCATAGCAGAATTTCTATAGGCAAACATTTCCTAAAGATTGGACCATGCTAAAGTTTTATAAAAGGCAGGGATATAAACGATATTATCCCTCCACTTCATCTTCAACCTTCGTCACCTAGTAGCATAGCACGAAATTCACCTCTAACAACTATGTAACACTCGAAATGGAAAAAGCACAGTAGCATACCCACACACACAGCTAATAAGATTAAATATGGTAAACATGAAATTAGAAAAGAACCATTTCAAAAAAAAAAAAAAAAAAGAGCCATTTCAACAGAAAAAAAAAAAAAAGAAAGCAAAGCAAGTTAAAATATCTGGCATGCTGGCTGGCGACGGAAGTGATGGAAGAAGCAGCAACGGCAATGGCAAGCGGCACTCAATAGCAGCAAATGATGATCTAGTTTAGCAAAGGTGGGACTTTTGGGCTGTGCAGGGAACGGGGTGAAGCATGAAAGAGGTGGTGCGAACATGTGTGTGTGTGTTTGTGCTATCATGAAATTACAAAAATGCCATGATATCGGTCGGTTTAGGTTTTGTAACATTTGATCTGAAAATCGAACACAACCGAATGGTTCGGTTTGGTATTTACACATTTGGCTTTTTAGCTTCAAAAAATATCAAATCAAAACCGAAAAAATTGAACCAAATCGGATTATTTCGATTTCGGTTTGGTTTTGCTAATTCCTAATCTCCTAAAAAGGAGGATAGGAAAAGTTAAAAGCAAAATTCCTAGTCTTCGAAAAAGGAGAGCTGAAAAAATTAAAGTAAAATTCTTGATCTCATAAAAAAGAAAGCATGAAAGCTAAAGATCAATTCCTGATCTCCTAAGAGAAAAGATTAAAGTAAAATTCTTGGTTTCATAAAAAGAAGAGCATGAAAGTTCAAGATAAATTCCTGACCTCTTAAAAAGAAGAGAAAGAAAAGTTAAAAGTAAAGTCTTGGTTTCTTCAAAAGAAAAATAAGAAAAGTTAAAAGCAAAATTTCTACACTTCTAAAAAAGAGAGCAAGAATAGTTAAAGGAAAAATTCCTGGTCTCCTGAAAAGAAGAATAGGAAAAATTAAAAATAAAATTCTTAGTCTTCTTAAAAGGAGCGCATAAAAAGTTAAAAGCAAAATTATTGGTCACGTTAAATAGAGAGTATAAAATTAAAGAAAAATTCTTGGTCTCTAAAAATGCAAGTATGAAAAGTAAAAACCAATATTCTTGGTCTTATAAAAAGAATAAAATACTAGCTATGCAACTTAAGAGGGGTGAATTGGGTTTCTAAAATTTGTGCAATGCTTGAATAAAAATTAATACAAATATAAAATAAAAATAAAACAATAACTATTAAATAAAGCGATCAAAATATAAAGCGAGAAGGGAAGAGAGAATCAAACACAGAGATTTTTAAGTGGCTCGGCCAAAGCCTTCCTTCATCCATGCCTCTAAGCTTGCCAGGCTTGAAGATTCCACTAACCAAGCCTCCAAGGCTCTCAAGAACACTTACAATTGATTTCACAAGTTTCAATCAACCTTTACAACAAAATAAAAACATAACAATAACTAATAAATAAAGCGATCAAATTATAAAGAGAGAAGGGAAGAGAGAATCGAACACATAGATTTTTAAGTGGTTTCGGCCAAACCCTACCTTCGTCCACTCCTCCAAGTTCGCCAGACTTAAGGATTTTACTAACCAAGCCTCCAAGGCTTTCAAGAACTCTTACAATTGACTTCACATGTTTTAATCAACCTTTACAACAAAAGATTATCCCCAATCTCTTAACCCAAGTGTTTCTCACATTCTCAAACACTCAATTTGATGTTTAAAATGAAAATTACACAACTTTTTCTTTACAAAATATATGTGTTTATAGATGAATGCCCAAAGTGTGAATACATGAAAGATTAATAAGATTTTAGCACAAGTAGGATTGAATACTCAATAATAAGCTCAATAATGATTGTAGAATCCATTCTAATCTGAATTTGATTGAGCCTTTTTATAGTTGGAGAAAAAAATTAGCCGTTGTTAACTTTCTGGACATAATCGACCACTATTTTGACTTTGTGCAAGTGACTATTATGCTAAATTTTGAATAGTCGGTTCACCGTTTGCAGTTGTTGGCTTGTTGTTTAATTCTAGAAATTTGCAAAACATAATCGGCTAGCAATTTGTGCTAAACAATTCATCATTTGCAAAATAATTCCTCTCTGGAATTTTTCTGTTACTGCTATCAGTAAACAGTTCTCTATTTTCAACTAAGTTGCTATCTAGAATTTATCAATTAACTATTTTCTAATGAACGGTTCACCATTATATTCCTGAATAAAAATTTTAAAGCTTTCTTACAAAAACGGTTTGCTGATTTAGGATTAACGGTTATCCTTTTATTTCCAGAATCTTATTCTTCTCTAAAAAACTTCATACGACTTAAAAATTGATCATTTAAAAACACAAACTTTGTTAATTTAGTTTGTTATCATCAAAATCAATATTATACAAATATGTATGTTAACAGTCTCCCCATTTTTAATGATGAAAAACCTTACATGTATTTAGAAAATAATTTCAAGATTTGCTCCCCCTATATGTAAGCTCCCCTATCAAATTTCATGTTTAAAAACAAATTCAAATTTAGCAAATACATTGTCACCAATGTTTTAACAACAAATTTAAGCCGTAAAAACTCGTATTTTTCTTTTTTACCAAATGATTACCAATGTTTTAACAACAAATTTAAGCCATAAAAACTCATATTCTTCTTTTACCAAATGATACCATCTCCCCCTTCATCATTAAAAAGAAAACATAAAAGTAAAAGAGAAAGAGAAATCAAATTGTTACCTATATCGTCCAAATAGAAATTTCGGTAGAACCTCCCCCTATCAACAATCATGTCCTCAAAAACAATTGTTAGTAGTGTTCACATTCAAAGTCTTAAATCATTAAAATCAATACCACCATGTAAACTATCATGGGAAGATCAAAAACATCATCACAAAATCATCACACTCATCAAAATATGAAAACCAAATAATAAAAACATGGAAGGCTCACAAATGAGTTTCAAAAAGTATAAAGCCAAGATGTCAGCCACATAAACATCAAGATGTCATAAAAAGATGCATGAGATGTTTGTACGAAATATAAACATAGAAACCAATAAGGAACTATTGTTGAGGCTGATGTGGTCACCTAGGAGGTGGAATGTGAAGACCAAAGAAAATACGTTGTTGGCCATTAAGAATTTGTTGGTGTTGATCAAATAGATGGTGCTGCTGATCAAGTATATGATGCTACTGAAGCTGAAAAACAGCAAACTGAGTCTAAAGCTGTTGCTGCTTGGAGAGTGATCGAACCTCTCCTAACAGCTGTTGCATAAAGCCTTTAAGGACTGAAGGATCCTCTGGAGCTGGAAGCTGATCGATATCCATCTCATGCTCCTCAGAATCATACTCCACTGGAGGCTGTGCTACTTGCACCTCGACGAGGCACTAGAGGTCTAGCTCCTAGTTGAAAATCAGGTAACTGATTGGTAGAATAAACATCGTTAAGCTCTTGATCATCCTCTGGAGCTACAAGGGTGTCCCGGTTCTTAGACATAGTCATCTTAACCCACTTCCCATTCTGCCTATAAAATCTTATGCATGTTATGGCTTCTTCACCTATCCTCTTTGTCTCCTCATAAACTGACTCTTGAAGAGGTACATGAAAATACCACAGTATCTTAGTAATAATACTACCATAAGGAAGCAACTGATTATTAACCCCAAGTGTGCTCAACATATGCCTCAGAATAACATAACCTAGGTTAATAAGTCACCTCTCAAGAAGACTATCCAATAACCCAACATGCATCCTAGTCACCTCATCCGAACGACCTTCCTAGGAGTGACAATACTGCTGTAGAATGGTGTGAAGGATCCTAACTTGTAAAGGTAACAACTGAGAACGGAAAAGGAGAAAGCAAATGTCATTTGTAAGATCTCGATGCCTATAGATATTTTTAACAGTATGAGAATAAGCAAAATTAGCAAATGAGAGGGCCTTCCTAGATGTACAGATCTCGTGACCGATATTCTGAGTCCCTAAATCCTCAACATCAAATTCTATAGGGACCCCTCCTACATTGGTGATTATCCTATCTGGCCTAGTTTCAGAAATTTTCATATTTGAGTAAAATACTCAAACTCGATTAGGATAAACTACTCCTCAATACTCAACACCTCCTCCCAAGGTTTTAACATTGCCTTAACGCTTCTACCACATACAACCAACTCCTCAAAGTCATCCCAATCCACAAAGTAAGAATCGATTATCTTACGACCCATAAAGCGGGTTTGGAAGCGTCTGGCCAGAGGAGCTGTGGGAAAGTGGATTCTCTCAAACTCAGAAGTCTCACTAGTTGGTATTGGGTTCCTCCTTGGAGTAGATTTCCTCTTATGTGCAGCCCTTGAAGATTCAGTCATGGTTATGAATATGAAAATTGGAATTTATAAGAAATGATGAAAATGGAAGAAATTGGACTGATTGAAAGGAGTATGGATGGTGAATAAAGTGATTGGGATGCTCAATTTGGCCAAAAAGTGATGAAAATTCGGCCAAAATTGGAGAAAACCAATTGGGTTACCGTTAGGGTTTCAAATTGGGATTTTGTGATTTAAGGCTTGATTTTGTGTTTTGATAAGTTAAAACTATTCTAAAAGTGTTTAGAAAGAATTATATGAGTTCAAATTGTCAAGAAAAGACAAGAAAATGAAGAAATTTTTTAGAGAGATAGAGAGTTGCAGGTCGCGAGTAGAGAGATGACGGTGAAGGGTTAGGAGAAAATGAAGAAGCAACTTTCAATTGTTCTATTATCCCACAAAAGCGGTGAGCCGTTTTATGGAATCGGTGAACCATTAAATTCCAATAACTAATTTACTTGAAATCAATTATTTGTTTACCTTAATCGGTTAACCATTAATGAGCAGTCTTCATTTCTTAAATTTCTGTTTTTAAACGGTAAACCATTTATTTACGAACGACTATCCGTTTATTTTAACTATAATTTTGCACAATTGTATTAATCTTTGGCCAATAATTGACCCATTTAAAAAATGTCTCAAAGGCCATTTTAATACATGGTTCATGAATGCATATACATATAAGCATGTAACTCAAACATAGCAACCAAACCAACACATTCTTAAACTAATAATCACATTATGAAAAGCAAAATAGTCTTGGTATCATATAAAGCTGTGCTAATGTGCAACCTTCATCATCCTAAGCTCATGTCTAATTTTAATGAACTGTTCTTCACTAAGGGGTTTTGTGAAGATATCTGAAAGTTGTTTTCAATTGATACAAACTCTAATGAAATATCCTCTTTTTGAACATGATCTCTCAAGAAATGATGTCTTATCTCAATGTGCTTGGTTCGAGAGTATTGAATAGGATTGTTTGATAAATTTAGAGCACTAGTATTGTCACATTTAATGGAAATATGGTCAAGGTTAATACTATAGTCTCTAAGGGTCTGTTTCATTCAAAGGGCTTGTGCACAACAACTACCGACGACAATATATTCAGCTTCGATGGTTGAGAGTGCAACCGAATTTTACTTCTTACTAAACCAAGAGACAAGTGAGCCACTAGTACTCTTCCTATCAACTTTGTAACCAGCAAACTCAACAACCGAATAACATGTTAGATCTATGTGAGTTCCTCAGGATACCAAAGACCAAGATCTATCGTTCCACTCAAATAACAAAAAATTCTTTTGACAGCAAACAAATGAGATTCTTTGAGACATGATTGAAATCTTGCACACGAGCATACACTAAACATGATATCGGGTCTACTAGCAGTCAAATAAAGTAAGGATCTGATCATACCTTGATATGTTTTGACATCAACTTCTTTACCTTTTTCATCTTTGTCAAGTTTGATTGTTGAGCTTATTGGAGTACTTTTAACCATTCCATCTTCAAGTTCGACTTTTTTGAGTAAATCCCTCAAATATTTTACTTAATTAAAGAAAATTCCTTCTTCATCTCGTTTTATTTGCCTCCAAGAAAGTACTTCAACTCTCCCATCATGCTCATTTCAAATTCCTCACTTGTATAAGATGAAAACTCATTGCATAAAGACTCATTAGTAGAACAAAATATAATATCATCAACATAGATTTGGACAATAAGTATGTCTTCATTCTTATGCTTAATAAAAAGAGTAGTATCTGCTTTTCCCATTGAAAAACCTTTATCTAATAAGAAATTTCTAAGCCTATCATACCATGCTCGAGGTACTTGTTTTAAACCATACAATGCTTTTGACAATTTGTAAACATAATTTGGAAATTTTTCAATTTCAAAACTAAAAGGTTGTTTCACATAAACTTTCTCTATAATGTAACCATTCAAGAAAGGACTTTTGACATCCATTTGATACAAAATGAAATCCTTATGACACGCAAATGCTAATAGCATCCTAATTGATTCTAATCTAGCTACAAGTGCAAAAGTTTCATCAAAATCGATGCTTTCTTTTTTGTTGGATCATTGAGCCACTAATCTAGCTTTATTCCTCACAACCACACCGTATTCATCCATCAACAATCTAAATACCCATTTAGTACTTATAACATATTGATATTCTGGTTTAGGGACTAGTCCCTACATATTGTTTCTCTCAAATTGATTTAACTCTTCTTGCATTGCCATAATCTAAGATTCATCGTTTTCAGCATCTGAAAAGGATTTTGGTTTGATTTAAGATATGAATGCAACATGCTCACAAGTGTTTCTAAATGATGATCTAGTAGTTACACCTCGTGAATGATCTCCTTAGTTAATTCTTTAGGGTGAGAAGAAACATGCCTCCATTCCTTGAGGAGTTTTTGAGAAGTACCTTCATTTTACCCCATATTAGTTTCTTCTTGTCCTCTTGATTTCTGCGTGGTGCATCATCTTGTTTATCTTTTGAAGACTTTGCTTGTAACTCTTCATCTGCATCATCATTAACAACTTTCTTCGTAGAGGAAGGATTATACTCATCAAAAGTGACATGCATAGATTCTTCTACAACTAAGGTTCTTTTATTATACACTCTATAAGCTTTGCTAATATTTGAATATCCAAGAAAGATACCAATATCAGATTTTGGATCAAATTTACCAAGATTGTCTTTTGTATTCAAAATAAAACATTTGCATCCAAAAACTTTGAAGTAACCAATGTTGGGTTTTCTATCTTTCCAAAGCTCATAGAGAGTTTTATTAAGATATGGTCTAATCAAAACACAATTCAAAACATAGCATGCGGTATTATTAGCTTCGGCCTAAAAAAATTTTGGTAATGCATTTTCATTCAATATAGTTCTAGCCATTTCTTGAATAGGCCTATTCTTCCTCTCAATAAATTCATTTTGTTATGGAGTCCTAGGTGATGAAAATTGATGTTCAATGCCGAAATCATTACAAAAACTTTCAAATGCATGGTTTTCAAGTTTGCCACCATGATTACTTCTAATACATGAAATAGTATAACCTTTTCATTTTGAATCATTTTACAACAGATTTTAAATGCATCAAAAGCATCATCCTTATTGGCTAGGAACAATACCCATTTGTATCTAGAATAATCATCCACAATCACAAATGCATAATAATATTTACCACTTTGACTAGCAAACCTAGAAGGTCCAAACAAATCCATCTAGAATAATAATTGAAGTGGTTTTGAAGTGAAAACGTGATTTTTGTTTTTGAAAGAAGTTTTTATTTGTTTTCCAAGTTGGCAAGCTTCACAAATTCTATCTTTTTGAAAACCGATTTTTGGAAATCTTTGAAATCAAAATCCATGCTTGCATTTCCTAGTCTTCTATACCATAACCAACCATCATCATGTAATATGGAAAAGTATTTATCATGACTAAATATGCAATCTATATCAATGGTATATACATTAACACATCTATTTCCAACAAACAAAGTTGTTCCATCACATGCATTCTCAATAACACACTTTGTTTTGTCAAAAATAACTTTATAGCCTTTATCACACAATTGACTAATACTAAACAAGTTGTGTTTTAAATTTTCAATTAAACATATATTTTCAATAAATGTAGAGAAATCTTTACCAACATTACCAATACCAATGATCTTTCCTTTTGAATTATCTCGAAAGGATACTTCTACACCATTTTCAATCTTGACAAAACTTGAAAACCAAGAATAATTTCGGGTTATATGTCTCGAGCATCCATTGTCCAAGTACCATTTATTTTCTTCTTCTTTGATCCCTGCATAAGAAATCTCAAGTTTTAGGGACCCAAAGCTTTTTGGGTCCTTGAGTGTTAGCAATGATTCCTTTTAGAACCCAAATACATTTGACTCTATAATATACAGTTATCTTAATAGGACATCCATGACTTATGTGACCTTTTTTATTGCAATAATGACAGACAACTTGATCATTAATGGAGGTGGCCTTAACAAAGTAATTCTTATAATACTTTTACTTGAATTTGGTTTATAACCAATACCTCCTTTATCAAAAACACATTTTTGAGAGCCAAGCAAGTTATCTAAAATCTTTTACCCATTTGTAAATTTTAAGACAATATCATTAAGCTCATTGCTCTTTTGCTTAAGCATTTCATTTTCATTTTTCAAAGTATCAACAAGTAACTTTTGATGCTCCAATACAATGTTTTTTTACAAAATATAATCTCATCATGCAACTTTTAATTCTCTAATTCTAGACATAAAACTTTTTGCATTTAGAGATTCATTTTCATTTGAGAGTTCTGCATTTTTCTTCCTAAGAGAAACATTTTTCATTCCAATTTTCTTTAGATCATTATGCAATTCTTTAAAGGCTTCATACAACTCATCGTAGGAAGGGAGACCACTTACCTCATCATAATCATTGCATGATTCTTCTCCGATTGCCATACGTGTTAGGTTTGACACTTCATATTATTCTTCCTCATCTAAGGTCTCCTTGTCGCTATCATCCCAAATTGCCACTGTAGCTTTCTTCTTAAGTTTGTTGAGAAGAGGACACTCGGATCTTGCATTTATAATAAGTAATTGCTTCCTTCTTCTCCTTTTAGTTCTTAAAGTTTCTGAACTTCTTTTTCTCATTTGATCTCTTGAAGAATTTTCTAAATTTTTGAGCAATCATTGCCATATCTTTATCTTCCAGTTTACTTTCTTCATCACTTTCAGATTTTGAGGCCTTAAGAGGAATGCTTGTCCTCCTTTTGTCTTCATCTCCTCTTTCAGCTACCAAAGCTTCTTCATAAGAAATAAGTGAGCCAATTAAATCATCAATAGATAAAGTGTTTAAATCTTTGGCTTCCTCAATAGCAGTTCTCTTAGGTCTCCATTCTTTTGATAGGGACCTAATAATTTTCTTTACTTTTTAGCTATTTGAAAAGGTCTTTCCTAGAGCTCCTAAGTGTTTACGATATTCGTAAATCTTGTATATAATGAACGCACGCTCTCATTTTGTTCCATTTGGAATAATTCGTATTGCCTAGTATATCTACTGATTTTAGACTTTTTGACTTGATTTGTACCTTCATAAACCACTTCAAGTTTCTTCCAAATCTCATAAGCATTAGAACAACTTGAAACTCTATGAAACTCTTTCTTATCTAAGGCATAAAATAGAGCAATCATGGCTTTGGAATTGAAAGTAGCTTTTCTCTTTTCTGATTTATTTCATTCTCGTGAAGGTTTTGGAATATATTCCCCTTCTTCATTTTTAGTGGTAGGCATGAATGGACCATCACAAACAATTTCCAAAATTTCATAATCTAATGGTTGTAAATAAATTATCATCCAAGTTTTCCAATATAGATAACCAATCCCATCAAAGCATGGTGGTCCATTAGTGGATTGACCTTCCCTAAAGGTGGAATCGTTTTGGGTTGTCATGGATCTTTTACTCTAGACGGTTAAGTTCTAACAAGAGAACATTGCTCTGATAGCAACTGAAATGCTAGCTATGCAACTCAAGATGGGGGAATTATACTTGAATAAAAATTAATGCAAATATAAAATAAAAACAAAACAATAACTAATAAATAAAGCAATCAAAATATAAAGAGAGAACAAAAGAGAGAATCGAACACAGAGATTTTTTCGTTGTTCAACTAAGCCTTGCCAACGTCCACGCCTCCAAGCTTGCCAGGCTTGAGGATTCCACTAATCAAGCCTCCAAGGCTTTCAAGAATTCTTACAATTGACTTCACAGGTTTCAATCAACCTTTACAACAAAAGATTATCCCCAATCTTTTAACCCAATTGTTTCTAACACTCTCAAACACTCAATTTGATGTTTAAAATGAAAATTACACAACTTTTTCTTCACACAATATATGTGTTTACAAATGGATGCCCAAAGTGTGAATAAATGCAAGAATAATAAGATTTTAGCACAAGTAGGATTGAATACTCAATAATTAGCTCAATAATCATTGTAGAATCTGTTTTAATTTTATTTTGATTGAGCTTTTTATAGTTGGAGAAAAAAACTAGCCATTGTTGACTTTCTGGGCATAATGGGATCACTGTTAACTGCTATTGGATCACCGTATTGATTATGTGCAAATGATCGTTATGCTGAATTTTGAATAGTTGATTCACCGTTTGTAGTTGTTTGTTTGCCAATTAATTCTAGAAACCTGCAAAACATAATCGGCTAGTCGTTTGTGCTAAATGGTTCACCATTTGCAAACAATTCCTCTCTAGAATTTATGAGTTAGCTGTTATCAGTAAACGGTTCTCCGTTTTTGATTAAGTTGCTCTCTGGAATTTATTGGTTAATCATTTTCTAATAAACAGTTCACCGTTACCTTCCTGAATAAAAATTTTAAAGCTTTCTTACGAAAACGGTTTGCCTACTTAGGATTAACAATTATTCTTTTTGTTTCCAAAATCTTATTCTTCTCTAAGAAACTTCACATTGCTTAAAAATTGATCATTTAAAAACTTCAACTTTGTTAATCCAGTTTGTTATCATCAAAATCAATATCATACAAATATGTATGTTGAAAAAGAAGAGCATAAAAGTTAAAGATAAATTCTTGATATCCTAAACAGTAGAGCATGTGGATAAGTTAAAAGAAAATTTCCTAAAATTAAGCCTGAAGTAAAAAATTTTAATACGTATGTAGGAAAAGAAGCACCTAAAAAACTACAACGGGAGAAAGTTTAGACCAGGTGCATACATAGTATCAACCCATAATAGGAAGGCCCTTGTTGAAGTTAGGAATGCTCATAAGTTGATGAAACCATTGGAATTGTTGAAATATAAAACTAGAAAGGTTTCTTTGTTTTCAAATAGTGTACATACCAATCATAACATACCAAAGAGGAAGGCTGAGCTAGATGAGAATAGATGAAAAATGACCAAGCATGTTTATAATAAAAAAAATGAAAGGGAAGTCTAACAACATATGTAAGGAAATCTAGGTACTTAGCGATCGCTTCCTGGAGGACGATGGCTAGGCCATTCATCATTGTTTGCTTTTTCAAGAGAAATTGAGTTGGGTACACTATAAGAGACTTGGAGAGATTCAAGCAACATCTTACCCATGTGATTATCCACTGATGCTCCAATTATAGTTGGAATAAAATGTGTGTGATGAAAGGTAGTAGGAGTAAAATTTACAATAGGAGGTGGTTGGTTACTTATGATAGGCTGGTAATAGTCATCTTCAATAGAATATTGATAGTTGGTTGTGGAAGAATAATCTTTAGAGTCTAAAGACATTGCTTACGAATCAGTTAAACATCTTGTGGAAAAAGAAAGAAATGAAGACAAGTTATCTAAATTTGAAAAGGTGAAGAAATGAGTTTTATATATAAGAGAAGTCCACATGATGGCCAATATATATAGAACAATAAACAAATAATGTTAGCTCTTTTCAGCTTCCATAAATCAACTTCAAAGAGCTAGGAACAATTGTTATAACAAGAAATGTGGAAGGCCAAAAAGCGAAATAGGATTTTTGTCAAATAAATCTAGCTTTCAGATATCTCAGCAGCTAGAAGTTTGAATAAGTCAAATAATTAAGCACTACTGCAGCTGGGTAGGAGCACATCAAAAATGATTGCGCATGTATTTAAGAAAAGGATCAAAAGGAAGTCTAACACCATTTATAAAGAAATCTAGGTCAATAGTAACAACTCTTATAAAAGGATGGCTAGGTTGTTCATTGTCTTTTTCTTTTTTAAGAGAAATTATGTTAGAGCACTGTAAGAGACTTGGAGAGATTCAAGCGACATCTCACCCATGTGGATATCCATTTTATGGATACTTCAATCAAAGTTGAAATAAAAGGGTGTGGGATGAAAAGTAACATGAGTAAAATCCACGTCAAAAGGTAAATGATTACTTATGATAGACTGGTCATCATCATCTTCAATAAAATATTCACAAATGATTGAACTAGAATAGTCCTCAAAGTCTAAAGACATTACTTGTGAACAAGTTAAACATTTCAAGGAAATATATGTAATAAACACTCATTAGAGAAAAATGAAGACAAGTTGTCTAAATTCGAAAAGGTGAAGGAATGAGCTTTTTATATAAGAGAAGTCCAAATGATGGCCGGTATATAGTGTGAGGCTTTTGTACTAGACTGTGGGAGATCGGGTTGGAGCCATCTTTGTTGTAGCCACAAAACTTCTCATAGAAGGGTTAAATAAATAATTTTACCTAAATCAACTTCAAAGAGTTAAGACATGGTTGTTGTAACAAGAAATGTGAAAAATAAGTCCAGTTGTTGGAGAACTCAACAGCTAGAACTTTAATAGTATGGGTAAGAGAGCATGGTTATAGGAGATAAGTTTAACTAAAAAAACCTAGTTACTGAATCCAGTCTAATAATTTTTTATTCATGGTTATTAAAATAAGAAGAATCTAAAAGTTCCTGAAGGTCAATTTGAGTTTGAGAAGGCGATAAGTGTCGGAGATAAATGTTGACTCCAAATAAAACTCTAATTAAGTAATAGAGGTCATCAAAAGAAGGAGTTATTGAGGATTTGAGGGATTTGGGTTATCTAAATTGTAATACAAATATAGAGTTTTTGAGGCATAGGAGGGACACGAGTAATAGCTAAACAAAAACTCCATTGTAATCATTATACAATAGCGAAATTATTCTTTCTCTATTTGTGGATTTAGTCTAAGTGCTGAATTACGTAAATTTTTTGTGTCTTGTTTATTATATCGCCTTACTTTTATTTTTTTAGTTGACTTGAAATCTGCATCAATAGTAAGGATAACAAAAATCCTTTTAGGGCTTGGGACTCTCCCAATTCAATGTCAGGTGGGGGAAGAAAAATTAAAAAAAAATTAATATTATGTACTGAGATGACAACAATTTAAAATTCAATTTCTTATTTTGGAAGAGACATGGATTAAGTGAAATTCCTATCATTGCTAGGCATGGCAATGGGCACCACTTACTATAGGTTTTTTATTAACAAACTCATACCTGCAAAAATTTTAAATTACTAAACTTGCCCATAACCCGTGATGGATTTTACTTTTTAAAAAAACTTGCCCACTGTGGGTTTTAATAATTACCAAATCCACTTGCAATCCGTAACGAATTTTTACGAGTTTTCTTATTTAAAATCACAAATATCAAAAAAATATTTTTAATAATATATAAAAACTTAAATTTTATAATTCAGACTATAAATTTATAACAATAGCCTAAAAAATTTGCATACATTATTCAATTCTAAATTTTATCAATGTAAATAAGGAATAAAAATTTCAACATTAAAACAAATAGACAATCTATATTAATGTAACAAAAAATATTTCTATTATAGGCAAATCATTATTACTAATATCAATGCCTTACTATATCTTTTAATCAATATACAAATATTATAAAAAATTAATATTTACAAGTTAATTTTATAAAGCTACTATTAACAATTAATTAAACAAATAAAAATCCAGCTTCAATAAATAATCATTAGGTTCAAGTCATTAAAACAAAACAAACAAAATCAATCAAATTAAAATAAAATATCAATAATATTAAACTTGAAAATTATAAAATCTATACTTATTAAACGCTTATTATATCTATCTTTATAGGTTAGGTTGAGGAATTAGGAATTTTAACTTATATATATTTATGATTAAATTTTTAATGTAATTTTTATAATTAAAATAAAAATATAAATAATTAAAATAAAGAATGCGGTTTGGCATGTACCCGCACTGGTACCTAGAGGATTTTTTCTCAATAGCCAAACCTACCTACAACCTACAATAGGTTTAAATTTGAAATACCAAACCCGCTCGCAACCTACAAAACTACTCACAGTGGATGAGATTTTGCAAATGAGTTTATTGTTGGTAGGTAATTTTACCATTTCTAATCCTTGCCTCATTTCCATCGTTTTAATTTATATCACATATTTAAAAAAAAAAAATAGTCGAAACATTTAAATTGTAATATTGTGTGAATGTAATCAGAGAAAAAAGATTCTAATGTTTTTAAATAAGTTCAATTTATTTTGATATTTTTGTGTTTCCAATATGATTTTATACTTTTACTGCAATATGATTCAAGTTAAAAAAAAATTAAAATTATTATTTATCCCATCTCCTCCCTTAGTTAAATATGATGGAACCGAATCTCTTCCTTTCCCTCCCCATAGCCATCCCTAGAAAATATGTCTCTATCACTCTTGTTAAGTAAATTATCAAAATATCAACAATTATGTTGTATGTAACTTAGAGATTCGATTGTTGTTATGCTAAATGAAAAAAGAAAAAAATGTTGTTTGTGTTATAACTTATCCCACATCCCTTAGGAGTAATATTTTCATTCCAACTTCTCACCGTGAACGTAGAGAAACTCTTAGAACTAATAAAGCGATTTGTTTCCAGTTTAAATATTTGTTTTTTTCTAGTTAATAATAATATATTAACATTATTACGGATCCGCAAGCTGTTACCCAAACGGCCCAAGTATAAATTGGACCCAAATTCAAGTCAGAGCCCAAGGGCCCAACCCCAAATTGGATCACATTCAAGTCGGTTTTCACTTCGATCGAGTATTCGAATATTACGTAATCTATATTTAACGACGTCGTTTAAAAGGGACTCGGTTCCTTTATTAATAAAAAAAAAATTGACAATCATCAATCGACCAATCCTTTGTTACAATTTCTTGCTGGCCACTCCAAATTCCTCTCAACAAAACAATGGCGGCCTCAGCGATGGTTCTAGACCCGAAGCCAGTATCGGAGCCACCACCGTCAACAAGATCTGATCTGACGGAACAATGGTCGGACGAAGACGACCTCTACAGCCGACTCAAATCCCTACAACGGCAGCTCGAGTTCATCGACATCCAAGAAGAGTACGTCAAAGACGAACAAAAGAACTTGAAGCGTGAACTGCTACGCGCCCAGGAGGAGGTAAAGCGGATCCAGTCGGTGCCGTTGGTAATCGGACAGTTCATGGAGATGGTGGACCAGAATAACGGCATCGTGGGGTCCACCACCGGCTCCAATTACTACGTCAGGATTCTTAGCACTATTAATCGGGAGTTGCTTGAAACCGTCCGCTTCCGTCGCTCTCCACCGTCACTCTAATGCCCTTGTTGACGTTCTTCCGCCGGAAGCCGATTCCAGTATTTCTCTTCTCAGCCAGTCCGAGAAGCCCGACGTTACTTATAATGTTAGTTGTATAAATCCTTTTGTTTTATTTAAAACATTAATTTTTTTTCCTTTTACTTGCTTTTTCTGCTAGGGTTTGGTTTTTAGTACTAGGGCTAGGGGTAAATGTGTATGTTTAGTTAGTTTCGAAGTAACTGAACTAAATTAGGGCAACGGTATCTTAAATATTTCTTGTTTGAACTAAAATTGCAATTGCTAGGGTCTGGGCTAATTCTGTAAGGTTATTTGGGTTTAAGTAATTGAATAGAAAATTACTTGTTTTTCATGTTCAGATTGAATTTTCCTGAGTTATTGCTTGTTTCCATTGTAGTTAACTGTATAGTTGAATGTTTTAATTGTTGGTTTTTTTTTTTTTTTTGGTTTCTTTGTTTGGGGTTTTCAAATTACTGAGGAAAAAAAAATTAGGGCCAAGAATAAACTTGAAGAGAAAAAATGGGTCTTGGTGTATTTCTCTTGCTTTTGGGGATTCAATTATTGTAGCTAATGTTTGGACTGAACTTTATTGTGTTAGGATATTGGAGGATGTGATATTCAAAAGCAGGAAATTCGTGAGGCTGTGGAGTTACCACTGACTCACCATGAGCTATACAAGCAAATTGGTATAGATCCTCCACGTGGTGTTTTACTTTATGGTCCTCCTGGAACTGGTAAAACTATGCTTGCGAAGGCTGTTGCTAATCATACAACTGCAGCATTCATTAGAGTCGTTGGCTCTGAGTTTGTTCAGAAGTATCTGGGTGAGGTATTGTCGAAACATAAACAACTATTGTAGTTTCACATTATAATTTCTATGCACATGCTATTGCTAGATAACTACATAAATGATGTTGTTGATAGAAAGTAGTATTACTCTCTGGGGAAGGGGATTAGGAGATGTACACTTATAGAGATAGTTGAGCTGTCGCTAATGCTTTACTATTTTGGCAATCTGACTAGAGAGCTTTATTTCAAGTTGTGTAGTTTAAGTGAACCTATTCATTTTGCTGGCTCTTTTTATTGTCTGTTTCTAGAGAAAGTCATGTCTACGCTCGAAATATGCAATTATTATAACCAATTTACTTCCTTTACAGTATTTCTAATGCTTTACTATTTTGGCAATCTGACTAGAGAGCTTTATTTCAAGTTGTTTAGTTTAAGTGAACCTATTCATTTTGCTGGCTCTTTTTATTGTCTGTTTCTAGAGAAAGTGATGCCTACGCTCGAAATATGCAATTATTATAACCAATTTACTTCCTTTACAGTATTTCTAGTCAAATTCCTTTTCCAATGATTTTCCGGTACACCTATTTTACGAGTCATGCTCATTATACTTTTTTTCTGGTGATGCCATATGCTCATGCAAATAATCTGTTTATTTTTGTTTCAACTACAAACCCTGTAGCCATACTCTAATTGAACCATAATCGTAGCTTGTTTTCTCTCATTTGTGAGCCATAATTGACAAACCCTTCAGCACTTCTTCTGCATTGCTGGTTACCACGATTTAAGATGGGCATTTGTGTTTTTCATTTTTTTGGTCTGTGTAAAGATTGATCTGTCATTAAAGTTTCTGTTTACAGTAGCTATAGGGGCTAAATATTTGAGAAGAAGGCTGGGATGTTCTGCTATTGCATCTCTATATATGACTTGATTATTGGGCCTGTAAAATATGTGGATGCAAAATCTTAAAGCTTTTAGTTGATGATTTGGGATCCGTTTGGGAGCTCCGCTGCCAAACAGGCCCTTCGTCTCTTTGGGAAGAATATCCAGTACTTTAAACTGACTTTAGGGTATTAAAAATTTTCTGATGATGTCATTCGATGAGTTCTTTGGGGTGGCCTTGAGTACTTGGAATATAATTCTGAAATATTCTTTTCATGTTGCATCATTCTTATTGTAATCAGGTACCTCTGTTGAGTTGCTTCTGTAAGTATATGCTTTTGTAAGCATTAGAGTGATAGCCGATGGTCTTGATGTAGAACTTTTATGGTTCAGCAACAAATAATCTGAAAGCCATCTTGCATGATTTGTTCTTGTGTTTGCACGTGCTTTATCTTTCCATTTTCTTTCTCTTTCATATATATTTTGTATATTTGGTAATTTGGAGTTTCAGTTTTGTGAATGTTTCAATCTGAATGGATTTTGTTAAACGAAGAAGTTGGTTTTAGGTTAATAAAGTAAAATGTTACAATATGATTTGGTGATGTTTTCAATGGTTTTATTTCTGTTTGATCTGGCACTAATTGCCTAATAATTTTTGGGTTAAGGGTCCACGAATGGTTCGGGATGTTTTTCGTCTTGCCAAAGAGAATGCCCCAGCTATTATTTTTATTGATGAGGTAGATGCCATAGCTACAGCTAGGTTTGATGCTCAAACTGGAGCTGATAGAGAAGTTCAACGAATCCTTATGGAACTCCTCAATCAGGTATGGTTGCTAACTCTTGGAATTCAATCAACTAGTTTTGTTGATGTTTTTGGATATTTATTTCTATAGAGATTATGATTTTAGGTTTGCAGTAAAGAAATCAGGAAATGCTATGAAACTTGTTTATCTTTCTAACTATGTTGTTTTGATTAAATGCAATTCTAGATGGATGGATTTGATCAGACAGTAAACGTTAAGGTCATCATGGCAACAAATCGGGCAGACACATTGGACCCTGCACTTCTGCGCCCTGGGAGGCTTGACCGAAAAATTGAATTCCCTTTGCCTGATAGACGACAAAAGAGGCTTGTTTTTCAGGTGGCTCTTGTGTGCTTTCCCATTTGTAATGTCTTTCTTTGTCATTAAAGGGTTCAGAAGTCTAATCCATTTTATACTGTGGCCTGTTTTTGCACAGGTTTGCACTGCAAAGATGAACCTAAGCGATGAGGTAGACTTGGAGGATTATGTTTCACGTCCAGATAAAATCAGTGCTGCTGAGGTTGGTTGATTTTTTACTTCTTTGTACTCATTTGTTTCAAAAACTTAAGTTATTATAGCTGGCACTTTGTGTCATAAAGCACTGGAACTTTGAACATTTAACATGTTTCCTTTTTCAGTTGTTCCTCTCTTGTCACACAGATGTACTGTTTTGAATCTAATGGGATGGAACCGTTGGTGGTAAAAGCTGTATAACCTCTTGAAAAGTATAAATTTAAGAATAGAATAAAATTCAAGAATAGAAAACTAATTTGAAAGAAGTATAGGTTATTGAAAGCTAGTAGAATTGTAGAACAATGCCTTCAAAAGCTCTCTTTTCCAGCCATTTGGAGGAGGTTGCTGACCGCACGAAAGCCTTTCATTTTGCTTTAGTTCACGTAGCAGGAAAAGCTCTTATGTCATTTTGCTCATCCTTGCATTAAAGTTTATTAGTTTTCCTATAAGAGGCATTTGGTCAGGGATACAGAGTAATTGACCTCCTTTCATCATGCATGTAATTCATTAGCACTGCAAAAGTTAGCACAAGAAAGATTCTAAACGATTATGATATTAAAACTAAAACAATTTTGCAGCAGATGTGATGTTGCTAAGAAAAATTATGTAAGATGTGATGTTGCTAAGGAAAATTATGTAAAGTGTACTTCATGAATCTCATTGATTTGCATACAGATGATCTATGCTTTGAATTGGCTGTTGGGTGTGTTGTATGGGACTGGTTTAAAATTTAGGTCATTTAAGCTAATTTATGATTTAAGATTTGTTCACATCGTCAATTATTCAATTTCTTTGCTTATATTTGGGACTGAGCTAATCTTCTTGGTGTTCTTTGACTACAGATTGCAGCCATCTGCCAAGAGGCAGGAATGCATGCTGTGCGCAAGAACAGGTATGTCATACTCCCCAAGGACTTTGAAAAGGGTTATCGGACCAATGTGAAGAAGCCCGACACCGACTTTGAATTTTACAAATGAAGAGAGATAGGAGAGTTTATGAAGATCACTTTGATAACGTTTGTTAAATTGTGTCGCTTACTATAAACATCGTTGCCATTGATCACGCATCACTACAACTTGTGATATGTCTTCATTATAGACTTTGTTGAGCATTATATTCCAGCTTAAGGTAGAGTAGTGTTAAAAATCAGAAAATCTGAATTAATGGTGTGATTTATGTCTGATTTTGCACCATATTATGACTTTGAATTATATTTTTACAAGGCATTAGTGTGCACATGTCCGTTTGTATTTTTTAAATTTTATTATTATTATTTTTTTGGCCTTTATTATATGCATGGCCAATTTTCGACATGCACCCGTCAAGTATTTCATTTTGTATTATCAAATCACCACTCTGCCGTTAGCCTTCTAGTGTCCACCACATTGGTTTTTGATCCTTGGATTCGTTCGAGGGCTACAAATGGGTGTCCAAACACAAACAAAAATTAAATAATCAGATTCATAAAGGTTTGGGTACAAGTGCATGGTCAATTAGGTTATGCCTTTGTGGTCATATATGGATGTGGTTCATCTATGTTACGTCGTATATTATAACCATCACAAACTTTTATTATTTTGTACAATGTCCAATGTGATCGTTGCCCTTCCAAGTTTTGGGTTACACGATACAAGTTCGTACACGGAATGAAGCTTTTGGAACCGTAAAAAGAACTTGTGTGTGGTAAAACAAATTTGTAATGGTAGAGATTTTGATACAAGCTAGTGTCTCATTTTCAGTGGAAGATAGTGACAAGAAGTGTGTGTGTGTGTGTGTGTGAAATGGAATAAAGAACTTGAAAAAACAAAATGAAAAAGGGGAAGGTCAAAATTCGTTTGTTAGGAAGTTGGAGAAGTGTCCCTGTCGTTATATTAGGATTAATTTATGCATGATGCGATTGAAAGATTCTGAAGGCACTCGTGAACAACTTATGAGTTGGACAAAGAATGTCTGTCAGTTAACAGCCTGCTATCTTTGTCGCTTGCCTTGTATTTTTCTTAATTCTCTTTAGACGTTTTAATCTATATTTTAATTCTATAATTGGCGAGTCCTTGTGCTTGATTAGTTGAAAAAATACTATATTCATGTTTCTAAAAGGACGGGGTGGCAGATAAATATATTAAGTCTGAGAAGCCTCTTTCTCCATCAATAACTTTTTCTTTCATTTTAGAAAAATTGAATTGATTTTGCAAAATTAGTTGTAATTTTTAGTTGCCTTTTCAATCAATAGTCTTATTCTTTGTCGGAATGGAGGTTTTTATATATGTATTCAAATTAAACATCACGCTAGCCCTTTTCAATAAGATTTGATTCCAAGAGCTAGTTCTTCTGCTACCTCAGCAAACCAAACTATTAATTTGAACCAAGAACTAGAAAATGTCCATTCATATTTTACCAACACAAATGTCACAATCAATGATGTATATATTATGCCCTTTTTTATAATAATATAAAAAATTACAAAATCAATTTTAGCAATAAAATAAAGGTAGACGATTTACCAAGTTATTGGAAAATTTCTTATTATGTTAATAAAATTAGAGTGATGCTAATTAAAGCATCTCAATAATATCTTGATTATACCCTTTTTCTGAATAATGCACAACTTATTCACTCATCCAGTGCGTCTAGCTAGCTCCATATAATTATCAAATGCTTCTTCTCCAAATCATGTAATAAATAAATGAAGACACTATTTGTTTTCTGGTGGGAGTAGCTAAGTTAGCTGTGAGTGTACTTTATACATGTGGTTACCTAAGTTCGAGTAACAATGGAGTACAGGAGTTGCTATTTGGTATGTGAAATTTTAATTCATTCGAAACTTAAAAAAAAAAAGAAAAAGTTAAGACAGTATTCTTATTTTTTTATATTAAGTGGGGCTACTTGAGCCTACTAAAATGCGTTGTAAGCTGATTAGTCCGCTACACTCACTATGGGACTTTTAAATTTTGAAAAAACATCCTTATAAACTAAAATCAAATAAATTTGTGAACAAAGTTTCTTTTTTCTCTTTTCCCGCTTTCGCTCTCTAGTTTTTGTACGATTACTTGCACCTCTCTTCCTCAATCTGTCAATCAAATACACAAATTAAAGTAACATATTAAAAACTTGGGCTTTGTTTTAACAAACTAAGATCCCATCAATGTAAGAATAGCGATAAGTTACGACTAAAGGTTGGAAATCGAAATTTTATTACACACGTTCGTTGACAAAAGTAAGTTTATTTCAATTGAATATTTGCTATTATGTAGACTTGCTGCTTGTAGCAAGAACATTACCAGTTTATTCAAACGAAGAGAATAAAATGGAGAAATTTTTTTACAAATCATCATCATGTATCTAACTCTTATTACTAGAATTCTAAGTTTTATGGCTAGAATCTTATAATGATGATTGATATTGAATAAAATTACGGTTTTAAGATAGAAAAATTTATTAATTCCGAGTATGGATGAGTAATATTATTTACTTCTTAACTTATAATATCTAGTCCTTTGTGATAAATTACTTACTGGGCTTTATGGTAATAAAAAAAAATTATTAATAAATGAATGTTAAAAATATTTTAATGGATTTAAAAATTCCCACCCTTTAAATTTTGGTCACTTTAAAAAATAAAATCTGCGACAGCCGTATATTGTATGACCTTTACGTAGTCGGGCCCACAAATAAAGGGGTCCTCCCACTATCAAATATGTGGATCCATGGGCTTCACCAAATTTAATTAAAATTTGAGTAAACTTTTTCACAGCCCTTTAATTTCCTTATCACACCCCATTTCTATAATCATAGTTTTATTATTACTGAAAATTACATAAAAGGAGGAGTGCAATTTTAATTAAACTAAAATGTCTATACAAACCATAAACTCCTAACTATAATTGCACGGTACCATGCAATAGTTGCACTGTAGCTGGACCATTTTCTATATTTTAATCCTAATAGAAAATATAATTAATTTTGATGGTAATGTCATAATAATTTTGAAACAATAAAGAAATAAATTACCGAATAATAATAGGTTTATTATAAAAATGTATGTTTATAATTTAATTAACTTATAGTAAACAATAGTAAAATTTAAATAAAATTATAATTATGTTCTTTTAAAAAAAAAATAAATTATCAACTATTTTTTAGAATTTCTTAGAGATGTAGGAGGTCATTAGAAATTTTTAGGATTTCAATTGTTTTAAAACTTTCTACGTTTTCATCATGGTATTTGTTTAGATCTTTTATTTCCAATTCAATTATAATTTAATTTTTTTTTTGAGTTGACTTGAGGAAGTATGTTTATCTTATTATAAATTAAAAAAAAAATTTGTTATTATTTTTACAAGCCATTTTAATTAATAAAAATCTCCGTTTGTTTTATTCCTCTTATGAGTTCACTACATTTGTCAACTCGTGAGTGTTATTATAAAAATCTCATAATAATATTAGGATCTCTATTGTTATCCACCGTTGAGCGCGTAATTATAAAAATCTTACAATATTAAGTCGTTTGAATTATAATGATATTTAATCCATCATAAGTTGGATATATTCATCGTTGTGATTCACATCCATCCCATCATATACTTAAGTATTTGTGTCGAGTGAGTGGGTTTATTTTAAAGTTATTCTACTTCCGCTACCACGCTGTCTCACTTGCAGCTACTGCTGAGTTAAGATGAAACCATCACTTGCTCAAATTTGTTTATTCAGTTTTACAACTAATATGATTTCATGCGTTGAAATGAAGTGTGCCAACTCAAGATCAAGAATATCCAAAATTAACTTGTTATCAAAGCATCCAAATCGAGGTTATTATTATATTCTTTGTCAAACCAGGTCGATTTTGTTGTAAATAATAGTCAATTTGGGCTCAAGTATAATAAAAACTACTCTAAAGGTTAAATTAATAAATATGTAATGATATTCGGCCATAAGATTCCCATTTTATGTTTTCGACACTATTTTTATTTGTTAGATCTCCAAGCTCTTGACAACTCAATACAAATTTTTAATTACAGTCATCATAATTAGTCAATAAAAAAAATAAAATAAAACTTTTTGTCTTTTCAAAATGTTGATGAATAGAAAATACCTCTTTTCAATATTTTTTTAAACATATATTAATATAAATTTTTTGTTATTTTGATTGCTGAAATTTACATTTAACATAAATCTTCGCCTCCCTAATGATTATTAATTAATTAGTCAAAACTAATAGTTGAGATATCACAGTTTATAAAGGTGAATCTGATCGATCATGAAAAAGTTTCAAGAGTTACCTAATTAATTGAGCTTCATTTATTTACAGATAAGCTGTGAACATCCATCAACATTATATATAAAGTTGAATTTTCACTTATTATTCATTTGACCAGATTCAATCATTCAATAGCAAAGAATATGACTTAACTAACATGTGCTTTGCAAAATTACAGATTAAGAAGTTAAACGTTAATAATACTTTTAAAAATTGAAACTTAATTAATTCTTAATTACAAATATCATATTGATTGTTTTTTTTTTTTTTATGGGGGTTTATAAATGTGGGGTGAAAATTTTTTTTTTTAATATTCAGAATGAAATTAACTAGACCTATTTTGAGCTCTAATCGAATTGAACCAATCTTTTTTTTTTTAATTATAAATATCATTAGATTTGAATGTAATATTTAAAATCACATATTGATACCATCCATATAAATATCATATTCGAATTTTCAACCCCCCACAACAAAAAAAAAAAAAACAAAAAACAAAAACAATGGGGAAATACTATTTGGGAAATATAAGAGCATTTAAATCATTATTCATTAATAAATTTATTCATATAAACACGATTGTCAATCGTTAGTAGAAGAATCCACGTTGCATGGGTACAAGAGGAGCATATAAATTAATTTGGTGGGAGTGGTTAGAGTAATGAAATATATAAAGAGGGAGTAGTTGGATCAACATTATCATCATCACAAGTACTCCTCAATTAATCAATTTAATCTTCATATGCAGCTTCTCATTTTGGTAATTATTGTACAAATGCTTTCAATACTCTCTCAGTTTAAAGCAAATTCAAAATCACTCTTAGCCCCACCCCAGAAAAAAGGCAAAAAAAGGAGACATAATAGATTGTAAATTAAGGACCACTCATTAAATGTTATAGGCTTATTAAATGCTAATGGTTTGAGAAGATGCATAGTACCAAAGTTGTTCATATATTTATTGAATTCACATAATCATGGACCCAATTGCACCGTCATCATGAATTGCTGCATCAACCATTTCAAATATGTTCTTCCAAAATTATTGCATTTTTTATAACATTTATATTCATGTGAAATCTACAAATTTTAATGCAAAAACATACGGGAAATTTATGGAAATTAGCCAAAGTTTTGGCCATTTATAGATTTAGGCAGCCTCCCATTATCCTTTCTGCGCATGTATTTGTAGATATAAATATTTTAATTTCTTTAAAAAGGTAGATCAGTGGATAAACGAAATCAATTTCTACACACATATTTTTTTTAAGATATGATTCAAACTCAGATGGTCAAATCAATAACCAGTTAAATAAAATTATTTAAGAAGCAGGCTCGATAAGAATATCTTTAAAAAATATATGTTCTAAATTTTTCCTCTCAAATGAAAGCAACTCCATTAGTTTAATTAACAACTTTTTTCATTTTTATCTTTTAATCAAGTCTCAATAAATGAATATTTTGAGTTACAATGATTCATTTGACTATAAAAATAAATGAGATGGTTAGTATTCTTGAATTTTGAATATTTTCATTCATTTTTCAAAATATATATAGAAATGCAACTCATAAAATCTAATATGAAACGTCGAAAACTTAACGTCAAAATTTAAATGCCAACAACTTTTCCTGCTTCAATTGATCATCATTATTGTGAATGAGAATGAGATCCGTGAATGCATTGAAATACAAGAAAAATAAGCAAATTTCTGACCGCCATTAAATAAAATAATTCAGAAGCATTATTTAACACAAAATAATAGATGCCGTGTTTAAATATGTTATTATTTTATTTCGAAAATAAATCTGAGAACAAAGTGAAAAAAAAAAAAGACAGCTCCCAAACGTCATACATTTCAATGATAATCATTACTATTATTATGTAATGTATATAATTAACAATGCAAAACGTTAATAGCAAGTCAAACGGCGTAAAAGCTCGTTTAATCTTTATATTTTGATATTAATGTCTATTTAAAATATCTTAAAATATTCCTGCCGTTAATTATTGGCACCCCTGCTGTTGCTTTTTTTTTTGTTTGGTTTACAATATTATCCTCTTAAAATAATATTTTTTTTATATTAATAAAGAGAAAAAATTAAACTATCAATTTAAACCCAAAAGAAAATAAAATAAAATAAAGAGAATATATATTAATTTTTGTAGAACACTCTATTGAAGAGTTAATATATTAATTTTTCATTATGTCTAAAAAATTTGGTAATTTAATTTTTTTCAACATTAATTTTTTAGACGTACATGAACTTCCACAAAAATTAATATACATTTAATTATTTTTATTTTTATTAACGTCCAAAAAAATATTTTTGTAAGAAGATAATATTGCAAAAGCAAGTCAAAAGGAACAAAATGTAACAGCAGAGATATCAATAATTTAACGATACAGATGTTTTGAGATATTTTAAAAAATATAGGAATTAAATGAACACTAACCTTAAAATATAATGACTAAAGAAGTTTTTACCCCTAAGTTCAGCCTAATCAAGTGAATGACAATAAAATATAATAATTTGTAATAAAAAATTCATGAAGCAAATTGTGTAATTATGTTTGTTCGCACATATGTATATCAAATCGATTCAAATTATACAAAAATCATAAAAATTTTGTAGTTTATTTTTTTCTAATTAAGGATATAGTTAAAATTGAATATTGAGGCTTTTAATTCAAGTCTTTTTGAAATATAATCAATTATCGTGAATAAACAAGCATCTAATAAAAATAAGTGTTTTCCAAATATTTTATTTTTTGTGCTCTCAAATTTAGTAGAAGCACAGCAATTATAAATACAACCTAAATAAATAATGTTTTTGATAATTTATGAAAACAAAATATAGGTGGATGATTTTTTCTCTGCTTAAATTAAATGCATGCCAAGTAAAGAATAACTCTCTTATTTTAATATTTTAAAGTTTTCATGCACCCATCCCATCTCGGAATTAAATGTATAAAACTGACACCCATCCATCTCGGAATTAAACGTATAAAATTGACTTAAATCAGCCACCTCTTTCTTTCATGGAAGAGACAACCAATTGACTTTGAAAATAATCAACAGCTTCATTTGATAGTTATTATGGCACTTTCTAAGTTACAGCTCCTCTAACTTAAACACTTTATAATTTTTATATCTCTTCTAACTAAAACACCTTACAAAAATTATGCGGACTTACTACTATTACAAGATATGTAAGTTACAATAGTTATAATTTATAATAGTGGGGTATTTTTATAAGAGATATAAGTTAGAGCAGCTATAACTTAATAAGATTTAGTTGTTGTTGTTGTTGTTGTTATTATTATTATTTAAAGAAATTCATAGCATATGGTAATGAATAATGATAAATAATAAGAAGAGAAATAGCAGCACAATCGTAATTCAAATATAAATAAATGATTAAGGACACATTTGGGATTGTATTTTAAAGAATAAAAAATTATTTTGAAAAATTCAAAGTTAATTTTGGTATTTTGTAAACTTTTAAAAAGTTACTTTTAATAAAATCATTCCATTTTACAGTAGATTGAAAATTATTTTTATATTTAAACATTTTCTATTTATCTTCACAAATATTATAAAAATATAAAATTATCCTTATTTAATTAGAAAACAAAATCATTAAATTTAAAGATATTATTATTATTACCAATTATATTAAGAAAAAAAATAGAAAATAAAACTAATAAATAAAAATATTTATTTTAGTTATTAATTATTATTTATACAAAATAAAAAATTATACATACATGTTTATAAATATGTTAAAAAATTTAGTTAACATCATGTCCATTTTCAATTATGTGTATTATTATAATAGTTTAATAATAAGATTTATCAAATATATATGAATATTTTTAAATTCATATTACTTTTTAAAATAAATTTTAATAAATGTTTAAATGATTCTTTTTATTTTTATAGCATAATTAATAGTAATTTTAAAAAAACTACAATATTTTTTTTTTGGTATAAAAAAAAAAACTACAATATTGCCAATGCTAAATTAGTAAATAAACTGAGAATGACGCTACTCACACATTGCAAGTGTGAATCGTGAAGAAAGCGGCTTAAACGCCTGAACCGTGGTAAAGGAATACGCATATAAATAAATAAATACATATACATACATATACATATATATTTTTATATGATTTTTTAATCAGAGATTTTATATTTTAATAAAGTCAGACAAAAATTAAAAAATAAAAAAATATAAATTTTAATATATTATTTTTTATTTTTTAATTTATTTATGATTAAAAAATTATTATTATTATATATATATATATATATAATTGAAAAATGTATAAATAAATACATTTTAATTCCAATACTAATTAATTATTAAACTAAAAATAATAAAGAATTGTTGTCTGTACTCTGTTGAGCTTAAAGTTAAATAAAGCTGGAGGTCGGACACTTCACTAATCGATGACTATACTCCCTGTTTCCCTGTTGTCCTTTCACCCTCACTCTCTTTCTCGCCATTTTCAGTCAAAGCCTCTTCTCCTTTAATATAAATTTTATAATTAATTTCCCCCTTTTTTATATATTTCTTTTTGTTTCCAAAAAAATAAAAAAAATAAATTATCTTCTCCAACCTCTCGAGTCTACTCAAAAAGCTCAAAACAACTGCTTCTAACACGTTACACAACCAGGCCACCTGTTTCGTTTGAGTTGAGTTTCTATCGAGCTATAGCTTCTAATCTAATCTAATGTCGGATCTGGAACCAAACCAATGCCGTTACAAGAACAACAAGCAAATCTCATGTTTCAGCTCAACGGTAACTTCTCCGCTGAGCTGAGCTGAGCTGTCAACTGCCTGTTGGATGAGAGGTCTTGCTTCTTTCCCCCATGTTTCCAGGTTCACTTGTAAACTTTGCAGATCTGATTACTTTTCAACAATGTTGTTTGTTTGTGGGTATTTCACTTTAACAAGTGTTGTTCTTTATAATAATCTTTTTCTCTTTTGCATTGAATCTTTTTTTATTTTTTTTTTTGCCTGCCTTAGCCTTTTAGCTATTAGAGTTTTTTTTTTAAATTGATAAGATGGGTGCATTTTCTAATGGGGCCTTTCAAATGTGGTTCATTTTTCCTTTATTCTCTATATCTACTCCCTTTTCGATAATGCTCTCTCTTTTTTTTTTTTTTCGGGTATTGTATTTGTTACTCAATATAGAATTTAATGGGAAAAACTTAAAAAAAAGTGGGATGGTTTCCATTTTGCATACGTTTCTTGATCCATATGTTTCAATCTCTGAAATTGTTGAATTAGCACTGGAATATGAAATATGGAAAACTGACTGTACTGCCCTAATTTTTGGGTGCTCATCATACTTAAAAGATTTCATATTTTTACATTTAATTATATGTTGTTTAACTTTAGTAGGTATGAACCTCTTTCAGCTTTGTGCTCTTAAAGATTGATGAGTGCTGCTAGGCTTAGATGTAACCTGATTAAAGGTCATACTCTCGTGAAATTTGCGTTTGGGATGCTCGAAATTGTTTGTTGCATTACCTTTTATGATTTGAAAATCTCTAGTAGCTTCTGACACACATCATGGTTTGATTAGAGATGGGACTAATTGTCATGTTATTGGAAGATTATTATCTGATGGTGGTCTTTTTCTTTGGGCTTCTATCAGTCTAATGTTGTTCACTTTTGGCTTTATTCAGGAATATAGAAAGGCCTGTGGGGTTACATTTCTGTTATAGTAGTCACTTGCTTATACCCTGTATTAAACAATTCCTCATGAAGTTGAACTCCGCAGCCCCACTGTTTTTTTCCCTCTGCCTCATAGTCTCTCTGCTTCCCCTGGCTTTTGCCGACCTGAACTCAGATAGACAGGCTCTTCTTGACTTTGCTGTTGCTGTACGCCATCTTCGGAAGCTCAATTGGAGCTCCACTAATCCTGTCTGCCGGTCTTGGGTGGGCATCACTTGCACTCAGGATCGTACTCGTGTGTGTGCCCTCCGGCTTCCAGGAATTGGACTTGTGGGACCTATCCCAAACAACACTCTTGGTAAACTAGATGCCCTTGAGGTTCTCAGCCTTCGATCCAATGTACTGACTGGTGGTCTTCCTTCTGAAATAACCTCTCTTCCTTCTCTGCGCCACCTCTATCTCCAACATAATAACTTCTCTGGCAATATTCCTACCTCCTTTTCCCCTCAACTTATGGTATTGGATCTCTCATTTAACTCCTTCACGGGGAACATTCCAAAAAGCATACAAAATTTGACACAACTCACTGGATTGAGCCTCCAGAGTAACAACCTTTCAGGATCGATACCAAATTTTGACATCCCTAAGCTAAGGCATCTAAATCTAAGCTACAACGGTCTTAAAGGTTCAATCCCGTCATCCCTTCAAAAGTTTCCCAATTCCTCCTTTGTAGGTAACTCTCTCTTATGTGGTCCACCGCTGAAAGCTTGCTTCCCTGTTGCACCTTCGCCATCACCTACTTATTCTCCACCCCCATTCATTCCTCGAAAGCAAAGCTCAAAACAGAAACTTGGATTGGGTGCTATCATTGCCATTGCAGTAGGAGGGTCTGCTGTGCTACTTCTTGTAGCTCTAGTTACCTTATGCTACTGTTTGAAGAAAAAAGATAGTGGGAGCAATGGTGTATCCAAAGGGAAGGCTTCTAGTGGTGGCAGGAGTGAAAAGCCCAAAGAGGAGTTTGGAAGTGGGGTGCAAGGACCTGAGAAAAACAAGCTAGTTTTCTTTGAAGGTTGTTCTTATAATTTTGATCTTGAAGATTTATTAAGGGCTTCGGCTGAAGTACTGGGTAAGGGTAGTTATGGCACCGCATATAAAGCTGTCCTGGAAGAGTCAACAACAGTTGTGGTGAAAAGGTTGAAGGAGGTGATGGTGGGGAAGAGGGACTTCGAACAGCAGATGGAGATTGTTGGACGGGTTGGACAGCACCCAAATGTTGTGCCACTCCGTGCTTATTACTACTCGAAGGACGAAAAACTCTTAGTCTATGACTATTTTGCAAGTGGCAGCTTATCCACACTCTTACATGGTATGGTTTCTCCACTTCTATATTATTCTTTTTCTCATAGTTGAAAATAGTTAAAAGAACAAAGAAGGGGTAACTTTTAACTTTGATTTTGTTCGACACGTATAATTTGAAAGCTGGTAAATACATCTTAGTTATTCTTGTGAAAAAGCTTATGGCCAGAAATGTGATGACCTTTGAAATCAGATGCCTTATGCTTTCTTATTAGAGCTTAAGAACACAACTTTTTTAGCAGAGTACTGTGGGACTCTAATCTAACAACCCCATTTATGATGTGACCCATATATAAGCAGTCAATTTTATTATAACACTTTATCAGTGCAGGACACTAAATTGAATTTCGTGGTTGACTTGGGAAATAATCAATGCCATGCCATGTCTTTGTATAAGGATTCTTTAAATTTGATGGTACTAGAGGTTTTGAATAATTTTGTGTTACTATTGGAAATTCAAAATTTTTTAACGGCTAATTCCGAAGAACTGAGTGATAATATTGTCAATAAGAGCATGTGGGAAGTATGTAGTAATTTTACGTAAACATGCTAAGTATGAGCATATGGTTGGGAAAAGAACTTGTATTATTAAGGGTGATGATTTCTAGTTTGTATCTACTTGGAGAATGTGTCCTATTTTGATAAAATTTTGATATTTGGTGAATGAAGGTGTTTGGTTCGTAAGACCAATACTTGAATCTTTCTTATTGACTTTACCTGATTGTTGAGACTTATAAAATTCATAATTTGATTACGAACAAGAGTAAGTTTATGTAGGATATCCTCGTAAGTATTATGCCTTCATAGTTCAAATGACTTAATTTGAAGACATAATAGATTTATTGGAATGATGTTGATGTGTATGATATTGAAAAATAAATTGAACACTAGGAATATAAACCGGTGAGACAAAGCACGTCCACCTTTACTTAAAGCAGATGAGTGGATTCTCAATTATAATATATCTAGGCTTGTGGAGTCTTACTGATTTTCGTGCAGGACTATTAACATTGACTAGAACTGTAGGTCTATGTGTGAAGAATTGCTCCTCATTGTATCCATACGAAAAACGGACATTCAATTGCGCTTTCTGATTATTCTAGTCAAGAAGAAGTGCTTAAATATTCACCTGTCGTAAATCAGACGGAAATATCTACACAAGAGAGCCATCCATTTGTTCATTAGAAGTCATGTCGGTATAATCCAACACTCAATTTTCACTTGATGACAGGAAATAGGGGAGCTGGTAGAACTCCACTGGACTGGGAGACAAGAGTAAAGATATCCCTTGGCACAGCAAGGGGCATTGCCCACATTCATTCTATGGGTGGTACAAAATTCACTCATGGAAATATTAAAGCCTCAAATGTCCTCCTCAACCAAGATCTTAATGGATGCATCTCTGATTTTGGACTGACCCCTCTTATGAATGTTCCAGCCACACCATCTCGGAGTGCAGGCTATCGTGCTCCTGAGGTGATTGAAACCCGTAAGCACAGTCATAAATCAGACGTGTATAGTTTTGGTGTCCTTCTCCTTGAGATGCTGACTGGGAAAGCTCCACTCCAGTCACCAGCGCGTGACGATATGGTTGATCTCCCTAGGTGGGTTCAGTCTGTTGTCCGGGAAGAATGGACAGCTGAGGTTTTTGATGTCGAGTTGATGAGGTTCCAAAACATTGAAGAAGAAATGGTACAGATGCTGCAAATTGGCATGGCCTGTGTGGCAAAGGTGCCAGACATGAGGCCCAACATGGACGAAGTTGTTAGAATGATTGAAGAAGTCCGGCAATCTGACTCAGAAAACCGGCCATCTTCTGAAGAGAACAAATCCAAAGATTCAAATGTGCAGACCCCGTGATTGCCAACAAAGTTGGTGCTGTTTGATTTCAACTTTTAATATTAAGATTGAACATTTTACATGCAAACATGCACAGAAAGGTTTTCTGAAGCATCATTTGAAATTTACATCCATTTGTGGCTTCATATAGTGTGAATCTGTCCATTGTCCTATTTTTCTTAGGGGCGTAGTTTCTGATTTTTTTCGTTTAAATTATTATTCTCATTAGGTGGGTTTTTCATTACATGATTTGTTGTAATAACTTTTATTCCAATGTTATGAATCAATTGATGAAGTTCAATTTATTATTGACACCGCTCTGGGGGTGGGGGATTCTGGAGATCTCTCAAATGACCAGCAAGCCATCAATCCAAAAGCAGACCTGTGCTTTGGTATGTAATCTTTTGTATGAGGATAAATACACAGACATGCCTATGTTGTTGATATTCGAATCGAATCATGGAATTGATGACAGTTCCCAAGGCCACTCAATTTTTCTGAAACTGTTACCATACATATTATTAGGAGTCCAGAGGCATCATAATTCATTAAATGTCTAATAATTGATATTATATTTACTTTACTTGGAATACTTAATTTGTATTTAAATTGATATGCCGTTAATAAAAATTTATTATTTGAACTAAAAATGATAAAACTTAATAATTATCTATTATTTGAACTATTATGAATTTATTAAAATAAATATAGATGTTCATAATATACATCCATTAGTCTCCCTATTATCTCCTATTAGCAACCTTTGGTTTATCTATAATTCCTATTATCTCACAAGGAATTATTACCTATAATGTTTCTATTAATTTCATGTAGTGATTATGTAATTATAAAAGAAGAGATAATCTCCGTATTTTGTACATACACTTGGAATGAATAAAATCACTCTATAATATATTGCTTCCTCATCTTACTCTTTATCTTGTGTTACTTTTCTATTTTATGTTGTTGGTTAATAGCTTTTTTAATACGTCATCAGCACGAATCTCTAGCAAAAAAGGTAGTATGATAAATTTCTTTCTTTTGATCTTAATCATAAAGGTATAAATTGAATTATTTAGACTTTGTCTACAATCATATTTTTATGTTTTCTATAATTTAGGAGAATAAATATGTGAATTTATTTATTTATGGGATTTGTATTACAATATTTATCTAACGTTCTATTGATTGATATTGCTATTGTTTGACGCTTTTTATTATAATATTCAACTGCTATTATATATTTTGTATCGTTGGTATTAAAAAAAAAAATTCATCTTAAAGTGTGAATATTGTAATATACAATGAAAAGAAATTATGAATGCATCCTTGAAGGATTGCACTACACATAGTAAAGATTTTCTTTCAAAATATGTCTCTGAAGAACTATTTCAAAATTATGATGTCATTCATTAATATCTTATTCGTGAATGATTTACTATATAAGTGTATACTCTACATGTCCCTGAAGGACTATACAAATATTATAAGTTCATGTATATGTCATATAAGACTATATGCAAATTTCATTTTCCATATCTCTCAGAAGGAGTTACAAAATGAATGTATAAATAAGGCATAATTAGTTTCTTTGAAACAATTTAAAGAAAAATAATGACAATCAAAAGTATTTGAGTAATAAATGCAGTCACAAAACCACATGTCATTTGTGATTGTCTTGATGAAAGATTTAATCATAAAAAAAAAACTGTTACACTTTCAAAAATTAATTATAACTGGATGCACTTACAATTGCAAGATTTTAAATCTGTCAATCAATACAATTCTACATTATTCAAAATTGTTTCTCAATTAAAATTATGTGGAGTAGAGATTACTGATACAGATTTATTGAAAAAGACATTTTCTACTTTTCATGCTTCAAATTTGCTTCTGCAGCAGCAATATCGAGAGCGGAGATTTAGAAAATATTCTGAATTAATCTCATGTCTTTTAGTAGCTAAAAAAAATAATTAACTTTTGTTGAGAAACTATCAGTCTCATCCGACTGGATTTGTACCAATCCCTGAAGCGAATGATACTTCATCCAATAATTTTAGTGCTAATTGAGGTCGTGGTCGAGGCCATGGTTAAAAAAGTAATCAAGGCCGTGGTGGCTATAACAAGAAATATCGATCAAACCACTTGAAGTGGAATAACAGTAATGAGAAACAAGAAAAAGATCCATTAAAGAAATCTCTAAAGGATCATGAAAATGTTTGCTTTAGATGTAGTGTAAAAGGACACTAGTCTCGTTTTGTCGTATACCAAAACATTTAGCTTATCTTTATCAAGTATCCAAAAAGGCAAAAGAAAAAAAAATTGAGCAAATTTTATGGATCGTGAAATCCAATTGATATAACTCATGGAGATGTTTCATATTTTTTTGGAAGATCCAAATGGTAAAATTGACCATTTAATTAGTGATGGACATGTGAAGACCGATTAAGAAAGCTACACTTTGAAATATACAATGATTTTGAACAATCACTTGATGAATAATGAAGATGGATATTTGGTGGATAGTGCAACAACGCATGCAATTCTATGAAATAAAAAATATTTTTATAATTTAATATTAATTAAGACTAATGTTAATACAATATCTGGTTCTGCTAATCTAATTGAAGGCTCCGGAAGAGCTAATATTATATTACCAAATGGTATAAAATTACAAATAAATGATGCTTTATACTCCAGCAGATCTAGCAAAATTTTGTTTAGTTTCAAGGATATTCGTCAAAATGGATGCCACATTGAAACATCTAATGAAGGTCATTCTGGATTTCTTTACATTATTTTAACTATTTCATGCTAGAAGCATGTATTGGAAAACTACATTCTCTTTCTTCTGGGTTGTATCGTACAATTATAAGAACAATAGAAACAAACTTTACAATGAACCAGAAGTTCTCTGATCCAAAAATTTTTAAACTTGGGCATGATCGACTTGGGTATTCTAGATCAATCATGATGCGTCGTATTATAAAAAATTTACATAGACATCAATTAAAGAAGTAGAAGATCTTTTACCAACTGAAAGTTCATGTGCTGCTTGTTCTCAAGGGAAATTAGTAATTCGGCCATCTCCAATGAAAGTAAGTCTTGAATCTCATAAATTTTTAGAAAGAATCCAAGGGGATATATGTGGCCCTATACATCCAAGTTGTGGACCGTTTCGTTATTTCTTGGCCTTAGTAGATACATCAACTAGATGGTCACATGTCTCTTTACTTTCTAGTCGTAATGTTGCATTCGCTAGATTTCTTGCTCAAATCATGAGATTGAGAGCATAATTTCCTCATTTTTCTATTAAAAAAATTAGACTTAATAATGCTAGTGAATTTACATCGAAGTCTTTTTACGAATATTGTATGTCTATTGGAATTGATATTGAGCATTCTGTTGCACACACTCATACACAAAATGGTTTAGCTGAATCTTTGATTAATAGTTTATAATTAATTGCACGACAATTAATTCTTAGATCAAATTTATCTTTTTCATGTTGGGGACATACAATACTACATGCTGCATCATTAATCCGCATTTGACCAAGTTCTTATCATGTATATTCACCTTCGCAACTTGTTTTTTGCCAACAACCAAATATTTCTCATTTGATAATTTTTGGATGTGCTGTTATGTCCTAGTTGCTCCTCCACAAAGAAATAAAATGGGTTTGTAATGAAAACTTAGAATTTATGTTGGTTTCGATTCTCCATAAATAATTATGTATCTTGAGCTTTTAACTGGAGATATTTTTACCACATGATTTGCAGATTGCCATTTTGATGAACAAGTTTTCCCGTCGTTAGGAGGAGGAAAGACAAAAATAAATGAACGTCGTGAGATTACATGGCGTTCATCATCATTATCTCATTTTGATCCTAGTTCAAATCAATGTGAACTTGAAGTTCAAAGGATCATTCATTTGTAAAATATTACAAATCAAATTTCTGATGCATTTGCTGATTCAAGAAAAATAATTGAATCACATATTCCAGCTGAAAATGCCACAACATGTGTTGAGATTACTGAAGGATAAGACGATAAAACTAATGAAAGTAAAGTACGTCTGAAACGTGGAAGGCTAATTGACTCAAAAGACAAAATTCCTCAGAAGATGAAAACCCAAGAAAAGTTACAGAATAAAAGAGTCATTGCCTACTAATCAAATAACAGAGATTGATCAATCAAATAGTATTCGTCTCGTAGACCCAGAAGAAGAAAATTTACCAACAATTGAAGAAGTATCAATTTCTCCTGAAGAGAAACAAAATAATGAAATTATGATTGGTTTTGCTGGTACAGAAAAATCTTGGGATCGAAGTGAAATAATTATTAATGATATTTTTTCAGTCACTGTTGCTCTTAATATTACAAATGATGATGAGGATCATGATCCAAAAACAATGGAAGAATGTCCACATAGAAATGATTGGCCAAAGTGGAAAGATGTTATTCAAGCAGAGCTAAATTCACTTGTGAAATGTAAAGTATTTAGACCAGTAGTCATGACACGAGAAGATGTCGAACCTATTGGTTGTAAGTGGACATTCGTTAGAAAACGAAATCGAAAAAATGAAATTGTGAGATATAAAGCAAGATTAGTAGCACAAGGTTTTTCTCAAAGATCTGACATTGATTATGAAGAGACATATTCTCCAGTTATGGATGCAATTACATTTCGATATTTGATTAGTCTCGTAGCTTCTGAAGGGCTTGATATGCGTCTTATGGATGTTGTGACTGCATATCTGTATAGTTCTATTGATACAGATATTTATATGAAAATTCCTAAAGGATTTCAAATGTCAGTAGCAAACAAATTTAAACCTCATAGTTTATATTCTTTAAAACTACAACGATCCTTATATAGATTAAAATAGTCTGGGCATATGTGGTACAATTGCCTAAGCAACTATTTATTAAAAGAAGGATATGTAAATAATCTAATTTGTTCTTGTGTTTTTATTAAAAAATTTGAAATTAGATTTACAATAGTTGCGGTATATGTTGATGATTTAAATGTCATTGGAACTCCTGAAGAGCTTTCAAAACAGCTTCTTACTTGAAAAATGAGTTTGAAATGAATGATCTAGGAAAAATAAAATTTTGTCTTGGCTTACAGATTGAGTATTTGCCAAATGGAATAATCTTATCAGTCAACATATACTAAAAAAGTTTTGAAGCGGTTTTATATGGATGAAGTCCATCTATTAAGTGCTCCGATGATGGTGCGCTTACTTAATGTGGAAAAAGATCCATTTCTTACTAAAGAGGGTGGCGAAACAATTCTAGGTCCTAAAGTACCATATTTAAGTGCAATTGGTGCACTCATGTATCTTACAAATTGTACTCGATTTGATATTGCAATTTCAATTAATTTATTAACAAGATATAGTTCTACACCAAATCGTAGGGATTGGAATAGTGTAAAGAATGTATGGTGCTATCTCCGTGGAATAACTGACATGAGTTTATTTTATCCAAATGAATCAAAATCACCACTAGTTTGATATGCAGATGCTGAATATCTCTCCGATCCACATAAAGCCTGATCTCAAATGGGTTATTTATTTACCTCTTGGTAATAGTGTTATATCATGGCGATCAATGAAACAAACAATTGTTACAACATCTTCAAATCATTCAGAATTGCTTACTATTCATGAAGCAAGTCGTGGTGCATTTGATTAAGATCAATGATATAATATATTCGAGAAACATGTGGATTGTCATCAATTAAAAATAACCCCACAATATTATATAAGGATAATGAAGCATGCATTGCTCAAATTAAAGTTGATCATATAAAAGGCGATAGGACCAAGTATATTTCACCAAAATTTTTTTATACACATGAGCTTCAAAAGAATGGTGATATAAATATTCAGCAAATAGGCTCAAGTGACAATCTTGCAGATTTATTTACAAAATCTCTACCAACTGCAACATTCAGAAAATTAGTACGCAAAATTAGAATGCGTCAACTTAAAGATTTTTCTTCAGATCTCGAAGAATCTATGTCAAGATGAGGGGGAGTATACTTGTTGGGGGAAATAATTTATTTTGGAGGAAATTTTATATGTTGTACTCTTTTTTTTTACTAGGTTATTATCCCATAGGGTTTTTCTTACTAAGATTTTAATGAGGCAACTCTATATCTCCAAAATTATTTGTTGCAAGACATTAATGATTATGTACTCTTTTTCCTTTACTAACTTTTTTGTCATAAGGGTTTTTCTTAGTAAAGGTTTTAATGAGGCATATTTTTTTGTAATGAACATCCAAGGGGAGTGTTATGAATTTATTAAAATAAATGTGGATGTTCATAACATACATCTATTAGTCTCCCCACTATCTCCCATTAGCAACTTTTGGCTTATCTATAACTCCCACTATCTCACAAAGAATTATGACCCATAATATTTTTATTAATTTCATGTAGTGATTATGCAACTATAAAAGAAGAAAGAATCTCCTTATTTTGTACATACACTTGGAATGAATAAAATCACTCTATAATAAATTGCTCCCTCATCTTACTCCTTATCTTGTATTGCTTTTCTATTTTACATTGTTGGTTAATAGCCTTTCTAACATGAACTAATTAATAATTACACATTATTTATCACATCAATTAAGATACAAAATTTATACAAAATTT